>CM060971.1:72960504-73560504 GCA_030765045.1 Tenodera sinensis
TTTTTAAATTTTATTTTAAAAACTGCAAACGTTATAATGAACTTGAATACAACAACGACAGGATTGCGTGTCCAATGTCTAGCTACGAGACATAGTATAGAAGATATAGATTTGTGAACACCAGAGCTTGCTAACACTTCATGGGTGTTGACAAATGGCTCAGCATGCAGAAACCCCAAGTTCAACAGAAGTTTCCCACAGCAAAATTTGTCTTCGAGACTGGTGTTTGCATTGCCGAGCTATCTAAAACCAGTTTGATGCCCCTCTAAAATTAATCACATCTTCACCATCGATTTCTAGAATACCAACTTTACCCCCAAAAACCATCTAAGGGAAAAACGTGATAATGCTAGACGTATGTTTATTATCGACTAAGTACTGCAGTGGAAGTAATAAAGAATGTTTACATGTGCTACTCAAAATGAACTTTTCTACCCATTATTATTTCTTTTACATTACAAATCTTATTTTTCTATTAAGTGAGACAAAGATATGCTGAAATAGTTACATTTGACACTGCACAGGACTTCTATTCGCAAATATTCAAGATATATACTTTGTCATGTCAATATCTTAAATACATATTTTAGTAAAGTTTATACTTGAGTTGGAGGTAACGACAGGCAATAATCAGGTGGTAGAACATTCCGCTACAAACCGGCTAATACACTGAACCTGTAAACACAACAAGGTAACTCGAGAATGTGAAGAATGTCAAACAATTTGTAACAGGCCTGGCTCAACAACCATTAGCGCTCTAGAAACTATGCTGAAATTAGTTGTCCTGAGCTGATGTGGATGATCTATTATAAACAATTTAAATGTTCATACTTAATGGGAAAGCATAATTTTAGTTTACATTCACCATTCCAGTCTGCCACATTCCCTTGGCTTTTACGTATGCTTAAATGTTACAGTCCTATGTCAGTAGAGTTACTGGCATGTAAAGAGCTCCTTCCGGCACACCAGCAGTGCAGAAATTATCCTAGCAATTGACAGCGTCGTTAAAAACAAAATCATCATTTCCACCACATTCCTACAAGAAACTTACGGTTGACAAATGAAACGCTCCCGACGCCGAAAGACGCAATTAATGTTTATCATGACAATTTACGAAATCAATCCGAGTGATTTTCTATCACTATTGTTTTTAAAGTTTTATCACAAATGCAGTGTTCTTCTCGTCGTTAACAGTCTACAGTCTTTCGTGCTATCACAACTCATAACTTTTACTTCTCGTAACCTTGCTCAGTCCTTTCAGTGTCTTTCTTCACTTTACCTGTCTCTCATACACTCACTACGACAATGGAATCACTCAACGCCCGTTACAGTCTTCATGGCGACCGAGTATCCTTCACGACGACGCACGTAAGAGCTGTCTCGCACTCACTGACGCTGACCGTCTCACCTCTGTAACCGTAAAACTCACTGCTGTTCCCAACCTACCTATATAGTGGAAATGCTGCCTGTGACGCGAATGGATTTTTCTCGAAGGCTCCGGAAAAAGCCAGTTTTTGTGTAGCCGCTTCCATTGTTGTTATTCACATACACATAAAACAATTCGTGAGATAGCCTGACCTTATTGTCCAATTGCTAACACGTTTATAACACAGAGAATGTCATTTTTCTTTAGGCTGGCATCAGTCAACTGAATGCTCTCTGACGTCAAAGATCAAGTCTTTTCTTATTTAAGCTAGGAATTAGAACTGCAGTGCACGGAGACAAGGGTACAACTGAAATTACAGATCCGTGAAAATTAGCGGAGTAAGATAAGACGTACTTTAAATTCTAAGCCTGCTCTAGCCTTCCCTTCGCATCCTTTGTCT
The DNA here is from genome assembly GCA_030765045.1 of Tenodera sinensis. Classification (NCBI taxonomy): domain Eukaryota; kingdom Metazoa; phylum Arthropoda; class Insecta; order Mantodea; family Mantidae; genus Tenodera; species Tenodera sinensis. The sequence continues at coordinate 72,962,331 of CM060971.1, forward strand.
ATAAATATTTGAATTGAGTTACTAATCCCAAAACATGTATTAGCGGTGAATAGCTATTTAAAAATGGATTTTAGTTGCTCCTAGGATTGCGAAACGAAGGCTGTAAACACTTGGATCACAACCTACTATTAAAGTGCATTTGAATTTCGGCTATCATTCTGCTTCGCTTTAGCTGGTAGGCGGGAAGCAATAGCGAGCAAGATCCCATCTCAGACGTGGAAACACTATATATGGATAAGTCTGTCGCGCGGTGTTTACCTTATATCACCCAGTGACAAAAATCTTAATAATTCTTGAACGGATATAATACTTAACTAATGACACTGTTTCATTTCTTAACGTTAACTGCTCTTCAGTCTTTCGAAGTGGTTTTCCTCTTCAGTTTCGGTTACGCATGGCAGTCTGTTGAAGACCAGTGCTTTGATAGGTACTATTTATTTCACAGTCATTTAACAGACTCTCATTATGTTCTTAAAAGCATGTTCTGGAATGTTGCAGCCCTATAATCACGTAGTTTGTTGCACTCCACTATTGCGGACATGTTTGTGATAATTATTAGCTTATTTTATTTCTTATTCTGTAGATAAAATTCTTTTGACTCTGTGTTTTTACACTCCACGACCACCTGGCGTCTTAAAATGTCCATAATTCTTCAATTAGCTGCAATGAGTTAAAGATAAGGTAGAACGTTTCTAATAATAGAGGATTATTGACATGCATATCAAGTACTTCGCAGTTCAAGGAAGCTTTTAGATGTTTCTTGAACACTAAATCAAATTCTCATGTGTTAAATGTATATAGTGACAAAATGACAAAATCAATCCGGTTACTTTTCCATCGCTTTATTGTCTTCTAAAATGTTAATACAAATACCTACACGGTTTTCTTCTCTTTAACACAATATGCAGCCTTTTGAGCTATTTCAACTCCCAACATTTGCTTATCGCACCTACTGAGCATGACCGCCTCCGTAGCGCAGTTGATAGCCCGCTTGTTTCTGGCGCGGAGGACCCGGATTCGATCCCCGGTACCAGTATGGGGATTTTATCACCTCCTGGAGGCCTGGCAGGAGATGCACTCAGCCTCGTTAGGTCCCAGGGGGACCAATTGAGGAGATACTTGATGGAGAAGTAGCGCCCCCAGGTCGAGAAGGCCGTATAACTGACCGGGAGGGCTCGGGGCTCTGGCCACGTCCCACCCTCCAGTACTGCACTCCAAAAATGACGCCTGTAGTGGGCAGAGATGGGGACGCAGCGGCCCTTCATGGGGTTTTATCCCTGCTGAACGCTTTCGATGTCTTTCTTCGCTTTCTCTGTCTCTCATACACTGTCTGTACACATACGACGCAGTGATATACAGATACGGCTTGGCTGTAGCTGCAACTAACTTACTGTTGTTTCCCGGGACCTTTCGCGAACTCCTTCAAACACGCCGGCTATGACGTAACCAGATCTTTCTCTAAGCCATTGTCATTGGCAGTCCCTTTATAATAGCCGCTTCGATTGTTGTTAGTCACGTACACACAACAGTCGATAGGCACGTGTGAGTGATGTAGGGAAGTTTAACTGTGAGGCTTTGATACACGCCGCACCTGGTATGTGGTGTGAAGTAGCCTAGTTCTGTATGTCCTTTATATATTGGATGACTAGATGCCCAGAGAGAGGACATAAAAGGAGCACGAGACCCAGAGTTCACACAGGGCCAAGACATCCACAACAGCTGGTAGTTTATAAATCGACACAAGTTACACTGGGCAGAGAAATTAAATCGCTTGAAAATATTGAAATACGGAGATACCCGGCGGGGTAAGGATTACGGATCGAAGTTTATCCAGAGCCAGGACACCTGAGTGTAGTTAAAAAGTAACTGTAGTCTAATGCTGTTCCAAAAAATAGTGATTTGAAAATTTTCAAAGAATAAATCTGGTATAAATTTCGGATACAAAAGTTTGAGACTAAAAAATTAAAAAATATAATATAAATTGGTTTTTGTTTTAAAGTTATTACAAAATTTTGAAATATAATGACTAATAAACTTATACAGCTATAGAACAAACTCTTCATGCTTAAAACTTTTTTCTACCTTTTAGTTCGGTTTATTATAAAAGCGCGTTTTTTTTTTTTTTAGGTTTTTAAAACTATAATTTATTTTTTCTTCCTGCTAAACATATAGTTATCAGTGCAAGGCGGTGAACGGGCTGCGCTCAGGGAGCACTTATATAAGCCTGATATAGCTCCAGTTAACTTAAATGGCCATATGGTCTTAACACTGGAAGAATAAGAAAGTTGACAGTAGGCAACGTTTTTTTTTTCCTCCCTTTTTTCTTAATTTTTGTGTGTTTTTTTTTTTTTTTTCCATATTTATCTTGAAAAATACCCACATCATATTCGTATTTGTAGGGAAAATATTTTATTTAAGGAGTAATGTCCATCCCCAGACCTCTGAATTGTAAAGTTAAAATGTCATCACTTGACCAGTTACTGACCACAATGTCACGGATTCAAGCTTTGCCAAGAGTTATGTTTTTGTGCTTAAAAGCGAAAGACTCGTGTCACTAGCTTTACTGACACAAAAAAGAACTACAATGGGACGAAACTCCGGCATATGGCAGTGCTGATATTATCCTGGTAATGACAATGCCAGTTTTGAGCCCGTGATATCGAAAACCAAGGGTTATCATAGTAACTAGCAGACCATGATTTTAGTTGGTTCTTGTTAACCACATACCTTGTCATCTCCTGTAGGACTGTCTTGAATATAAGTATTATGTAAAGAGATGCCTGGAGTATGCAATCTGCATTATTGCGAGTTGGGGAAGATTTAGACTCCTTTATTTACCCTGCTAGTGTGGACTTACACTCCCCAGGACTTACGAATGAGTATCTAGTGTCAGATGGCTGTCGAGGAGTAGACAAACTCTAGATCAGAGAGAGTAGACAGAACGGGTGGTCATCCCGAAGCCGGTATGAGAGTAAGAAAAGAGATGAAATGAAATGAGAGCGAAATGGATAAATGAAAATTTGAGTAGTTGGCGTAATGAATTGCGTAGGAAACAGGAGAACCCGGAGGAAACCTACACAGACATCACTTTGAAATTTCGCTTCATCTTAGGAAACCTTAGCCTCTTCCTTACCTCACTCCACAACTTCTAAGTGACAGAAACCTTTGATGTGAACATTTTCAGCGGTTGCCACTTTTACTGTAAAGATGCTTCGTTGTTCCTCTCTACCTACTTCTTGGAGTGGCTCCTCGCGAATTGTTTGCAAAAGTTGAGTCTTGGAGGATCATCTTGGCTTTCCTTTGTAGGTTCTTATCTGAGATCGCGTGCCGATTAAATTTATTAGCTCTTGCTTGAGAAACGAAGTATACAAGACCCTTTCAGAAAAGGAAAATAGATAGAATTTTTGATTTGAAGTAACCTTTCTGAAGTCTGGATTCCGAGTGCCTAAGCAGGTACTCAATAAATTATTGCTTTAAGGATTTAGATCAGCGAAATTCGGACACCCTTGAAGCAGATTGGACATAACTATGCCATAGGTTGGGTTACATAAAGCGACTAGGTGCTGTGCAGATAAACATACCGTACAGGAGAACCTGTACGACCTGCTCTCAAATTCTGGAGTGCTGGTCTCTTTCTCTCTGGTCTGCTATTGTTATTGTTGTTATTGTTATATTGTTATATAATAATAATAATGATGATGATGATGATGATGATGATGATGATGATGATGATGATGATGATGATGATGATGACGACGACGACGACGACGACGACGACGACGACGACGACGACGACGGCGACGGCGACAGTGACAATAATAATGCGTCTGTATGTTGGAGGCCACGTTCTTTGTTAACCATGAAAATCTGAAAATACCGATAAGTATTAAACCGAATTCTAGGGGTGGATGTATCACAATCAGCAACATTTCGGGTCTTAAGCTATGAAATCTCTTTTGGTTCCAAAAATCTACATTAAACTCCTAAATATACTTTTACTCGTCTTTGACATTTAATTTCTCAAATATAATCTAAATTCGTCTTTGCTACTTTCAATGTTTAGACAACGTTTCTATCACTTATTTTAAAGCAGGTATGTTCAACCTGCCACTTTAAGACGTTTTACTCGTATTTCTTTCCAGATACCTCATTCCAATTAAATATGCACAGCCATCACTATTTTATAAACACTTTTAGTTGCCTTTATATTTTATGTGGTATCTTTTTCCTGCTTGACATCCATCATTTTGGTTTCTCCTCTATAGCATTTTAACGTTCTCTTAATTGCGCAGCACATAAAGTTAAAATTTATTTAAGTCAACGCACCTGTAAAACTACATAAATGTTGAAAAAATGCAAAATTTTGTTTTGCTGTTTACTATATTTATATCCAAATTTTTAATTTAATAATTTCAGCAATATTTATCGCTCTGTGAGGAACGAATTGCTAAAGCCCCTTTACTTTACTAAGCCGCTTAGTGAAAATTAATTGTACAAATCATATTGGTCCTGAAAAAATAACATAATACTTAATTTAATTAAAGTAATTTAATTTATATTTGATAAATATACTACCTGTTTTACTTTATGCTACTAAAAGGTTACTGTTAACATTTTATTTTAGCCTTTGGAACGTTTATAATAGTTACATAGTAATATGCAGTCCAATTTGAGATGTTTTTCTGATTAACCTCTGATTAACCGATTAACCTCCAGTTTAAAAAAAGATGAATGATTGCTTAAGAGACTCGCATAGACATTTTTGAAATGAAATGTTTTCAAAGCTTGGTATTCATAAAATCCAAAAATACCAGAATGCAAACCACATAACCCTTTTTTCTAGCGTAACTTCATTTGAATTTTAAAAACTCTAATGTAGTATTCTTAATAATGAACTGCTAAAGGCGAAATAAAGTGCTCATTGGGATTTATTGGCACAGATTAATTAAATACAGAACAAAATACCTTTTAAAAGGTACCTTTGAAACAATACAGATTTCTGATCGAAATGTGTGTAATTGTTACATTACTTGTACATTAACATACCTGATAAATATTTCGTGTGAGTCAAACAGAAACTGAGAATTTTTAGGTTTTTCCCGGGTAGATTGCCTTAAACGTATATCAGAATCCTAACAGTTCATTAGAGTTAGGGAAATTTATATTTTGAAAATTCATTCTTCTTTCTTCTATGCGGTTGTTCTTGGAATTTTTGGCAAAGAGTAAGTCTTTGCTAAAGAGTATTCTAAGCCGCTGCATCTACTTTGGTAGCTTTAGTGCCAAATAATAATATGAAATTCATGCTTGAGATGTTAGGTTTACACTCCCTTAATGTATAAACTGAGTATTCGGCTAAGATATGATAGTTAATTTTATTCTTTCCTGTTTCCTTACAAGGCTTCGTGGCTTCTAAAATTGTCGTTGCTTTTTAAATAAAGGGTTTGAAAGTGAAAAGAGAAATTCTACATGTTAAGTGTTCAATTAATCGGAAAAATACAACATGAAAAGGAAATAAAATCCGGGAATCTTTTCAAAGGCGCCCGTAATAAACTGTCATTTATATGGGTGGAACCTATTTTAAATGTAAATGAGGTAATTATATTAAACTTAGTCGGTAGTCACGCTCAAAATGGCTGTCTGGCTTTCTAGGCGGTCTCATTAAGGATAATGGTATCATTTCACAAGAAATTAGCAGTGTTTAGGTTAAAATGAAAAAGAGTAAAATAGCGTTGCGAAGCTGCAATTTCCTTAACACTCACGTTATTATGTAGATTTTGAAATAGTTAAGTTTGCTAAAAATAGATGTAAAAATGTATGCACATTTGGTTTAACACATTAGTTTTCAAATGCTAGACATTATCGCTACAACACACTCAATGTTTAAATCATAATATTTAATAATACATTCGGTAGGCTATCAGAACAATTGCTTTACCTGCAATTTAAAAAAAAAATCCTCTTAAAGGGAGTTTGGAGTATGGGATTTACTAACCTCTCTCTCTCATCTTTATTTAAACATCCTTTTTATTCAGCGAACCTCAAAACGTGTACTTTCGGTGAAATCTTCGTATCGAATGTTTAAGATCAATGCAATACTATGTTTACTGCAGGTTACTGAAGCAAGTAAAATGAGTTTTTTCTATTATTTTTAATGTTACGTCACTTTAACTCTATGGTCATACAGTGATGGATTTGTTAGGAGATAGTTCGTAGATCAGTGTGTGGCGGACAGTTAGTCTTCTGGGTCTAAAACCTGTACAAAGAGTGCCAAAGAAACCTCACTGTGGCTCGTGTCTGTTTTATTGTGTATCATTGTACAACGCCATGGCCATTTGCCTAGCTGCCTTAGTTGCACCAATTTTTCTGCTAAGACCTACAAAGGTTACAAAATGGCGTAGAAACGAAATATATATATAGTATTGGCTATAAGAGAAAGAGATAGAGTGAATGCATTCAGTTTTTCATACAGACCTCCTTCCATGACTGATTACCTTATATCAGGACGCGCCTATATAAGGTTAAAAGCTAAGGATAAAACTTGGATGAGCGCCCAGGTTAGCGAAATGTATAATACGTATGTGTGAGAAAACCTTCGGCGGTGCGAATTAAAACTTGAATGGTATTCATTAAATACATAGCAAGGCAGTAATTCATAAGAAAAAGGTAAAGAGAACTGTATTCTCACAGTCATAAGAATATTGCTGCATAAAAGGAACAATAAATAATAAATAAACAAAGTAGCATACTTTCACTCTAATTTAAACTATAATAATTTGTTAACGTGCCTTTACTAACATGTGCTGTTCATACGAATACAACAAAATTATAGGCAAAACTATATCACGGTATTATTGACATAATATATATGTAATATTAATGTAAAACATATGCACGACTTGAAATCTGTTTATCTAGTATTTTGCTATAAAACACTTATGCACTGCTGTTGGAATTGCTATAACAGTGCGACTAGCCTCGCACATAAAGTCCACGAGTGATTTGGCTAGTATATGACATGAATGGTTCTGAGATATGAAACATATTTTGGTTTGAGTATGACCAGAAAAAGCAAAGGCATGAACCTCTCATCTTTTCCTCCTTATTGCTATCGGTCGTCGGTCGGTCTGTTGGCCATGGTACGAATTCCGGCACGTCAGTCATCTTATTGTGCGTCAGACCCTGTGAGGAAGGATACGAATATACCCTAGAGGCGACCAGAACACATCACAGGCGGAACTACGCCTACGGTGGTTCCTAACAGATGTAGACAAGTTCTTCAGCCTGACTGAGTTCCAGGCCGCCTCAGAGAGCCCGCCCCCAAGCAGTACCGGCTGAGTAATCAGTCGCCTTGGAATGGCGGCCGACCGACCTCAGTACCTTCCCTCAGCCGAGCACCGTATTACCAGAGTGCAAGCCCCACCATAGCGTGGCCCAACGGTGAATCCGCTGACTCTTGCAACCCGGAAAGACCGGATAGACAGAATGAAATGTATGGAAATGAAACTGGAAATGCAAGGTGAATACCCTTCCAAGCACTGGCCTGGTAATGTTATCAAGCCACCACGCTCTGCGTGAAGTAAGGTGAAGGACCCCAGGAAACGATACAAAATCCGCCAAAAACTTTCTTTGGCGCTCTTTGCACCATATTATCTTGCTTCATTCTGGTACCATAGCATTCTGTTCCTATCTAATTTTATTTTTACTATTGTTTTACACTTCTGATGGAACTTTGGATCGAGATGTTAAATAGCCAATCCGGTATTTACCTTGGCGACTGAGGAAAAGGGGGAAACAACGTCAGATTTGTGGCCCAAGGGTTTGAGCCCGGTATTTGAACCCCGGATCTGCCGAATGTGGGCAACAGACCATTCCACCAGTAAAAATGAGTTGTTTCCTACGATTTAGGAACTGTTAAATCGATACTGCATATCCTATTCAATTTCAAACAGTCCATCAATAAGAGGTGAGGCTGTATTGTGCATATATTTTGCTCAGACAAATGGATATCATTTTAAATACATAGACGCGATTTAATATTGCTTAAGCTTACACGCTCTGTTTCTTTCAAGGAAGCATATATCTTCCAAAATACTAGCAGACTTACTCAGAGCCCGCAGAAACATACAATGATTTTTCATTATGTTCGCTTTAAGAGTTTTCTGTGAGCGTCATGTTTGTACTCTTTATCATCTATGCCATTTACAGCTTGCTTCATTCTTTATTCGTCCGTGCCAGCCCTCCATAAATATTTTTGCCCTTTGCACAGAAACGTTGCTTGCCCAGAAGACGCCCAGCATTGTTTTAGACTCATAAACGGATATGAGCATTTTCCGGGCGGGTGTTCCTTTAAAAGAAACCACTGCAGTGCGGGAAGTAATTTTTCAGCCCCAGAAAGAGAAATATGGTTATCGAAACAGAGTATTTCCATCGCCCAGCATATTTACATTCATGAGGTAATGCGGTTGTGTCCTCTTTCTGCTATGTTGTTTTGTTTTGGCTTGTGATGCCTTCTGATCAGTTTTAACGAGCACAAGTTGTGCTATCTTGCTCCAACAGAACGCCCCAATTTAGGCAAAATATGATGCTGGAGTTGACACAACTAACAAAGTAAACGCTGGTGGGATATGTTACATTCTTCTAGGAAATGGTTTGGAAAGAAGAAAGGAAAACACAAGGAAAGAACTTTAACAGATGAAGTTTTGCTCAATCACTTCCTTTCACGTTACAAAATGGGAGCAAATAAACCAATTTCGAACTAGAACAACTGAAGCAATAAAATTATGACCGTTTCTCTGGTTTGTAAACACAGAGATTATGAGCTGCATTCCCATTTACGGGAGAGAATTTATGCTTATTACCTATCCTCAACATGTTTGGGAAACACGTGTGCCTGTGAATGTATGTCAGACATATGGAAATCGCCGAAGTGGCAAAATATGAATTATGGTCAATAGTGTAGAAGTTTTTCTTAAAACCTAATACTATAAAATATGAATAATATTCTCAGAGATGTTGCTGCACTTTTTTATGGATCAGTTACTATAATTTACAGCTTTAAAAGCAATATTAATAATAATACTGTGACGCCAGCCGTGTTAAAGGATTGTGTTAATGTCAGTAAGAGACACACAGTATTTGTGCAAAAGCTTTTGGAGTAGACTAGAGTGACAGAAAAGTAACTGGACTCGATTTTTGCCATTTTATTACAATACTAAAATTCAAAATATGTACTTATAGTGGTTTTCTCCATCTTAAATGTTGGACGTTTCATAACAACCTCGATGTTCAGCTTTTGAGTTACACGCACCAACGGTACCATGCCCAATGAAACTTAAATTACCTTTTATTATTATTGTTATTATTGTTATTGTTGTTGCTATTATTGTTGTTATTATTGTTGTTATTATTGTTATTGTTGTTATTATTGTTAGCGGTAGCGGTGTAAGCGTTTTATATTCATCACGGAATATATTTGAGGGCAATATTGGATATTTTTAAGAAGAGACGTTTTAAAAAACACAAGTTCAATAAAGCTAATACGTTTAACCATTTAACCATATATGTTGTTAACATGTTAGGTTAAAATGATGTAGGAGTATTGAATTTGATATTTTAGTAACAATTAAGCAGATAATAAATTCGGTAACAAAGTTCATGGAAAACGTTATTTCATCTCAATCTTCTATTTAATGTTAACATACGTGAAACAATTACATCGGAAAGTTTGGAAGCTTAAAAGTGTTGTACATTGTAACGTGAAATTGACCAGATTCCTTGATAAAAATGGTGACAAAATGATTAGTTTGCTTATCTAAAGATGACAGGCAAAGCTTTGTAAAATCAATCCTGTTAGGATAGTAAAGACATAATTCTTATTATGTGTTTCATTTGTATTCCTATTCATTATTTTATGAACATGTGAGGTTGTTGAGATTTTACTAGTGTTGTTCCAGTCTTCAATTGTTATTGTCAACATACCATTTATATTGCGACTCATCCCAATTGTTGAGATATATTCTAGAGTATTCGATATCATGCAATATATTGTCTAGTGATAGAGATAGTGTATTTGGGGATTGATGAGTGCTACTTTAGACCCTCGCAAGTCGACCTAATTATCTTTTGGCTGTTCGTGTCTTCTGCTGTCAGTCGAGTTAATAGAATACAGGCCTATTGGTGGGATCAAACTGGAACATTCTATTGCCGGGAACCACACCTACCATGCTCTTACCCACTGGGATAGTTTGTCAAAATTGAAGGTGCCAAAAAGTGACACTGTGGGTCATTCTCTTTTTTCTCCCTCTCTGGGTTAGTAGAGTGGCCGTGTGGGGTAAAGGTGACTGGCATTGGTAAATACGCTACATCTGCACCGCTTTGAGTTTCACATACAAGAAACTCAGTTTTGGGCGTCAAGATCTCCCGTTGCAAATTTTTCCTTGTCCTCATATCTACTACGCCACCAACGAAAGATAAATAGGAAGAGGAAACAGTAATCGCCCTTTTCCCTTCTTGATAAATGGTACAATAAAGAAGACCATCATGTGAAATCCGGAAACAGCTCTGCATAGGTCATGGAGTTCTGCACGCCTAATCTATCCTCCCAGGAAACAAGCCGTTAAAAATCTTATGTTTTACATCACACGACCTTCGCTACTCACTCTTCTACAAACCATTCTTACTTCTATTTCTTATTAATCCAGATTAACCTTCATTAGCATAACACTACATTTCGTTGCAGGTCCTGTAAGAAGGATGAAGGTAGACTGACGCGATAGTCTAAGAGTTCTTAAATATCGAGTCCCTATGTAATGGCTTTGGAATTTCATGCACTGTGCGTGACGACATCAACCGAATAACGACTTACTGCTTCAAAATAAGTTTTAAGCACGTATTTAAATTTTCAGTCCAATAAAACAAGCATATGTGAAAAATGGTGAACGCCACAAAAAAGTTGAGATATAGTGTGTGCTTTAACAATATCTGCATTTTTGTGTGATAAGATTGCGTCTATCTGTTATGGTCTAGCACAGGAATGTCAGCTGAGCAGTGGGTATAGGTTTTAGGAAGGAGTGTACAAAAGACAACTGACAGTAACCATGAACGCAGCAAAGGATTACAACGCATGTCCTTAATGACCTGTATGTAATTGCTTTTTACACATGTATGACCAGTGTACAGTATCCGATTATTCGCAAATTTGTAGCAATAATTGTGACACTGTTATCCAGCACTTACACATGTGAACTGTTCGTTTCTTTCAGGAAGCAAAAAAGGGAAAGATTAACGGCTAAACTATCTGATAAAAATATGGTGGCTACGATTAAGCTTGCCTACTCGACATTGCAACTGCAGATTTACTGCGCTAACAATATTATTTCTATTAGCACCAGATTAATCTGTAATTTAGTGTTTTAATAATAAGCATATATTCCGACTTGATAAGTTACTAATGAAGATCACGGCATCCAAGTTATATATTGTTGCATTATGGAGAAAGCTGAGAATTTTTGTTCTGTGATAGCATAATCTATTTTCATTTATTAAACATATTGTCCTTATTCCTATGCATGCATCAATACACTTCAGTCCCAATATCTTGCGAAAATACATAACCAAGTAGTATGATGCGTTGCGTCGACACTACCACCTTTGCTCACAAAACACGCCAGCCAGCAAGAGCACGTAACACAGGTCTATACGCCATGACCTTGACACCGCTGGTCTAGCAGTTAAATGCAAGTGAATGAGAATGAAGAAGGCTTCAGAGGTTATTTCCAAAAAAAAATTAACATTTGATTTCATTTCTCATGAAAATATCTTAAACACATCGTAATTTAATGAAAAGGTTAGAGCAAGTTTAAGGAAACAAAAAATTATGGAAACATCGGTAGTTTGGGGTGTGGAATTTTGTTGAAAACTTTCTTAGAAGAGCTAAAAATTAAATACCAAGTCTGGCATTTAACGGCTTTTCACACACACACACACACACACACACACACACACACACACACACACACACACACACACACACACACACACACACACACACACACACACACACACACACACACACACACACACACACACACACACACACACACACACACACACACACACACACACACACACACACACACACACACACACACACACACACACACACACACACACACACACACACACACACACACACACACACACACACACACACACACACACACACACACACACACACACACACACACACACACACACACACACACACACACACACACACACACACACACACACACACACACACACACACACACACACACACACACACACACACACACACACACACACACACACACACACACACACACACACACACACACACACACACACACACACACACACACACACACACACACACACACACACACACACACACACACACACACACACACACACACACACACACACACACACACACACACACACACACACACACACACACACACACACACACACACACACACACACACACACACACACACACACACACACACACACACACACACACACACACACACACACACACACACACACACACACACACACACACACACACACACACACACACACACACACACACACACACACACACACACACACACACACACACACACACACACACACACACACACACACACACACACACACACACACACACACACACACACACACACACACACACACACACACACACACACACACACACACACACACACACACACACACACACACACACACACACACACACACACACACAGAAATATGCATATACAATCTAAACTGTGAAATTAACACCAAAGGCAACGGCATTATTATCGGCTCACGGGAAAGTGTACTACTATCGTTTCAAAATAAATGACAATCCAATGTGTAAGTGCAATCAAAACGAACAAGCTGTACACCATCTGAATTTTAATGGAGTGTGTGCGACACAGAAGGAAAATACTCCAAGGAAGGAATAACGATGACAGGTAAAAGTTGGGCACTCGACAAACAAGAACGTGTACAAAAACATGCTGAAAGTTTCAATAGATTTGCTAATAGATAATATGCAAAAGCACATATTAACGCAAATGTCATGTACATTATTGTTAAATACTAGAGGAGTCCAACTGACCTCACTGTCGACCGGCCCATTCACTCACTCACTCACTCACTCACTCACTCACTCACTCACTCACGTTAACTCTCAGACTCGCTGGTAAATTGTCATAAATAGAAATCAATCCGATTAATAGGTAGAAATTACTAGTTTGTTCATCTAACATACTGATTTACATTTATATTTAGTATTAAACAATATATCACAATGCCAGTGTTTACCCAAGCATGTCGTATTACACTGTAATGGAGTATGCTGTGACATATAGTTTATAAAAAAATACACACTTACACATATATACACACACATACCTTGTACACGTGCACACGTACATGCGTATATACATGAACACACACACACACACACACACACACACACACACACACAGGTTTTAAAAAGTTTTGGGGGCGTATTCAGGAACTTTGAGAATGTGTATTTCCATTGAAATCTCGGTGTCAAATATTGGAGTAGAGTATGACACTTCCTTCACTTGTCATAGCCAAGCAGTAGATAAATTAAAAATGTCCCAATTTTTATGGGCCCCTCCTCCTGGAAATAATGTTTTATGCGTTCATTTGGGCAAGCTGTAGTAACAGAACCGTTGCAGGTAAATTACCCCATCAAAAGAGCTTTCGCCATAAAAGAACATGCCGCTGGAATTCCTTGTGCTACACTGAAAATGTGTCAGCGCAGATGATACAGTTGTGTCTGTTAACATTTCCACAAACGTCGAAAGATGCCTCGTTACTGAGTAAGATGTGCTCTGAGAATTTGCAGTGTTCATTTGCTTTAAGCAATTACACACACGTGCTCATCGCTCTGACAATTCCTCCTTATGTGAATGATACTGAATGTGCAAATGTAGAGATTTCTCTTCAGCTTGTAAGGAAACATCTCTTGCACTGCTGGGCGTGTAATGCTCACTTCACCTAACAAGCACTTGACACTTTGACTGAGTTCAGTGTCTTGATGAGATTCCGACACGGGATTATTATGTGTCAGACCCCGGGAGGAAGTGTGATATGAGGGTATCCTATAGGCGCCCAGAACGCTTCTCAGGCAGAACTATTACAGTGGGCCCCGTAATGCAGAAGCAGGCAGTTCTTCAGCCCAACCGAGTTCCAGATCACGCCAGCCGACCACAGCGATTCCCCGCTGCCGAACACTGTATTTCCAGAACGCAAGCGCATCCTGACACAACCCGGTAAGACTGGATAGCGAGAGAATGAAATGAACGGCAGTGATTTGGGGGATCTAAGGAAAATATGCTTCCCAGCATTCGCCTGAGTGATCCGGGAAAACCACCGAAAAAAACCCAGTCAGGAATCGAATTCAGTGGATGTGTTAAATAGTTCTGCCATTGAAATTAATGGCGGCCGGGGTAGTGTGCATTGTTTAGTGTCACAGTTTTGTCAACAAGTCCAAGTTTCTGTGATTAGCAATAACAATTCGTAAGAATCTCTCCATACACAGGCGAAGGACTGCAAATACAAACGACTTACATCTTACATACTTCAACTTCATGCAAGTTCAGTTAGCTATCTGTAAGAGCATAACATGTACTCACAAAGTCACTGTACTGATACCTGCAGAAACGTTTACATCTGGAAATCGTTTATAGGCATATCCTACGCGTACATCTTCAGCTTCTATAAAATGTATGCTTAATTTCTGGACAGCCTATATTAGAATATCTTAATGAAGCTGCTCTCTTTTCAACCAATTTGTCAGAGTTATTGTAAACTTTATTGGTCCTGTTTTGAACGCATATTCGTAGAAATTAATTTGGAATGAATTCTGAGAATTGATTTAGAAAACCCCAAAAGGCATAATTATTTTGAGCGGTTGGGTCCGAGTGTAACTAAACAAAAAGCTGGATGTGGCCAGGGACAAACATTCTATTTTGCCGCGTTGTGATTGGATAAACCGCTCCTCTTCACAGGCACTGTGTATTTTTCCCCACAAATAAAGCAGCTGAAACACAACGAGGCTATCAGTGAACCGCATTATGCTACATTAGTTATGCATACAGCTCGCTGTTACAAACACAACAAAATGGTGATTTTAATTTCTGTTAATGTTATATTCGCGCTCCAAAGATAATATCTGATTTTTAGCGACAGAATAAACATGAAATTGAAGTGGCTGGAAGGCATTTTGCAATGAAGCAAGCTGAACTCCCACGGTGAGCTGTTTTCCTTTGCATTTAATTTCCCAGTAGGGAAAGGTTGTTTTTTCGTTGAGGACGAGGGTTTATCCATCCTCCTGATAAAATTACATAGTGCGGAACATGTTAGTGAAAGAGGCGGTGAAATCATTACAGGCATTCTCCAAAGAGACGTGACATCGAGGATGAACAGAGGTGAAGAGTCATGACATGTTTTATGATAATTCATGCACCGCCGGCAACTCGCTGATACACCGATTGACCAGGCAATACAGAGAAGTCACAGATTTTAACCACTACACTTTCGTTCATATGAGAAACGAATTTTAAATTAAATCTAGGGTTCTTTTATTAGCACACAATTTTAAAAATCTCTTCTTGCCATTTGGATTCTGCAGAGCCTAATTAAGCACTCTACACCACTTTACCACATTATCTTCACTTCCAAAATCTTGCAAAGAATATAAGGGGTTAACCCTTCGTTAGTTTTTAAAAAAAGCGTTGGTCGCGCATTAATAATAATAATAATAATAATAATAATAATAATAATAATAATAATAATAATAATAATAATAATAATAATAATAATAATAATAATAATAATAATAATAATAATAATAATAATAATAATGTAGTAGTAATAATAATAATAATAATAATAATAATAATAATAATAATAATGTAGTAGTAATAATAATAGTAATAATATAAAATAGCATATAATGTTACCTATATGTTATCACCGCATACGGTGTTTTCATCCTCTTCTTCATTATCATTTTCTCAATCTAAAGAAGTCGTTTTCAGTTTATCTCCAGAATTGAAATAAACTTGTCAACAAATTGTCGTCCACGGATCATCATCATCATCATCATCGCAAGGTAGACGACGCACTTCTTGCAAATCCGAGGGATTTTGTAGATACCCCCGTTTGTTAAGTGGTAACATACTGCTAGCAATGGCAAAGCAATATTGCACAGCTAACCAGGAAGCGTAAATATCAGCAACATGCACCTAGATGAGGTGGTTGCTGCAACAAGTGTAATGTGTATTGTTGGATGTCCTTGTAGTTGTGCTCGTTCGCAATCTATAACTTTAAATAAACCTAGGGGTCTCTAAGACCCTCTAGCGGCCAACGGAGAGTTAACGTTTTACCCAAAATTACTACTTCCGATAAAATCATAGTACCGAAACTTTTTATGAGGTGCCTTGCATAAGAATGCAAGACAGAAGAAACAAAACAATGTGGCAAGTTAGGAAAAGGTAGGTGTGTTATTAAATCTCGCACGGCTTCCTCTATTACCGTTTCATGGACATCTCTCATAGATTATAGGTTATTCTTGTATCCACTGTACTTCAGTTGCGATGGACTCTGACCTAGAAGTTATTTTGAATTATTATTTCTAAACAAGTTAGGCAAGGCATTTGGTTATATGCCGCTTGGTTCCTCCGCTACGACCTTTTAATCTTGGAGGTGGAGGAGTTTTAGCCAGTCGGCGTATACGTATTTTCTATGCTTACGTTTTCAGTATTTCCATATAATGAAGTCACTAATTATTCGAACGATTGAAATATCGTGACATCCAAGTTACGAACGGAAGATGTGTAGAGATAGAGGCAGACATCTCAACACCGAGGATCGCTAAGGAGTCACAAGTCCTGGGTTTTGACAGCAATCCACTCCAGAAGGTTAGAACGCCACCCGTCTGTCCAGAGCAGCAGTTACTGTGCGCAAAGTACCCACATAGCACCTACAAACTCATCCATCGCCAACACTGCCGAACCTGAAAGACTGCATTGAAATAAAGTACTAAAACAAAATGGAGGGACGGAAATTAAGGGATGTAAGTATCCTTTTAGCATTCTCCTGGTGACCGGCAAAATCTCGGAGAAATAACCCATGGGCCAAGAAGGTTGGCCGGAATCATATCCTCGACCTACCGAATTCGAGCGCCACATGTTATCACGTAGGTATTTCATTCGGTTAAGAATATCCAGAAGAAGATGATTATACCTTCGCAATGAGTGTGCTTATTCAGAAATATACCCGTTCATTTTATTGCTCAAGTGAGGCTTTAGCTGGATAGGAAGCCGACGTGGATAATTGATTAGTAGTGATAAAGTTGGTAGTGCTTAGGTTAGTTGCGGGAGAGCACCTCCCTAAGAAACTTTAGCAGTTGTATGGACAATGAAGATCCTCGGTAAAGAAATCCAACACTTCTAGCATTTTAGCTAACTTTGCTAAGAACGTCTCCAACATGTTTGTGATCATTATTATACACCTTAGCGTAAACTGGTATTCTACATCCGTCTCTTAAATTGACATCGGACATCAAAGCAATATTTATAAGGAACAAAAATGCGTAATGAATACCCCTTTCAAGAAAACGAGGTAATTAAAGAACTCCAAATAGAACACTCTATGGCAATTTTATATGTCATGAGTTTGGGATTTAGGTCTTCCTCAGGCGCGAGGTAGGTTGATAACACTGTTTATTTTGCAGCTGACAAATTGCCTCGAAAACCTGGATGAATTTCAGCTAATTTGCCTTTGCCCTTTACCACTGTAAAACAGCCGCACAGCTACAGCGTTGAGAACACCAATATCACCGTAATCTGAGAGTACCAGCTGTGATCCCAGGCAGGTACGTTCAACATAGAGACGGCTACCACACCAACTGAGCTACCGTGGCATCGACGAGGAGAACCCGTCACACAGTGAATTCTCTGCAATCTCGGTATTCAGCTTTTGTTTGAATGCAGTACTTCCATCTTCATAGTCAAGTGTAGAAGAACTAAGCCATAATTTAAATGCTTCTTTATCTAATTCCAAGTAACAGGCTGGAAATGTTCCAGAACTTTAATTTCAAATTGATTCAGCAACCATTATTTCATATATTTATTTTTGGCACTAAGTGTAGAGAATTTTCATCACCAACACGCCATTAGTGCATGTTTATACCAACTAAATAATTTAGTGCTTAGCTGCGGAGGTGCTGCCTCAATGGGATTACCACGGTAATTACATTGTTAGCAGTAACTCTCCCCTAGCGTGTCCTATTATCCACCCTTACAATATTATTTCGCCTCACCTACACCGATTTAACACCCTGCCCTTTGGGAGACCGCCGAGGTCTTAACCTCTCATGTCCACAGCACTAAACACTTGGCCGATTATTTAGTGTTGGGGGTACGGTTGGCTCATTTACCGATAAAATGTGGTGTCTAGTCATGGAAATTATAGTGGCATGTTGTAATGCACAAGCTTACGACCCCAATATTGGTTTTGCAGGATTACCTACTGCCCTTGGTAACCGAATATACAGACTTGCTTGCTATTCACATATTTCAGTGTATCAAAGAACCGCAAGAATTTTATGCCATAGACAAAAGGTTTACTAAAATACTTTCATCATAGGAACATATTAGTTTTTTATCTAACTTTTGTCCCAGAAGCAGTCTTTTATATTGGAAAACATCCCACACTCTCTAAGAGTCGTTTCGTTATAAGCTTAATATTTCATATCATCGTTCCAACAACTGAAGGAGCAGAGATGAAGTTCCTGAGAGCAGTAGCTGGTTATACTCTTCTAGACAAACAAAGAAATATAAAAATTCCAAAAGTTACACACACACACACACACACACACACACACACACACACACACACACACACACACACACACACACACACTTAAATGAAACAAGGTTTTATTTTTTTCATTTAATGTAGGTACGAGGGGAAAGTAAATAGGTAATAGGAATATAAATAATGTAATTGGAAAAGGGATTGTTTTATGAACCTTTGTGAATTGGAGGTGCTTTGTGGAATAATAGTTATACATATTGGGGTGATGTAGTACTTGAGACGTATCATTAGCCCTCTTTAGCATTCTCAACCTTACTGGGCCCCAGGACAATGCACCTTATACCCTAAACCAGTCCAAGGCTTGTTATGAATTGCTAAAAGTCAGAATAAATAACGTACCTTAATTTTACGCAGATATTGGTGTGTGAATTTATTAGTATTTCTCTTTACTTATTTGCGTCTCCTTTTGATTTCAGGTGAGTGCAACCTGCTGGCAATTTTCTGTCGAGGAAAACAAGTTGAATCCCGCTCAAATTCAATTATGTTGGTAAGTTTCTCACGAACGTCTTTCACAGCTGTCACAAAAAATGGTCTGGGAATGCTATCCAGCAGCAGTGGTTGGTCTTAGTTGATTCACTGCCTTGTCGCCAGATGTCTGCACGCTTGCATCTGCAGTTGAAGTGCAAGTGGGGACTTGGCGTTAATTAACTTACCCAACTACTTTACCAAACAGATTGGCTTTAGCCGTAAGATAAGCGAGTTCTTTGCATGCAGAGCCTCACAAAAGAGAGGCAACGTCTGATTAATTCACTTGATTTATTAACGAGTATGAATTCATAGGTATTCTTAGGATCTCTTACGCAGGAACTACTTCCTTGACTTGCGTTGATAAGTATGTTCGTACGTTCAAGAAGAATATTATGCGAAATCAAAAGATCTGACGTGTTACACTCACGTGAATTTCTCTACCCTTGTACTAACCATACTTATAAACTCTTATTCTTGTATCTCATTCATGTTAGTTTAGATGAACATTACAGAAATTACCTGATTGCGCACTTCCTTGTAGGTGCAAGAGGAACATGGGAATACAATAGGCTTTGAGCGATAGTAAAATATTTTAAAGCTTTCAAATTCCGTTCTCTTTGCACGGCTAACATATAAAAATGAATAACAATGCTTCATTCGAGTGTTTTCTAAAATTCAGATAAATTACAAGGAATATCTCCAAAATAGTTCACTCTACAAAAAAATTATTTCGACATAAATGGTATGTTTTAGCAAGATCTACATTTTTTGTATAGTAAGATTTGGTCTATCTCTTGCGGTTTACCAGTTTTGCAAAAGTCATCCAGAGTAAATAGGACTACATGGGCTATAGCGAGTAAATTCCAGATATAATTTCATTTGTCATAAAACTATCTCAAACGTACGGCATTTTAATCAAACTCCTTAGAGCAATTTTCAAGAATATCAAAATGTTCAAAAAATTGTCCATGTAGGAGCTAGTTTAGAGTGGAGGAATTTTCTTCAAAATCTTTGTGTCGCATCCTTGAAAGACATTAAAGTTAAATACAAATGTTGGTTTTTAATCGACTTTTCCTTTTCGAGCTATGCTATCCAGAGACAGACTGACAGAGACACACACACAGACACACACACGGACCTTTTTCTAAAACTGCTTTTTTTTTTTATTCAGGCGGCCTCAAAATATATATTTCCACTGAAATGTCGATATCGAATTTTTGGGCGAAATACAATACTTCCTCTACTTTACTATACGCAGTAGAGAAAGAAAAAATGTAAAACATTTGAGAAACATAATACTCAATGACATCGTGCAGAACGAACTAGCTCTTTTTTCTAGAAAAAGTATTCGGGTGTATCTTTATTCTTATTTTATTCTTAACTTTCATCCTTAAGGTCAATGGATTGTTGAAATCTGGCAATACATGGACATTTAAATTTACACCATGTAGTGGTTGCAATTCTTGCTACAAGTTGGTGTGACTGTTTGAAGTGGAATATGCCATTAAGGTATGTTATCTCATATGCAATGAGATCTCATGTGGTTTACCGGGAAAATGCGAGTGAGTTGGAGAGTGCTATGTCGTATCGGCACATTGGCTATGGTAGCTTAGAGACTAGGGCAGCTGGACGGTAACCAGTAGATCCGTGGTTTAAATCCCGGCTATTGCATTGCATTTTTCAGCCCCATTCTATCCTTTCCAATGTGTGTGGAAGAACGATTAATTGTATTAACTTTTGAAGATTCTCTTCTGAATTAGATATAATATTCTGGTCATCTACGGACATTAAAGGGCGTCTTATTTTGGAGTAAATACCGTAATCACAACAGTATTACTCTAGTTTGAACAATAATTACGCTATCGTTGAAAGTCTAGCCACAACCATATTGTTCTATTTATTTATTTTCTTTTGAATTCACACACACATTCATACATCCAGACTCAGGGAAGGATGAGGAATAATGCTGACTGGAGAAAAATTCCTACCTCCCTGCCGGGAATCGAACTCGGGACCCCTAGAACAGCAGACTGGTGCTCTACCAACTGCGCCACAGGGCCAGTCTAGCCACAATCTTTGTGAGAAAAAGTTAAGAGTTAATGCCAAACACATTCCTTGGAGTCACATTCTTGTGAAAAGATACAGCACATTGCTGAGAATACTGATTGTATACTGTCTTATATTGCTTTGAGATCATGCCACCGCCGGTACGAACTTCCAAAAGAGGAGACCATTGATTTCATTATACAGAACATCTGAGTTCATCCGTTTTCTGAGCAAAGGAAAGGAAGGAAACGGGGAAAGAGGTAGATGATAAGGAGTTTTGAATTTTGTAGCGGCAAGCTTGCGCCCGAAGCGATAAGACCGCCTTCGCTCCTCTACAAAAAGGCGTTATAAATCCTAGAGAATTGACATCTCCCATCCCTTGGAGCCATGGCACATCCTGCTCGTATAATTCAGGGCGAGATAATGTCCCGATATGTTTTCTCTTTTTCTTAGCTATGGTAAATAACTCTCGGATATTTCATATAGCAGATTCGCACAAGTTCATAAATGAGTTGGGAAGACCTGGGGGTGGCAATAACCTTCATTGTGTTCATGTCTAGCACAAAATAGAGATTTGCATAAATGATACCTCAAGTTACTTGCCATTGTACTGAAAAAGTGAGAAAAGTTCCCCTGCGGTAGTGCTTTTCGCTGACAGCCATTCCGGGATATAAAATCCGATGTGCTGCACATACACATGACTTTCTATACTCTTGTACTATTATTGCAAACTCATATTCCTCTATCCTCCTTAGGCCTACTGATTCCAAGGTCGCGGGTTCAAATCCGGCCCAAACCAATGGCTTTTTAAGTGTGCTTAAAAACGACAACTCCATGACAGTAGGTTTACTGGCATGTAAAAGAACTCCTGAGGGACAAAACTCCACACACCGGCGACGCTGATGTGATCCTCACAACGGACAGCGTCGTTAAACAATAAAATAATTTAATGTAAAAGGCTTTGAGTGATACTCATTCTTTTAAAGCTCCCATTTGAAAAAAGTTTAAATATTGCAAAACTCACACAAATAACAAGGAATATCTCCAAAATGGCTCAATGAAAAAAAAAAAAAAAAAAAAAAAAAAATTTAAAAATAAATAAAATAAATAGATAAAAACTAAATAAATAAAGAATAAAAGCATTTGGATATAACATGTTTTAACGAGATGTACATTTTTTGTGCAGTAAGACTTCGTCTATCTCTCATGGTTTACCTTTTTATTTTATATTTTAAAGACGCTGTTAATTGCCTGGTTCCTATCAGCGTCACCGATGCGCGGAATTTTGTCTCGCAGGAGTTCCTGCACATGCCAGTAAGCCTACTGACATGGACCGCCTCCGTAGCAGTTGGTAGCGCGCTTGCCTCTGGCGCGGAGGACCCGAGTTCGATCCCCGGTACCAGCAGGGGGATTTTATCCCCCTGGGAGGTCTGGCATGGGGTGCACTCAGCCTCGTTAGGTCCCGGGGGACCAATTGAGGAGCTACTTGATAAAGAAGTAGCGGCCCCAGGTCTAGAGACCGCATAACGCGCCGGGAGGGCTCCGGGCGCTGACCACGTCCCACCCTCCAATACTGCACCTCACCAATGACGCCTGTAGTGGGCAGAGGTGGGGAATGCAGCGGCTGCGCGGTAGGCCTTGGCTCCTTGTGGGCTGTCGCGCCGGGGTTTAGTTTAGTTTTAGCCTACTGACATGGAGCTGTCGTTTTTAAGCACACTTAAAAAGCCATTGGTATTGGTATTGGTATCTTTGCTGGTTTATTTTTAAATGTTAGTGTTTCAATGTCCGGCTGCAAACTAGAAAACGTAGAACACATTCAAGATGTTCATCCAAAACTCTATTGCGTAGCAGACTCTTGTTCAAATGTCAATATGCTAAACAGTTGTTCACATTGATAAGTAGTGCCAAATATGGCCAGTAATTTGTTTGCAATAAGGTGCAGCTTGAAAAATATTTTAGACAGTTATGTGTACAAATCCAAAACAAGTTTTTCTGAACTGCCCAACGGTGTGTTGCTTTGCAGGTTAATTAATTCAAATTGCAATTCATCATGGGTCACCAAAGGGTCATATGTAAATGGATCCTCAATATCAGAGGTTTCGTTTATAGCAAGCGAAAATGATAAAAAAAACTGTTTTCCTAGTGTCACTTAGACCTTCATCGTTCACTCATGTTGCAAATACAAGCCACCATTGCACCGATAACACTGCCACGCAAGTATGGCCAGAATTAACCGGTTTGGTTGGCTCTGCCTGTTTATTGAAATATAGTAGTGGGAACGAGAGGGAGGATAAATTCACACATTTAGTGCCTTCCTTCCCACCGCTGGGACAAGGCTTCTGTCCGAGATCTTCCTTTATCTGAAAGGACAAATTCGGGTAACTTTAATCTTTATGGACCTCGGACTTACTTGGGCATTATTTCACTAATTTCGTTACCTCATTGTGTGATATGACATTGCGTTGCAGGACGTTAATGTACAATAAATAAACAAATAAAAAGAAAAAAATAAATAAAATACCACGGATCCAATACCTTTATAAAAATTTGCCTTTTGCTTTTCAAAAGTCTCAATATGTGTATTCTGATGAAATCTCGGTATGGACTATATGGATATAATGCAATGCTTCCTCCACTTTGAGTAGTAAAGAAAATAAAAATAGGAAATAAGAATAGCACAAGCTGTGGTAAAGTAAATCAATAACATGAAAGTAAACGGCATCATCTAACCACGTGCTTAAACTGTTATTAAATACTTTCCTAGTAACGAATAAGGGCTGTAAGCGCGACACAGGTTGGAAACCACAGTTCAGCGGAACTCCTCCTTTGGTCACTTCATTATATGCCGCACCGCGGCGCTGTTGTAATAGTTCCGGTAACGTGCATTGCCTGCAGCTAGAGTGGCGCTTATGTAGAGTATGATGGCCGCCACACAAAATGTTTTTGTTGCCATGGGAAATTGGATAGAAGGGTGAGGACGCGCACACACACACATACATATCCTTTGTACCGTTGTTGTGGAGATTTAATTGTTGCCACTGAATTGGCATGGGAGTTGTTTAGTTACATTATAATGGATTGGAGTCCCGGAAATTATCACACGAGAGACCTTCAGTGTACTAAAGCCATTATACTTGAAACCTGAGTTACAATGTGCTGAACTAGAGGTTAAAAGAAAGGCTTTTCTGAGCTATGAAAGTTTTTCGCAGATTTTTTAAAAACGCTGCGCAACTTGAGAATATTTGGCCTCAAAGTAATGTCGCTAGAGCTCAAACCAGTTTTCATATTTCAATTTCTTTACCAAGAAATAGACATTTTGGTTATTGTTGTGATGTCTATTGCACTTGATGCTCAAATTATCAAGGGGCCGTCACTCCAAGCTTGCTTAAATTCCATATTTTCCTTTTATCCATCTTGTTAAAACTCGAACTTGTATTACTAATAGTATTTCTGACCTTCTCAATTCATAGTTGTTTTTAATAACTGGTTACCAGTTATAGTTCACTGGATACCAGTAAACCTTAGTTTATTTATAATTTGTAGTAAATATGTAAATTTAAATTTTAAAAAATATATAAAAATTATAATGATGATGATAATGATAGGTAATAATAGTAATAATAACGATGATAGTAATAATTATTATAAATAATAATAATAATAAATAATATTTAATAAAATAATTAATAACTGTATGTAATATTTATAATTAATAATTTTATTTTATATATTTGTTTATTGTTTAGCAATAGTTTTTAGTTTTGTGAGTGATGTTGGTATGTATGATATCTTATATTTTAGTGTATTTTGCTGTATTGAGAGAAATTTGTTTTAATTTTATTGTTTTTATTATTTTCTTTATATTATAAATTGTAAAATATTTTTTTTCTTTTTTTAATAAATTTATTTAGAAATTTTATCGTAGTATGATTAATAACAAACAATGTGTGTTGTCGGTTAAGGATACTCATACATGCTTCCCCGCCTAGAACGTCCCTTAAATGTGCTGAGAATTCAAGAAAAGCTGTGACACGTTGGCTTAAATATTTTAGTGGCTTTTTGTAGCTGTCTTTCTGTGACAAAGGGGATTCCGGCACGTCAGCCGATGGCCTAGTGTGCGTCAGACTCCAGGAGGAAGGTTAATATGACAGTACCCTACAGGCGGCCAGAACGCATTGCAGGCAGAACTACTACGGTGAATCTCTAACAGGTTTAGACAGTTCTACGTCCTGATGGAGTTCCAGGCCACCGCAGAGAGCGCGCCACCGCAGAGAGCGTGCCACCGCAGAGAGCGTGCCACCGCCAGGGCCGGCAACAGTGCCCTAGCGGGTGGCCAGCCGACCACAGTGGCTTCCCTCAGCCAAACGCCTATTTACGGAGCGTAAGCTTGATCAGAGCATATCCTACCGGTGACCCGGCTGACTCTTGTAACCTGAATGACCGGATAGAGAGAGAATGAAATGAAGGGGAGTGATGAAGTGCTGCATTCGAGCCAAGAAAAATAAAACCGATATCAAGATTTCTCCAGGAGTATTGTAATGATCTAGGGGTTTCAAAGTGTTATTCCAAAAGGGTTAAGTAATAGTGAGCTTTCTTACCTATGGGTTCAATTTTCAGTCCATAGTACGATGACCATTATATGTATTTGGAGGACAATTTCTTTAATACCTTTGCCTGGGAGCTTTTGTTTTTGTAAAATATGAACGGGAATCCGTGGATGCGCGTTTTATAGATATGTTTTACCAGCCTAGGCAACTTATGCTCTCTGAGCGCAGCCCGTTCACAGCCTTGCACTGACAACTGTATTTCTAGCAGGTTAAAAGAATGAAGGTTGCTCAAGCTATTCCTCGAGTCGCCCAGGCTGGTTTAATCAGAATGTTGTAAATTTGTTATTAATAAATATATTAATTTAATTATTTCATAATTCTTTCCCCCATATTGTTTCCTTATCTGTAGGTAATTTATTTGAACTCCTCTGCTGTTATAGATCCCAATTGTATAAGCGTGTTTACTCGAATATCCCAAGCACGAATTTCACTATTACTTCAGGTCCTATTATTGATATTTTTGTAAAATTGTGTGTTAAAAGCACTTACCAAAGGAACAGTTGCTTTTGTGTTCGTATGATTTTGTTTTCGTATGGTTTTGTTTTCTGTTTTCATATAAGTGAAATTAATTACAGGCCTACAACTCCCCTAACCACTTCGGATTTGAAACACTCTGGTTTGCTGGTCTAATATTATTTTATACTTTCTTGTATAAGTTTATTTATATTTTGTACATCTTATATAACAGCTTTTGACTCTATTAATATGCATTTTGAAACTTTCCCGCTTATTCTATGTACATGCTTTAAAACAAAAGTATTTTAACAGTACTAGTTAACTGTAACTTGCAGACTTTTGTTCAGCTTGATAGGTTTGTAAACTGCTGGCTTAGTTCCTTCTTTTGTATAGTATTTATTCCTTCTTGTAGGGTATAGGTATAGAGTAAATACAGAGGGGGATACCTCATACACCGTGACCAACTCAGATCTGTTGTGGCTACCGCCCCCAGGAGGCAGGGATAAAGTGAGGGTACCAAGGGGTGTCACAGGGTCGCAGCTATATAGCCCACAGAGACGTGCGGAAGGCCATTACATCATCATCATCATCATCATCATCATCATCATCATCATTATCATCATCTCTTCATGGTTTAGGAGAGTTCTCCTGTTCTGGTCTCATACTTCTATCTTTTTGCTCGTCTTCATATTGGTCTGTAACCTGAAGGTTTATATTTGTAAGTTTGAAATGGAATGCGAGAGTTATCCATTCTTTGCAAATGATCTTTCCATTTTCTCTGTTTACTTGTGTCTAATTCTGTCCTTATTTCTTCATTTCCAATATGAACTTTTCCTGTACATGCTTTTACTGCTCGAGGATATTTCATTTCTGCCACTTTTTTTCTTTTTTTTGGCTCCAATGTTTCTTTTTAAGTGTCCATGTCTCCGATCCATATGTACAATAAAACTGAAATGGCCGTTGTCTTATATAATTTTAAATTAGCATCCTTTCGGGTTTTCCTTTTCAAGATACGAGCTATTATTGCAAATATATTGGAATTTACTCACTTTATTACCTACTTATTTCTTCGTTGTTGATTCTAAATGTCACATTGCAACCCAAGTAATTAAATGTTCAAGTCCCTAACAAATGCTGAGATTTCTTCATACCGGCACCAGGCCCCGCCGAGCAACCCCCACACACCGCGCATTCTGTGTCGCACAGGACAGCGATGAACAGCGGCCACCCAAACGCCATCTAGCGCCAAAAACAGAAGTTACCGGCCGGCACTAAATCTGTCCGGCACCGAATTGTATATAAACGTTATTCGAGTGAGTCCCTCAATTTAATTCAGTTCTTCAGTAATAACGCAAATTGTCGATAACAGAAACGAATAATTACTCCCCTCTATGGAAGAAAAATTTGTATTTCTGCATTCAGCAAAATTTTCCAGCTCAAAGGTTCATATCGGTGCTGTAAATTCAACGAGCGGTTTAATTTACTTGTTTATTTACCATTGTGGTGGAAAGATACATAACCGATGTGGAAAGTTTCCTTTGTGTAGATTACAAAAATTACGCAATTGTGAGGCTGGGAGAAAGCAATTAGCTTTGGCCGCTGTTTCTCTTTACATGCTTCTCCATACAATATTCCCTTCGTCCACTCGTTTTTCGAATTCTAAAGCTTGTATAAAGCTTCATTATAAACATTATACAAGGCTTAATTGGTTTAGTTTCTCCATGTAGTGTCTATGCATTGGAGAATAGGGACAATTGAAAAAATGTAAAGATCAAAGGTTTTGTAATAACCTATACAAAATTCCACCTAAACATTTAAGTAATTATTGTGACTTGATACTAGGATCCAAAGATTTAGGAAATCAAATTCTCAGGTCGTCTGGGGAAGTACTAGAACATATTTGCAGTCAGTCCCGGTCAGTCCCTAAAACTGTGTCAGTTGTAGAATCATGTCGCATAACAAGGTAAAAAAATGCTTCAAAGTCGGATGGGAACACAAGTAGTTTCGTGTTCCTAGTAAAAATAAAATCCTGTGTTTGCTATGCCAAAAAAGATTCTGATGTTTTGAACTCACATGACTTTCTCTACTCTTGTACTAACCATTCTTATAAACTCTTATTCCTCTATCTTCTTCGTGTTAGTTGAGATAAACCTTTGTACAAATTATATTATTGCTTATTTCCTTGTAGATGCAAGGGGAATATTAGAATGCAGTAGGCTTTGTGCGATAGTCAAATCTTTTAAAGCTCTGAGATTCCGTTCTCCTTGCACACTTAACATAAAAAAGGTGAACAACGATGTTGCATTTCAGGAAAGTTTTAAGTTTTCCGAAACTCACACACATAACAAGGAATATCTCTGAAATAGTTCACTCTACAAAAACAGTTATTCGGACATAAATTGTCTAAATTTGGTCTATCTCTAACGGTTTACCAGTTATGCAAAAGTCGTCCAGAGTAAATACGACTACAGGGGCTGTAGCCAGAAAATTCAAGATATACATTTCATTTTTCATAATAATGTCTAAAACATGTGACATTTTAATCAAAATCGTTAGAGCCATTTTCAAGAAAATCAAAATTTTCGAAAAATTTTCCATGTGAAGGGTAGTTTAGGGTCAGGCTCTTTTCTTCAAAATCTTCGTGTCGTATCCTTGAAAGACATTAAACTTAAATACGAACTTTGCTTTTTAACCGACTTTTCGTTTTTGAGTTATGCTGTCCACAGACAGACACACACACGAACCTTTTTCTAAAAATGTGTTTTTCTTTTTTTTGGATTCAGGGGGCCTCAAAACATATATTTCCGGTGAAATCTCGACATCGAATTTTTGGGTGGAATACAATACTTCCGCTACTTACCAGTAGAGAAAGTAAAAAACGATACATTTGTTTCTATTCAGTTCCGCTATGAAACTTCCTTGTCCTAAAAACACGCCTCGTACTTATCGCAGGTGTTGTTCATTTTGTGACGCATTTACGATTGTGCAGAAATATCAAATAGGAGCTTACTGAGTGGTTTGTGAGGAAAAAATTAGATGAGGAGAGAAAACGATTAACACAGCGAAGTGGATACATTTTAAGGGACTAACTGTCAATTTATCTACACTCCTATCACTTGCAGCCTATGTATAAAATATACTCGGGGACATTGGGCACTTGCCTTTAGCTCCTTGTAGTTGAAATTACTGAGCTGAAGTTATAATCAACGAGAATAATTTTAAAAGTTGCCTTCCCCAATCTTCACGGATTTTGGATGAAAGAGGGATATTGAAAGATATTTCTAGGGATTCGAAAAATAATAGTTGGCAACACGACTCCTCTGAGTAACATTTAGATAATGTGCACTAATAAAACACGACTCCTCTGAGTAACATTTAGATAATGTGCACTAATAAAGACGCAGAAATAGGGCTAAGTGTTTTTGCAAAACTTTTCACAGCATGGCTCAGCTGTTTATAGGAGAGAAGGTCAGAGTAGACCTTTCGGTTTGTGACTACGCGCGCTTTACAAATGGTGTTTGTGTGTTTATAAACCAAATTACACAACAGAGGATTCAATTTAATCCTCTTTGTCATTGCTTCGGTGCTGAAGTGATTCTCTGCAGCTTAACTACATCAGTCGATGTCATATACATGCGATATTGAATACCTTACACAAATGAAACATCCGCAGTAAAATGGTCCAAATAGAAATTAAGTTAGCGATATTAAATTCAAATGAACAACAGTTCTCTCCTACTAGTTATGCCCATTGAAAACTAATGTTATGTTTTAAGTTCAATAAAGCACAATTTAGCTCGAAATTAACCGTGTTGACCAAATCAGAGCCATTGCTCTTGTTGAACTCGCTAACAAATGTATGGTCATTATGTGAGTTATTTGGTTATTGAAGAAGATGGATCTCCAAAATTATGTTGCACATTAAGTAATTATTACACACCACAAATATGCCTGTTGGTAGAGTGGGGATCTGTTTCACTCTCACAAGAATTGCGGTTTTGGCTTCAGAAGACACCGAAACGTTTATTTCTAGTGAAATATCTGTATAAATTTCTGCGTACTGTAGCACTTCCTCTACTCTATGTAAGTGGTAGAGAAACAAATTTTTATATGGTAGAGTATTCGTATTTTCATTAAAACCCATGTTACCACAGAGTATATGGTTAGTTCAAAAATATAGTTATAATGAAGACTATTCGCAGAACATTCACTATAGGTAATGTTACAAAGTAACATAGAAAGTAAGCTATTATATCAATACTTTCCAGAAAAGATAACAATCTAGAAGATAATGCGCAGAGTCGTGTGATTCTTCCATATTAGATTTGTAATTTAGAATTTAAGTTTGAATTAAGTCATAAATCTCAAATAGTTAACAAAAAAAATTTGATGTGTTTTACTCACATGACTTTCTTAACTCTTGTACTAATCTCTTATTCCTTTATCTTCTTCGTGTTAGTTGAACTAAACATTTGTAGAACTTTATTGTTTATTTCCTTGTAAGTGTAAGGGGAATGTGGGAATACAGTAGGCTTTGAGCGATATCCAGATCTTTCAAATTCCGTTTTCTTTGCACGGTTAAAATAAAAATTAATAACGATGTTCCATTAGACAAAAGTTTGTTTTTCAAAATTCACAAATAGCAAGGAATACCTCCGAAATGGCTCACTCTACAAAAAGATTTGTACATAAATTGGGTGTTTTAGCAAGGTCTACATTTTCTGTATAGTAAGATTTAGTCTATCTCTTACGGCTTACCACCTATGCAAAAGTCATCTAGAGTAAACAGGACATGAGCTATAACCGGAAAATTAAAAATGTAGGTTTCATTTTTCATAAAAATATCTTGAACGTATGGCATTTTAATTCAAATCGTTTGAGGCATTTTTGAGAAAATCAAAATTTTCCAAACATTTTCCATGTAAAGGGTAGCTTAGGGTAGAGAAATTTTCTTCAAAATGTTCGTGTCACGACCTTAATACCAACTTTGCCTTTTAACGGAGTTTTCATTTTTGAGTTATACTGCCCAGACTGACACACACATACACACAGGCGCGCGCGCTTTTTCCAAATTCAGGGGGCTTCAAAACATATTTCCAGTGAGATCTGGACATCGAATTTTTGGGTGAAGCACAATATTTTTTCCTCGGCTTACTATACGTATTAGAGAAAGTAAACCAATTTTTTATTAATGGGTAGCTTAGGATTGGAGTATTGCCTTGAAAGTTTTCGCCAGTTTGAAATTTGGCGTTTAGCAGACTTTTCGCTTTTGAATTATTCTATTTAGAGACGGAGACAAAAGCGACTAATAGACAAACAATGCGCACGTATTCTTAACCCTCCATTGGTCGCTAAATGCTAAGTTTAAACGTTATAGTTTGCGAACATACCTACGTAATTGCCTGACTAGAACATCTAACATTACATCTTACTTGTATGTTCGCTGCAACAACCTTATCTGATTGTTTCTTTAACTGGAAGAATGACTAATCGGCATTATTATTGCTATTATTATTGTTGTTATTATTGTTGTTATTATTGTTGTTATTATTGTTATTGTTATTATTGTTATTATTGTTATTATTATTATTATTATTATTATTATTATTATTATTATTATTATTATTATTATTATTATTATTATTATTATTATTATTATTATTATTATTATTATTATTATTATTATTATTATTATTATTATTGTTATTAATTATTGACAGTACATTTCAATTGCAAATGGTATACCAGAACATCGTAATTTATATCTTTCCATCTAATGTAGTACAAATTATAGTTATAGTTACATTTTATCTATCTTTGATCTATCTAGTAAGATAATACTGACAAAAACCATGTATATCTCAGCTGCATGAAGCTAAACTTTGAAATAAAGGAAAAATGAAACTAATTAATAAATAAATAAAGAGGTAGGTAGGTAAGGCAGGCAGACATGTAGGTAGATAGGCAGATGGGTATGCAGATAAGTAGGCAGATACGTAGGTAGATAGGTAGGCAGATAGGTAGATAGAGTGAGTGAGTGAGTGAGTGATTAGGGTTTAAGGGCCCGTCGACACCTAGGTCATTAGAACCCGTAGGTAGATAGGAAAATAGATAGGCAGATATGTAGGTAAAGCGATAGGTAAATAGGTAAAGAAATAGGTAGGTAGATAGGTAAATGGATAAACGCAAGTATATGAGCACAAAGTTTAGGGGTATTCTACCAGGGTCTAACGTAGGGCTAAGATACTTGGGGGAGGGGGTAGGATTCAGTTCTGCTCAAAACTATATTTCCGGTGAAATCTCCATATCTTCTTTTTCTCTACCTACTAGAGGTAGGTGGTAGAACTGATAATGATTTTCCTGTCTCTTACCCAAGGATAAATTATACATTTCAGGTACTGTATTGATATAATGCTTCCATAAATTTGGTTACAGTTCAGGCTCAAAGCGATAAATCCTTTGTTGACTTCCACAACGACTTTCGCTGTTAGTATTTCACTGACGTGTGATGTTATTGATGATACCATTCCATGAGATTCTGATACGTTTCTGAAGAGCAAGTGTCGAAAAAGACATTAACGTTTATAGCCACTCTAACTGGATTGGGTTATTGCTAAATGAGACTTGCGGTTATGGCTAATTGCCGCAGATAGTGTGCATTGTGAAGAGCAATAAATCGCTGGGTCAGAGGTAAACGAGCAAGCTTTATGAGCCCTTGACAAGAGTCGATTTCAGAACGCACTCGATTGCAACAAATCCTGAGTCCAGTTTACACAACTGCCGGATTTTCCCTAAGTTTCCTTTTATCGCCATGAGGGAGGTTGGTGTGGGGGACCCATAAAACAACGACGTAACGGAAAGCGGTGATGCTTCATCTCCCATCACAGTGCCGGAACACAGGAAACGTTTGCACAAGTCTGTGCAACGTTTAGCACTTGGAAGCCTCGTCTTTTTCTTTGGGACTATTTTCTTCAAAGACTTCACATCCTTCCATAGCAAATGTATCAAAGAACAAAAAGATCTGATGAGTTGCACTCACATGACTTTCACTACTCCTGTACTAATTATTCTTACAAACTCTTATTTTTCTATCTTCACGTTAGTCAAGATCAACATTTGCAGAAATTATTGCTAATGTCCTTGTAGCTGCAAGGGGAATATGGGAATGCAGTCGGCTTTGGGCGCTCGTCAAATCTTTTAAAGCTGGTCGTTATATGCATGCTTTGAAATTCCGTTCTCTTTGCACAGCCAACAGATAAAAAAAAGTGAATAGCATCTTCTCATTTCATAAAAGTTAACGCATTGAAAAGCTCACTATTCATGCAAAACTCAGAAAGAGTAAACAGGACTACGTGAGCTGTAACCAGAAAATTCAAAATATACATTCCATTTGCCATAGAAATATCTTAAACATACGGCATTTCAATCAAAATCGTTAACCTTTTTGAGAAAATCAGAATTTTCGGAACATTTTCCACATAAAGGGTAGTCTGGAATTGAGGAATAATCTTCAAAACTTTTGTGTCGCCTCCTTGAAAGATATTACGTTCAAATACCACCTTTGGTTTATAACCGACTTTTCGTTTTTAAGTTATGCTGATCATACACACACACACACACACTCTCTCTCTCTCTCTCGCTCAC
This sequence comes from Tenodera sinensis, assembly GCA_030765045.1. Classification (NCBI taxonomy): domain Eukaryota; kingdom Metazoa; phylum Arthropoda; class Insecta; order Mantodea; family Mantidae; genus Tenodera; species Tenodera sinensis. Next base: position 72,996,527 of record CM060971.1, read on the forward strand.
ACACACCTATACTCGCGCACTAACATACACTCACAGACACTCACACAAGCGCGCGCACACTAACGCACACTCTCTCTCACCCACCTTTTTTAATTGCTTTTATTCAGGGGGCCTCAACCGGTGAAATCTCGATATCGAAATTTTGCTCGAGTAGAGAAAGTAAAAATACGGGATACTGCAGCCAAATTTGATATACATTTTATGGTGTAAATATATCAGAAGGAGGAATAAAATCTTTTACATGAGAATGATACTCTATTCAGAAAAAAGAGTTAACTATTGCATGCTGTTTAAGTTACTAGTAAATATCTCTCAGAAGAAAAATGAATGAATAGAAGATCATCAAAATAACTGTTTCCATGTACCGAGAATAGAAGACCACCGTATTCCAAAACAGCTACTTAAGTATACCGGGTGGAAGGGAAGGCATTGCATTAATTTAAACCGGTGGTGAATCTCGGTATTTGGAACACAAATTGTATCTTATGTTTTTGTCTCTGATCATTTCATACGTTATTTTTGTGACAACAACCTGGCAACCCTGCAGACTGTGTGGGTGTCACTTTCACTAGGTCAGTACATAAACACTGTAGAGGTTACATACACAGTTCTTCCAGTTTACTGTGCGAGTGTAGGCCAATCGGACACGTTGCTTTCCAAAACGTTACATGACCCTGCAAGCGACCGACCTGTTTACATCCCTAAACCAATTCAATTCCCTGACCAGCCTCAACGTAACGTTATCTATTTACTTCATCTGAACGAGCTGCTCGGAGAATTGGTTCGATTCTTTTACGTGATTAATCATTTCGAAGCCCTGTGTAATGTCCCACTATTACTATAGAAACTACGAGTATGTCAGAAATGAGTTACATTACGCATCTTATAAGTTATAAACTATTATCTTCGTGGAATTACCCATCCAATTTGGAACAAAAAATTTATTTTTTCGAAATCGGCTGATCAAAGAACAAAATGCCACTAGACTTTTTTGTTTCTACTGCTTCTATGAAGCACATATTAGCAGGAATGCAATAACTTCCCTTCCACCCCGTATGTGTAACCCGGTCAGAGAATTTCATTTACAAATTTCGGCTTTATGAAACCCCGCTCATGAGAATGCAAGTTAGATTGGTGTTGGATCAGTATTCTAGCACCAGTTGACATTCAAGAAATGCGAAATACAGCAATCAATAAAGTCATGAGAGTTTGCGATTGTTATTTGGCTGCTGTGTTTCAGTCTTTATTTAATTGTGACTATGTTTTTTTATAGATACATACTGTGTTTAACCGCTTGGTATTTAATAACCGAAATGTTTCCTATACTTTTTCCTTTTACTTCGATAGCGTGTTAACACTGCTATTAACATTCTCCTTCCTTTTTTGCCTTTTACGGTTGCTACCACTTCCTTTACCCCAGCATAGTTTATGCGATTTTTTCGGGTGCGGGAGGGGAAAAACAAAAAAATGAAGGATGTCCGCCCCGTTAGCGCGATGGGAAGGGTGGGGCCCCAGAAAGGGTATAACGAACCTTGCACTAATGGCTACTTTATCCTCATCATGCCATTATCTGGAACCGCCTTGCATACACAGGGAACAAAAAATGATAATCCAGGCCACATCAACCCCCTCCCCTAAGCTTATAACAGGATCTGGGAAAAATTCCCTTTGAACACGTAATGCATGCGCGGATCAGGCTTCGCTTTAAATGTTGCATTTGTAGGTAGTTCATACTTCACACCCAGGATTTTACAATAAGGCGTGCATCGTAGTTTCAACGAAATTAAAATAAAGTGCAATTTGCTGACTTTGAAACAAAATTACATTTGATAACGCATTCTATGTCCCTCTATTATTACCATTTATTTTTGTGCTTATACTATAAATTACTAATATAACAGTCATTTATATAACTGATGTGTAATCTAACTGGTTGTGACAGAGTATATGCTATTTTTTACGAGTATCATAACGAAAAGATTATACGCGTGTTATATATAAACTTTTAATATTAAAATACTTAGAATTAATAAATTTGCTAAATGAAAAATTATAATGTATCTGAGCACACATGTATACTTAACGTGGTTGCTAAGCAGATGTTATTTCATTTGTTTCAATACTTATGGAGGAAAATGGAAGGTAATTATAAAGCTATTCAAAATATGGATTGTATTCCGCTTGACATTTTGAACAAAGGTAACTTTGCTGAGAGTTTAATTCCAGAAGAATAAAAAGAACATGAAAGGTTTTGTGGATAGGGAAACGAAAAGTGCCTTAGTCCGACAAGAGTGACAATTTCAGGTTTTCGTTGGAGAAAATTGTTTTGGCAGTGATGACGTCATTGCTATCTTGTTGCCATGGTAATTACGTGGTACTGGTGCCAGAAACAGGGTAATCTTGCACTATTTATGCCACCATAATAAGCCATTTTAATGCTAGGATTGCATGAAAGCTTATTTTTTCATATGATTTCTGTTAAAAGTATTACGCATTCTGGGAAAATGCTTTTAGTCAATAATATTTCAGTAGTATATAATGAATTACATAGAAATAACTTGAGAGATTGTAGATGTAACTAATTTAATTAATATGAGATAGGCAATGTATGGTCTGCAGCTGAACATAACACAGTTATATGGTGCTAAATGTGTAGATATCAGATGCTGATAAATAGGTGTTCAAGCAAATCGGGCTGAAAAATTGTGGTAGAATGTCTTTAAAACTGCTGCTGGAAGATTTAGTACCACAGAGATCTCTCTAATCTCGAATTAACCACCTAACAGTGTGACACTGAACATCGATTCACTGTCTTCCTGCATTTTGTAGCTCACTCTAGAGGCGTAGTCCGCAGCGCCTAAAACCATGTCTCAAAGATCATTGGTTCCATTCTCATCATATGGTTAATTATTTTCTTCTTTTTAATGCGTAAATTCCATACGAAAAACTGTCGTGATTCGCAACTCAGGATACGATTCTGATTGGCCAGTGCAATCACACTACTGTAATTTTCGTGATTCGGAACACTGCAGTAGTATGCTGAAAATTGCCTTGTGACAACATGGAGAACGTGTACAGCTCTTCTGAACTTGCAGATAAGCATCTTATTTGTGACGAATCAAGAAGTAATGGGCTAGTTACCGCAGCACTGTACAGGGAACGATATCTCGATAGGCACCAACCACATCACACAACGTTTCTGTCCATCAATAGACGTTTACGAGAGACCTTCCAGGTCAAACGGGACGATACGGGCGTTATATGAACCCGCCGCACAGAGCAATTATTTGAAGAAACTCTTCTGCAAAGCAGAAGGGCCATTGCACGTGCACTGGGCTCTAACCATGTTAGCGTGGAGGACTTTGGCTCTCGACCCTCGGCTACCGGGTTTTACTCCAGCAGCCTGATTTCTTTCAGTCAGTATTGCTTACTAATAAGATTGCGTTCACCAGGGATGGTGTAGTCCAGGCACTCGAAGTGTGAATTTACCCTCCCTCTAGTCCCCACTACTCTCTTTCAATAGCCAGGTGGAGGCCACCAAACCGATATAGTCGCATGGCAGTGTAAACAGTACAGTGGTGGCTTGTGTTTGCAACTGAGTGAACGACAAAGATTAAGATATAAAGATGAACAACAAGCTTCAATTTGTGGAAAGTATAAATATTGCAATACAATACAACAACAGTTCAACAAATAACGAATATCTCCGAAATTGTTCACTCTTTAAAAATGTATCTGGACATAAATTGTGTGTTTTAGCAAGATCTACATTTTTATGCAGCAAGATTTGGCCAGTTTCTTACTGCTTACCAGTTGTGCAGAAGTCGTCTAGAGTAAACAGGACTACATGGGCTATAGCCAAAAAATTCAAGATATACATTTCATTTCCTATAAAAATATCTCAAACATATGACATGTTAACTAAAATCGTTAGAGATATTTTCAGGAAAATCAAAGTTTTCGAAACATTCTCCATGCAAAGGGTAGTTTAGGGTGGAGGAATTTTCTTCAAAATCTTCATGTCGCATCCTTGAAGCATATTAAACTTAAATACTAAGTTTGGTTTTCAAAAAACTTTTTGTTTTTGAGTTACGCAGTTCGCAGGTACACACAGACACATATACATGGACTTTTCTAAAAATGCTGTTTTTTATTCAGGGGCCCTCAAAATATATTTCCGGTGAAATCTCGACATCGAATATTTTGGGGGAATACAATACTTCCTCTACTTTGTGTATGTATAGTAGAGAAAGTAAAAATGACTGTCTAGCAGAGGGCCTCTCAAAGCTTAAAATCGCACCATGTGTAATCCAAGGTGCCGAGGTTTCTTGCTCCTGCATCGTGGCGACTCGGTTAAGCTCGGCTCAACTCGTGTCCTGTAGAGCGTCCAGGAAACCTGTGTTGATAGGTGGCTTGTTTATTAGTCAAAATGGTACATGCAATAGAAATAACTCATTATGGAGTAACTTGCTCGAAAGAAAGCAAAGAATGTCAAAGTCCATTTAAATCAGAGTGGGAATCTTTTTTTAAGGTCGTGACGACATAGGCTGAATGTCTCGTATGCTGTACAATAATTACGTGTGTAAGAAAATAAATCTGTTGAAAGACACTATAACGGAGTACAGATATGATGAAAAAATAGAGGGCGCTAGAGAAGAAGAATTAAAGAAGTTTCTATATCTTGCATTAAAGCTTTCTTTATTCAATATCGAGGTTTGTACAAGTTCTTTCTAGATCATTAAAATAAAAGACCACATTTGGTATTACAAACCGAAGTAACCATTTTAACACTGTGCACTGCGCGGAAACATTACGCACCGAGGAAGAAGCAGCGCTGAAATTGAGGAAGGTAGAGGGGAAAATTAAGGGATGAGCAAACGGAGGTTTGCATCGAGATAAACTTTTCGTAGTTCCATTTTGCACCTCGCACCGAGCGATGCACGGTGCATGCACCATAATAGGCCGTCGCCTAGAATGAAACAATAATGCAGCCTCACACTCTACAGTAATATATACTTCAGCCTTTTGGCGTGCAGTGCTGGTTAACAGTTCCCACCGATTCAAGCCCCCCCCCCCTCCCACATGTATAGTATGACAGTCATTACCCAAAACTAAGTCATTATATAGGTATATCGGGTATAGGTTAAACAGATGGGGACACCTCGCGCAGTGCGACCAATTCAGGTATGTTGTGGCTACAACCCCCCAGGAGGCAAGAATGAAGTGAGGGAAACACAGGGTGCCACAGGGTTGCAGCTAGACAGGCCACAGGGACGCGCGGAAATCCCTAACAAGTGTTGAGATCTCTTCATCCCGGCGTTCAGTGTCGCACAGGCCTCCCCGTCCCCCCGCCGGAGCTAGCGTCCCGTGGGTCCGATGGGTGTCGCACAGGCGTCTCGCCCCGACGGAGGACAGCGTCTGCCCAAAGGCCACCTAGCGCTGAGAACAGCAGTTACCGTTGGCAAGCATCCGTGCCATCTGTCAGGCACCGCCAACACCACTTGCCTGAAAGATGATAAGGAAATGGAATGAAGCGAATAAAGGAAAGGAAACTGGTATTAAAGAATGCACCCCAGCGTTCGCCTATGTGACATGGGGAAACCACGGAAAAGCTCATGTCAGGTCGAACCCGCGACCTCCCGAAGTTAAGTCATTAACCCGATACTCTAATTTTTCCCATAGGGATGTTAGCTCAAAAGACACACAATGTCCTGAATCTGAACACATGAAGCTTCTAAAATAGCTTTTTCCAGCGGATTGAAATGTTGTGTTGGGATAAATGTTCGGTTAACCAGAATGCTTTTTCGGCTTGTTAGTCCAAACTGTACGTCGATAGAAAACATGGGAAATAATGTGTGTTCAGATAATATAGCTTAACAAAACACGTGTTCCTGTTAGTTTGAGCCCTCAAACAGCATTCATTCTGGCGGTGAGACTCGAACAAAAGCCAATGTATATCAACTCCCTCCAATCATCATTTCATTGCAGTGCCTGACAAAACCACACCACTTTGCTGGCCATGTTTTATGATAAGCAGCTCAGTTTTTGAACAGAAAACATAGCACATAGGTTTGCCATTATAGTGTTTGGTTCTGTGCACTAGCAACGGACTAACATGGACAGAAATAATAGAAATGTTCCACTGATTTTCACATTTTGTTGATAAGGCTGGAGCTGTGCCTTGTCTTTCTCCCTAATGGCCTTCTGTAAATATTCTGGATAAGACAAAACAGGCCTCGAGCTCAGTGGCTCTGATGAAAATTGCCATGACTTATGTTGACTTTTATGGAATAGGCTTAAGGAAAAGTATAAGCAAAATAATTAATATGTAAACTTAATGTAGGCACGTTGTAATCCACTTCTTCATTGAACTACGAAGCTTCATTGAGTATTTAAACTTTCTTACATTTACCGACCAATATTAGTTTCATTATATTATTTTAAAATATTTTAAGATTTCATAGTTATAACTTGGTTGTAGCCTTTGTGACAACGTTTATAACGTCGTTTAATGTTTGACTTGTAAACACTAATCACAAGTTTCAAACACAACCGAAATTTCACATTTTCACCCCTAGCACAGCAAAAATATTGTTCTTCCCACTCCTCTTCCTTTGCATTTTTATGGTTTCGAATAAGCCATGTCTATCGCTGCGGTGTTCACCGCTGCTTGTTTGCATTTTAACGCGAGTTGGTTGAAGGAGGGCTGTCGGAGGGCTACGTATTGCTTGCCCCTGACGATGGATGATATTACGTCATATCATCAGGGCGGTACAGATTTGCCGGCCCTTGAGCTAATATATTTACATGGTTCAAGGTACCGTGATGAAAATAGGATAAGCTGTAATGTTTTCCTATTTACGAAAAGCAAATTAGGCGTATTTCGTACGGTTGTAAGGCTGAATTTATAAAATTTCGGTTGCGCTGTTTCGGGTTTCGACAGAGGGGAAGATCTTCTAAAGTATTTTTCTTTTCCCTCGATTTTCTTAAAACAGAGTGGCTATGGTTTTAGGATTGCCAGGGTTTGATTTCTCCAAACATGTTATACAAAAGAAATCAAACTAACCAATTTCTTTTATCCAAATATATTCCCAATAGGGCCGAGTGCTCCTATAACACGTAATAAAACTTGTGATCTTTGTATTCTTTTCTTAAAATTTTTCCAGAATATTTCAAACGTGATTCTAATAGAGGACATCTTTTTGATGTGTATTATTGCCATAATTTCTGTGAGATAATATACAGGGTGTCTGCTTTGTAAGGCCGTGGGCCACAGTTGAAATTTCGATCATAGTTGGCTGAATAAAGATTTTTTCGAGGTTTTCCATTATTCTGAAACGACAAATGCAAGAGATCTTAAACTCGGTGGTGTTTTGAAACTACTTTATCATCACTTCATTAATTTTCTCTCTAGCCGACGTTTAAATCTCTTTTTTCCTCGAGGTTAATAGCCATTTCAATAAAGCTTTTGCCGCTTAATTAAATTTCTGTAGAATAATTAGTCAAAACAGCCGTTCACAAGAATGGAAATTCATCTCCGATCAATTATTTTGGTGGGTGCGAGTGGAACGGTTTGCTAATTGGTGAAGTGTGTTGCATTACTAAGCTTCGTGTTAAACTAATGATACAATTCAGCGTGCTTCACTTGCCTTATACAATTAATGGAACGCAGCATAAAAATTTATTGTGACATTAGGCCGTAAACGGAGCAATTCATTTTTCATCCGCACATGAAACTAGCGTTCTCAATTAAACACCATTAAAGCATATAGAGCTGAAAATCCCCGAACGAAATGTTATTTGATTTTTAACGTTTGATCTATTTCAATGTACTCCAGAATGACTTGTTGCAACACGTTTTATTTGTTGCTACGCAATGGGACTTACAAAGCTGTTCCACAAATCAGTTCCAAATGAAGTGCTTTCAGCGCTACTCAAATGATATAGTGACGCTAGCGATGGTTGTCAACACTTTATTGGCTGTTCTCGATGAAGGTTGAAGGCCTTTTGTTTCTCATACAGAGAACATTAACGTCACCATACATTGTCCGAATAGTTAATGAAATGGCTCTGTGTCACTATACAAAATTGTAGCAAGAATGAAGTGTTTTCCTTTTAGATCGCATTATTATTGTAATATTTTCCATGTGAAGCCAACCTTAACGTAATATGTTGCACAGAGTAATCCAGGAAGTAACCACTAGTTCCACATTCCCGTTACGCCGACCCCTATCGGAATTCTACTCAAGGTCGAATGTTTTCCTCGACATCTTTTCTCATTAACGTAATTGTGCATCCTGTGATTGTTCAAAATCAGTTGTCTCCTGCATGAGGTTGCAGGATTGTAAGATTTTTGAGTGTTTGGAAATTTGCTGTCGATTAAAGCTATGCCTGTAGTGTAATTACTGTGTGGTGATACAGTAAAAGAAGTTTGAGAAAGCGTTTATGAATTTTCAACAGTTAACAAACTCAAGAGAAACGTCCGTTCTTCAAAAAGATGATCTGAAAACAACAAAACCATGCACGACAGACATGTAACATTATGTAAGTTACAATTTGTTTTGTTCCAGAAACGCATTCTTTGCTTGGTAAAATATTGCCGAACTGTCTGGGCTTGACAGAGTAACGATCACAACACGAGAATTCTATAGCTCGTGCACAGGTATGTCATACGTTTACATAATAGAGGTGACGTATGGAGAAATAAATCAATTATTTAAGTTGCAAAACCTTTTTAATAACATATTTTAACTTAATTAAGCCAAAAGCTCATTACTCATTGGATTATGTCAGTATTTTGTGAAGTTTGAATTTAGTGCATGCAAAGAATAATGTTTATCTAAAGCTGTTCATTTTGCAACTATTTTATGGCAGAGGACATCTAATCAACAACCAAATAATTTATTTTATTCCAGCGGTGAGTAACAAAAATGTAACAATGGTTGCGTTTCAAAGTTTCCATTAAGATAATGACTGTAAAAGATAACGACAAAGTGTTGCTGATTACTCAGTAATTGTTACAAAAGTAATAGAAAATAACCATCCAGTCGATCTGTATGTGTAGATTCATTATGTAATATGAAGTATGACTACACCCTCAAGATAGTTTAGCACTGCCTTCATGTTGTACCATCTAGTGATGAAAATACCAACAAGGAGCATCTTGTATATACAACACTGGTATTCGAGTTTTCTTTTTCTGATAAACTGAATTACATGCAAATCTTCCTGCATTAACTGCTTCTTTTCAAGTAGCAGCCTCTAAAGAAAATTAAAATTTCATTATAGTATTTGTTTATTGTCTTGAAAATTAAAAATGTCATTATATTGCAATTTTTTCCCATTAATTTGTCCTTAAACACAAAATATTGATGTCTGGCGGGTTACACCAATGTATGCTAGCATCTACACATAAACCTAATTATTAATAACGAACTTCTGAAAACGTGACTCAGGCTGCTGCAGAATTCTACTCAAAACATTAATGAATGTTCTCGTACAGATGTTTTAAGTGGATAGAATGGGACTGCACACAGATTGTTAATAGGCTTATTTTCGCTGCTTCTTGTCAACATTTCAGGTTACAAGTCAAGTGTTACTCCACAAACTCGGTACCTACCTACAGAATTTCGGTGTCATCGTCTTTATATTTGTGCTGTGCTGTACTCGGAATGTGATGTGGGCTTTGTATCTTAATTATTGCAACCCTTGACTTGGTGAAACAAGAGCAGGTGAGGCAGGAGCAGAAGGGCCCCATTGCTTTCGCTTCTTATTATATTCGCAGCGTTTCTATGTGTGCGTTATTACGGCGTTACATTCAATCACCATCCATCTCTTGCCATCACCTGCTTGCTGCAAAATTCACGCTATAGTGGCGTGCAACTTCTAAAATATTGTTTACTTCCTTTCGGAATGAACATAGTACATGAATATAGTTCTTAAAAACTCTGATGTTTTGCACTCACATGACTTTCTCTACTCTTGTACTAACCATTCTTACAAACTCTTATTTTTATGTCTTCTTCGTGTTAGTTAAGATAAACATTTGTACAAATTATCTTATTGCTTATTTCCTTGTAGGTGCAAGGGGAATATTAGAATACAGTAGGCTTTTTGCGATAGTCAAATGTTTTAAAGCTTTGAGGTTCTGTTATCTTTGCACACTTAACATATAAAAAAATGAACAACGATGATCCATTTCACGAAAGTTCTAAGTTTTCCGAAACTCACACACATAACTAGGAATATCTCCGAAATGGTTCACTCTACAGGAAAATTTGTTTGGACATAAATTGTGTATTTTAGCAATATTTACATGTTCTGTATTGTATGATTTGGTCTATCTCTAACGGTTTACCAGTTATGCAAAAGTCGTCCAGAGTAAATACGACTACAGGGGCTGTAGCCAGAAAATTCAAGATATACATTTCATTTGTCATCAAAATATCTCAAACATATGATATTTTAATCAAAATCGTTAGAGCCATTTTTAAGAAAATCAAAATTTTTGAAAAATTTTGCATGTAAAGGGTAGTTTAGGGTGGAGCTATTTTCTTCAAAATCTTCGTGTCGCATCCTTGAAAGACATTAAACTGAAATACCAAGTTTGGTTTTTAACTGACTTTTCGTTTTTGAGTTATGCTGTCCACAGACTGACACACAGACTGACACACACGGACACACACAGACACACACAAACACACACACGGATCTTTTTCTAAAAATGCTTTTTTTTTGGATTCAGGGGGCCTCAAAACATATATTTCCGGTGAAATATCGAACTCGAATTTTTGGGTGGAATACAATACTTCCCCTACTTACCAGTAGAGAAAGCAAAAATCTGTGCAAGTTCAGCTTATTTTTGTTGCCTCAGATAAATAATCTGTATACAGAAATGAATGTGTGTGTATTTGTCCTCTACGTGCTACTAAAGCGCTTGATCGATCACCGGAAATTCGGCACGTATATCTATTTTTCTGCTGGAGAAGGTTTGTAAATTATCAATTAGACTATACATCACCTTCATATGGTTCTCTATACTCGATTTTATATAACGTAGTACATTCACATATCCATCCCTACTCGCCCTTCAACATACAATTTTCTATGACTGAAATAGAAATGCTACATGTTACAACCACACAGTTTTCTCTTCTCACTTTGATTTTATGAAACACAATGCCACTTCTTTCTCTACTCCTTCTTCTATAAAGCACTTCATACAATTTTCCATATGTTTGAAACTGAAATGCAACACGTTACATTCACACAGTTATTCTTACATTTCTTTAAGAAATACAATCGCACTTCCTATTCTGCTTCCTCTTCTACATAGAATTGATAAATAATCTATATGGTTGACAGAAATGCAACGTCTTACATTCACACAAGTTTCTCTACTTACTTTTCTTCCTTGACTTCCTTCAAGCAACTGTTAAAATCAGGCGCAGAACGCCAAGTCAGTGTTGCCAGCTAGCTTCGCTCGGTAAGGTTACAGTATTATTGGTTGCATATTCCCTCCAGTACTATTGGGCATATATTCCCTCACAATCATTGAAAGGTGTCTGTTATACTATCAAAACTGTTTCATAGTTTTGTGTAGTTCTGAACAACTAAAAGGTGTAGAGACAGAAGCCTGTGTTTTTTAGCTTCCTATTTTTTCAGAAGCCTCACTTACAACTTCTCATAGCTTACTGAGCCATGGCAAAGCACTACTATAGTACAAAGTTAACCCGCAGGTGTAGCTAGCTCGTCAGCCCGATAATACCCCCAGCACTTGTTTTGCCCTCCATATTATCTCCACCGCTCCCAAATCTTCCCATGGTGACTGCATGCTTCCTTCACAGAAAAAGATGTAGCCCCAGAGGAATTGTGTCCACAGCAATATAGTTAGAAGCATTCTGACCATATTGCGTTTCACTACTTATTTCCAACAATCCTGTGAACCTTATCAGTCACTATTGGGCATGCCACAATGTCTCTATCCGACCTATCCAAGTTTTAAATATGCAGTTTAACTCTGCCCCTGCCTATCTAAGTGAACAATTTCCTGGAAACTTTGCGTACAAAAATTATGTTTAATAAGAGTATATTCCCAAAGTTTTGCGGAAGCAAAAACCCATTTTGTCCAACACACTGATGGCAGTGTGGTTTTCTCGCTTTATCGCCAATACTATAGTTTTTATGGTGTTCCGAAGTTTCAAGTCACTTTTGAATAACCGAACTTCTTAACAGTGGTCTAGAAGTACTTACAAAGACGCTAGCGGCGGTGGGAAAGTGGGAGAGATGATAGCAGGAGTTCTTAGTAGTTTTCAGAATATTTTCCCCGGTAGTTTCGCAGAATATTTTTCCCTTGGCAGTTTTCACACAGTGGTGAAGGGGAAAGAGCCAAAGGAAGAGACTTAAAAGCAAAATTAACATTACAAAAAGATTTTAGCTACACGGATGGAATATATAGCTAATTTATCCATATAAATCTACGAGGAATGAGAATATAAACCGTAGCCAATTACTTACAGACAACAATGGCTAGCCTTAAAATATTTCAGTATAAATTCTCAGAAAATCACATTTTACTCTGCCTGGTTTTTCCAACAATCGCTCTGAGGCTCCTAAAATGGGTGCCGCGCAGGCTACATACGTAATTCCAGTGTTTGTGGACAAAAGGGATTAACGAGTTAATCACCAGTTAATTATATTACAATTTGGGTTTATTTCATGGCTGAAACCTCACATACGGTAGTACTGGAACACCTTCAGGAAATCTTATCAACGCAAAAACTCAGCTACAAATGCAACTCGGATCAAATGCCGCTTGAAGACCAAAGCACAATTTAATCGTGATTCATCTTGTGTTCATATGCTGCCCAAATGTCTGCATTCATAATTAGTGCTACCCACTATACAGGCTGTTCCTGATATAAGTGCAGATATTTTATTGGTAGTTGAGGACAGATTAATGAACAATTCTGCATCAATACTTGCTTCATTTGCAGACTTATAATTTTACTTATTAAAAGTAGTGTGCTTTGCGATCAGTTAGTGCTTCCAAGTAGGCGTGACACAGAAACTATGTATCCATTTAAACAAAATGCAGTTGATAAAAACAGGAATTTTGAGTTTCAAAATTCATAACTTTTTAAACAACCAGCTTACTTGAGTTATTTGAGATCCAAATTACTCTACATATTGACAGAAACAAATTGGTGTGTTACATTCTGAAAAAAAAAATATATTTTTGTGGAAGCTACAGAATTTGAAAGAATATATAAATTTTGAATTTCGAATTTTTTAATGGTTACTCCAAAAATATTTTTGTGTTGGTAGTCTAAATATTTTTAGATGGTGCCAATCACGAGGAGAGAAGAATAACAATTCTGGCCAAAAGTATAGATTTTTGCCCCCAAAGTGATAATGAACCTTGTGGCATCAAATCTGAAAATATCTACACTTGTATATGTAATTAATAGGGTTCAAACCTAGGGGGTAATTGTGGGTAATAGGGAGTAGTTGTGCCACATGATCACAATACAGGATTGACAAGGCACAGTCGATGTAGGAACGTTGTAGATACGGCTTTTGCATAACGTTGTCACTGTTTGCAGTAACATATTCTCCCAAATTCTTGTATAAGTTTAACAATACATGAATATTTCGATTTTCGTGCTGCAGGGATGAAATTAGTGAACACATTCGAGAGACACTATGCGCTGTAGGCAGTGTGTTTTGTGCTGGCAATGTACCCGCGCAATGACGTCACACTCTGCCCTTGTGAAGGTAACTTGCAATTTGATTTTGGCGATAGCTGTATAAAGGTTCGGACTCTAGTAATTAATATCAAGCATAGGGATTTCTATTTCGGCGCTGGAGCCCAATTGTTAGACCCTCGCCTCTCACCAAGACTCCACGTGGAATTGGTGTTCGACAAAGCGACGTCTGGGTGGGGTTTCTCCCGTCATTCATTCCACCGGCTGTTCCTTCATTAATTCATATATTTCTCCCTCTCGTACCAGGTTGCGGACTGCTAATCCCCACCCCAACCCCCCCCCCCCCCCGCCCCCAACCTGTTCCTCGGTTTTCCAGACCACGTTCACCAATCGGGAGTGGCGCCAACCACATCCCATCCTCTACTACTGTACCCCATTCATGAACGCCATTTGTGGGGCTGAGATGGATATCATGGTGGTCGTGGTGTAGGCCTTGGTCCTCCATGGACTATTGTGCCAGGGATTGTAGAACTTCATAGGGATTTCGAAGCACTTAAACCATAATGGATGGAAATAAGATTGAACTTTTACTAGAATATAGGTAGGTACATCGCAGATAACCAACCATCCGCCATCCTACATACAGAGTCTTGGAATTTGCAGACGGCACTCAAACCATTTCTATAATACAATTGTTTCTATCTGCCTATCACACACTCTTAGTCGCGTTCTTTCTAGTTCTCATCTTTATTAATAAAAATGCACCTATAGAACATTCATCTAACAATATTCTGCATCCGTGACCACTGGTGACCTTTAATCAGGGAAGTTACAAGTTGTTTTGTTGAAGCCATAAAGTTGCATAATAAACCCAGAAGTACCATTTAGCATGCGGTAGATGGCTCACTGATCGATAAAAATCGGTTTTCAATGTTTCTGCAATCGCCAAAAGACTGTAGAAGGGATGGTTCTTATTGGTTATCTGCCATATTCCTACCTATACTGCAATAACAATGCAACCTTATGTCCTTCCGCTATGTCTTTACTGCTTGGAAATTCCTATGCCTGATAGTGATTACACCTGCAATTGATAGTCACTTGAAGTCCAAATTGTTTGAAAGAGGAGAAGGCGGATTTGGCTCCGTCTACTCTTCGCCTAGTTTTAACCGCTCATAGGATTCAAAAACAAAGCTCTCTAATGCTAAGTTACAGAATGAGTGAAGAGAAAATGCTTCAGGAAGGAGATGAGATAGAGCGATGAGGTGACTTACTAGCTCATAAGAGACAAAGAAGAGCACCACTGCTTATGCTGATATTATGGCTGAATAGAACTAGGATGTGAAAAGATAAATTACGATTAATCTGTGCTTTCCATTTGGTCTGAGTTGTATTTGTGTATTCCTGATAGTGGGGAGCGCATGGCTCAAGTTTCCCTGAAGGTATTCCGCTACAGCAATATAGAAGATCCCAACCATGTAATAAAGCCCAAACTTTATGATGATTATCTGTTGAAACCTTACATTATGAGCTTGCTTGTCCCTTTGGTTCCCCAAATACCGAAATTATTTAACGCGCATTGTACGTATACCTCACGAGTAGCTCAGCATCCAATTTCACAGCCTAGAGTTATTGTTGGAAAGAAATATGCTGAATAAAGCGCAATTTAACGGGACTTCAGCTATATTTCTGATGGTCCCATACCAATGTGGTGTTATAAACATTGCATGTTGCGGAGACTTTTTGCCTTGGCTGAGGTACGAGTAAAATTTGAAATACTACTGCAGGCAGAATTACTAGGAAAAAAAAAAACAGTAGAAAAATAGAGCATTCGTTGTAGTATGTTTTTGTGCATCATTGTACACAAATTCCTTTCACATGAATAAGAACTCTCATGACATTCCCAGGAAATTCAACATTGAATTTTTGATCTTGAGTACAATTTTTAAATGAAACTCGAAAGAGCAATTTTTGAGAAAACAAACAACTATGAAATATTCTTCGTATCAACAGAAGTTTGGGGTGTTTATCCGAGTTTTCGTTTCGAACTATGCTATTCACAATCACAGAGCTTTTTAAAAAATCGTGTTGGACTCGCACGACTGTCTCTACTCCTGCATAAACTACTTTTACAAACACTTCTTCCTCTAGCTACTCCATGTTAATCCATTGAGAAATAATCTTCATACTAAGTTTCTTGTAGGTGCAAGGGAAATACAGTGGGCTTTAAGCGATAATCAAATATTTAAGAGTGAGCACTGCATGATGACTTTGAAATTCCGTCTCTATGTATGACCAAGAAAGAAAAAGAAAATGTACAATTAATATAGTTTTTGTTTTTTTTTTTCTTTTTTGATTGCACTGTTCAGTCAAACACACTGTACACACACGCGCGTGGAATTTCTCTAGAAGTACAGTTTGGATTCAAGGGGCTTCAGAACATACATTTACAGTAAAATCTCTACATCGAACTTTTGGGTCGAATACAATACATCCCCTACTTACTACACGTAGTTTTTTATGCAAAATATGATTTTCTGGTAAAATTTTGATATGAATTTTTGGATAGAATACCAGGCGAGTCAGCCACCCTTATTTGTTTGGTAGGTAGCCCCCCAGACGTAATCGTTTTTGGTTGTCTGCATTTCATAATATAACAGATATAAAGACTTCTGTCTTGCTGAACTGGAATGGTGTACTGTTATTATGAATGTGGACTTGTTTCATTCTCCACGTGTTAACTGTTGCATGATATTTTATGCCATTCCTTTATCATACATTCGACAGACGAGTACCTTGATATGCTTGTGATCTACGGAGAAGCAAGAGCCAATGAACAAGCAGCTCAGCATCTAAACCGGGAGTGATATCGTAATAGATAACAATGTGGTGAAATGGAAATAAAACAATTACAAATTAAAATCGCAACTTTAAATATAGTAATTGCTCTGCCAATGTTATTTGTGAATATTACTGAGCAAAAAGAAATCCTTATGAATTGTGCGTTAATCCCAATGAACATTTGCAGAGGTGAAAACATCAGCTGTCTAATTACCAGTATATTAAAAGGCGATGCTTGAACGTCTATATTGGTACCTTCTAATTTCGTGGAGTATGTAACCAAAGACCTCCATATTAAATATTTGGGCAGTACCTAGGGGCCGACGTTTTCATGTGGAGTATAAAATACGGTTTGCATACAACTGGAAAATAAGGCGCAGTTGACTCACCTGGTATACCCTCTCTAACTTTTAGGTAATATTGAGAAAATGTAACTGAGTGTATACGAGACGACGATAGCAAGACAATATGTCTTCAAGTTACGAACAGTTAGCTTGTTATAGGAAACCCCCATATTCTACGGTCTCATTTAATATGGTACAGTAGGCTTAGAGCTAAGGAACTTGCAAATTAGGTGTGGGTATGAATCAAAACGCAATGCTTAGCAGTGAGTAGTGAGGTGCAAAACCACTGCCACGCCCAAGAAGCTACACCACTGTTTATACGACCACTCCTAGCACTTGTTTTGCGGGAAAGATTTGAAAACAAAAGAAACAAGGAACGCTCCGCTGTATGGCTGAACATAGAAATACACTGCGTTAGCTATTTCACACCAGAGTGAGCAGTGAACTACAATGGGATATTGTAATAGCACATCCCTATGCTAGTAATCACGAGATTGAGTAGGAGTGGCGTATTAGGGATTAAATTGTTATTATGTAGCAGCTGGTGCAGCAATATTAAATGGAGGATATGAGGATGCATTTTGCGTTAGTTTACATTGCGATATTTATGAAAAAAAAAACTCATTCTGTAAGGTTAATATGCAAATGATTCAAATTAGCTTAGCTTTATTTGCGTTTAATAAACGAACAACCTTTTACGCTCACTACTGCCTACTATAGTAAGAATAAGAAGTATTGTATTCCATCCAAAGAAGTGATATCGAAATTGCACCTGAAATACATGTTTCGACGGCCCCTAAATAAAAATATTAACTTGAGTGCGTGTATGATCAGTATACATAAAAATGGAATCTTCAATATACGATCATCGGAAAGTAAACTACAATATATTTTAAAAAGAAAAGTTGAATGGGTTAAAAAATGCTCAAATGAACTAACAACTTTTAGCAATTTTTACTTTTTATACTACATATGGTAAGTGGGAGAAGTATTGTGTTCGACCCAAAATTTCGATGTCGAGATTTCACCGGAATAAAAGTTTTGAAGCCTGCTGAATTAAAAAAAAAAAAAAAAAACACACAGTTTTAGAAAAAGGTGCGCGCGCGCGCGCGCGCGCGCGCGTGTGTGTGTGTGTGTGTGTGTGTGTGTGTGTGTGTGTGTGTCTATCTGTGTCTGTGCTTCTGAACAATAACTCGTCGGAAAGCCGGTTAGAAACCAAAGTTGGTATTAAAAGTTTAATGTGTTTCAAGGATGCGACACGAACATTTTAAAGAGAATTCTACTACCCTAAACTACCCTTTGAATGGAACATTTTAAAAACTTTTTATTTTATCAAAAATGGCTCTAACGATTTTGATCGTTCGGTACTTTGTCATGTTTTAAAGATTCTGCGCTATTCAGTTGTTTCTCACAATGTCACGGAAACAGTATGGAATTTCAAGATCAGCATACATAGATTTATGAGCTTGTCATAAACGGAATAACATACGAAATGTTTGTCAGAAAAGATAAATTAATGTGGGTTCATAATACAAAATATAAAATATTAGGTATTATATGCTCTTATTGTTCTTTCCTGAAGTAAGTTATTATAAATTGAATATACATTTAAATATGAAAATAGATGCAGTAAGTAGAAGTATATTTAAAAGATATAAAACAGTTTCGAAGAATGGCAACTGGATGTTTTGTAATGCAGATTACAGACCACGCCAGAGATGATGTCCCCCGCAGGTGTGAACGAAACATCTGGACCTCAAAACTCCAGCAGACCATGGCTTTTAAGCCCGGAAGAAATCTCTAGCTTTAATTCTAACTCCGGCCGTGAAAGCTTCCGATTACTCATGACAGTGTTGTTTCGTGACAGTAAATATATTTGTATGCAATCTTAGTATTCAAGCGGCTTATGACAGCATGAATGGTGCGAAATTACCTATGTCTGGCAGCAGTATCAGAAAATGAATGGAAACAAGACAGCAATGATGTCATCACTGCCACAACATAATTTTCTCCAATGTATCTGTAATAAATCCCGAAATAGTCAACCTGGCAAGTGTAACAACAGTCATTTTTCGTTTCTCCACCACAACATATTTAATATTATTTTTCGTAAACATCTTTTGATTTTTCTAGAATTAATAAACCCTCAGCACTTTTGGCTTCGTTCAAAATGTCACGCGAAATACAATCCATATTTTCAATAGTTTTATCATTACCTTTAATTTTCCCCTATAAGCGTTGAAGCAAATGAAACATCTACTGCTTAGTAAGCAATTTACACCATACATATGTGAGCTCTGATACATCATAATCTTTCATTTAGAATGCAACGCAGTTAATCACCTTTCAGTTTGTCTTAATCAGTAGCTCCTTTTTACAGCGCAGTAGTTAGAATTATAAAATCGGATCTTCCTCCAAAGTCATTGGCAGCATATAATGCAAACTGTGTCGGCACCCATTCCCACTTTATTTTTACATTCCCACAAGCGGGGAGAATATCAGAAAGAATAATTGTGCGAGTAACATCTCAGGCAATTTGCACTAAAAATGTCTCGTACTCCAAAGGGAGAAGAAAAAGAGATAAAAGTTTATGGTGTTGGAGGGGAGGTAAGAAAAATGGCAAGAAATTGAAGTGGGGAATTGGGAATTCTTCTCCCAGATAGTTCCGGTAGCAAAAGTGCAACTGTGCTATTAATTCCAGAGTTACTTCGGCAGAAAATATTAAAAGTTTGAAACTAAAAGGTATTTACCACCATCATGAATGTTTTTTCTTACAATAATGTTACTAGTATTAGGAAAAACTGTAGATGGCTAGTGTAGTAATTTACTGTGATTATACTGCTTACTGTATTTGGTATAGAATAACAAATAAGAACATGTTTACATGTCAATAAATTAAGTGCTACATAATTTGCTGTAACTAATACATCGGTGCATCTTTTCCAGCTCAGATAAAAATGCAATCAGAAAGCAAAGGAAAAAATGGCTTACAATAAATAACTTATATTCTTTAAATTCCAATCAAGTCGAACAATTTCTCGTCATAATAATGTTACGATTGTTAGAGGAAGATTGTAAATCAAAACAGTAAATAATGAATCATTCATACAAAATGAGCCCATACCGCATTCCGTCGCGTTTGCTTACTCTCTTATTACTAAACTTTTCACCTTACTGCTCTAGCTATTGGTTGTTTTTTCTCTCCATGCAACACATTTCTTAGGGATTCTTTCAAAATCGATAACAAAATATATTTTATAGAACGCTATTTATTACTGAAACTTTAGTAATATTCCTATGTTAAACTAGCGCCAGTTTCTTATGTCCTCTATAGCATTATCTATTTGTATTTTTATCTAAATGCATTCTTAAGGTTTATTTAAAGCAAGTTTATTACGGCTGATTTGAAACCGAGTTTAGATATAGGTTTACATTTTATGGCAATTGTGTGGACTAATCGACATTTCATTGTTGCAAAAGAAAGTTCTCAAATTACTAAAAAGAGTACCGACCCGAACTTCTTGTATGTAAGAAGACCCTTCATACTAGAGGGTATAATGGTTGACGGTGCATGCCACGAAGGCGTTTAATGTCAGCTGCCTCGCGCAAACTGTTGTGAACACATAACAGAGTGGCAGGATAAAAAGGGGGTTTCGAGATTTTCCGAGAAGTGTCCACCGGCGGGCATATTTCTAAAAGTTCGACGAAGTCCATGTTACTCCATCCTCACTATATGTGTGAGGGTGGGGGTAGGGGTGGGGATGAGTGGGTTTATGGGTGTGGGAGCGGGTGGGGTCGCGTGGGAGCGCCTGGGCGTGTGGGCTCGTGGGCTCGTGCGAGTCAGCCAAGAGTTAACCCTCCGTTGGTCGCTAGGGGCCAGGGAGACCCATAGGTTTATTTAAACATTATAGCTTTTGTACGAACGCACCTCCGTAATTGACTGACTGGAACATTTTACATTACACCTTACTCGACTGTTAGCTGAAGCGACAACCTTATCTGTTTATTTCCCTGGTTGCCAGAATGAATTATCAGTAGTTATGTGCTGTAGGGGTCAGCCAGGCCCTGCGCGCCTACTCTCGTGACACATTGCTCAGATGTGTTTTTCCTGGTTAACTGTGTAATATCACTTTGCCATAGCAAAAACCTGTTATGCTTCATGTTAGACACCAGTAAAAGATATAATCTCCAAAATCCCATCGCCTACTTTGCGATGATGATGCCTTACCCATAGATGAGAATCTGTATGAATCAGACAAAATATCTCAAGACAAAAAATAAATCTGAATAACCATGACTTCTCAACCTTATTGAAAAGAAAATGATGTGAACCCTGTAACAAAGACAAAAAGAACTGCAAAGCTAAACTTGCATGTTCTATACTCCCTCTGTTTGAACAAACATGTCAAGATGGCTTACGGAAAACACAGAAGACGTAGATGATTCTGAGTAACTGAAGAACTCAAATTACAAGTTGTTTGCCTGAAAGTCGCAATTTAGTTTCTTTACATGTATTGCAATACAAATTCTGTCTCTTATATTCGTATAATATTTTAGCTGGTCTATGTAGTAAGATAATACTAATAAATAACTGTGTATATTTAACCTAAATAAAGCTAAACATAGGAAAAACTGGAAATGAAAAGAAAACAATTAAATTCAAGCATATTATTAGCGAGGGCCTACTGGACCCCGGGCGATTAACCGTGTTCTTGCAAACCACGCGCCTAATGGAAGGTTAATGAGCGTCACGTGATCGTATTACTTGAGTCAGCAGTTTGAGCGACAGAGAAAGAGCAGAAAGACAGAACGGGGTGAGTTATGGTTAAGAGAAGAAAACAGTTGTAAATTGTAATATCACCAAAGACTGTATACTGTGTTAACGTCAGTAAAAGAGTTGTGCCAAAGGTCTGAAAGAAAATAAAGGGAGAAAAAGGTAATTGGACTGGACTTTTCGATTTTGTCACACTTGTCAAATTGTTAAAACATATACACTTCTGCAGTCCTCTATTACTGAGGACAATCACGACATAACCTAGTCAGTTGGTTGAAAATTTAAATCTTCACCTCGGTCGGTAAAAGCAGTTTATTTACAGCTTGTTCTATCATAACTTATACTTCAATAGATATTTCCGAATTACTTAGAACTTATGAAGTTTATAATTCATTTCCATTTTTTACCTTGATGCATTCCCATTTAATGTGAAATTCTAACAAGAGCTCTCTAAAGAATCTTCATTATCATTTTTCTTCAAGAGAATTTCCCTTCCGATAATCGTATTCTCGAAGTATGAGAGAGATTTTCGTGTTCTGGGGGCTCATAAACGTTCATCTCCTTTAGTAGCTTTCCGAAAGACATAGTTTTATAAAATATTGCCCTTTTTTGAAAGGGAAATTCGCCAAGAATTGCCATCTATGCGAGTTTTCATCTTATTCATATCATTTTTGGAATTTTCGCCAAAGTTTTCGCATTCGGTAATGGAAAAGTTTTACAGTTGTAGTTAAGAAGAAGGGAGAGGAAACTGAAACGCACTTGCGTGCTTTTTTGCACTGAATCTGGCTCTAAATTATTAATTCGCTTTACTTTCTGACCTCTTAGTTGTGAAATAACCATAAAATACCTTGACATTTTCTCTTACAAACATTCATGACTTTTAGAAGCCCATTTCTTACGTAAACGTTTTAAAAAAGGCACGTAATGTTGGAATAACAGAATGCGTTTAGACAAATTATACATAAGAGCGAGCAGGTCTGATAAAAGAACGGGAAAGGCCCCCAGAGAGGCAGTCAAGTTAACGGTGATGGTGGGGGCGGCAAGAGTAACCTTAACGGCAGAATGTGCCTCGTAAAACCTAACGATTGTTTACATGGAGGGTGGGAAGCGAGTATAAATATTTAGGTTGGTAAAACTGCTCTTTCTGGCCGCGGTGCGGGCGGAGATGCATACCAAAACTTTATTGCCGTGCAATCCCTGCAGGAAACATGAGCATTTGGCCCGGGGCCAAGCCCCAAAGTTTCGCTTTCTTTCCCGTGCGCAGGCCCCTACACCTACTTCAAACGAACCTATTTCCATCAGTTAGTTAAAGTACTTTTTAATCGATTATGTGGTTTATTTAAGGCTTTCCCTTTCTGTGTACATACTGGAGAGTACATCTTCTTTACAAACATCTGGTTTCGAATTTTGTTTGTGCCTGGTCGTGGTGAAATCCCTATCTTTGATCCTTAAGTGTAAAAGCATGGTTGTAATTTTAATTAGTGGAGCTCTTTAACCTTTCACTCTACTATTGCACTCAATCGCTTGATGTAAACATATCTGCATTTTTAAATTAAACTTTAATTTGCAATGTTTCTGATATGAGATTTCAATTGACCTTATTTGATATACAATCTATAACTTTCTTTCTTTAATAGCTTAAGATACCCTTGATACAAATATAAATGGATATACATTCTTCATGCACATCTTTTTTTTAATACGGGCGGCGCCGTGGCCGAGCGGTTAGCGCGCTCGCCTACCACCTAGGCGGCCCGGGTTCGATCCCAGGGACCCGCATGTGGTATTCGTGGTGGACGAAGCGGCGTCAGGGCGGGTTTTCTCCGGGTACTCCGGTTTCCCCCGCCATCTCATTCCACCGGTGCTCCATCTTCATTCCATGTATCATCAGTGTCACCGCCTGCGGTGCCGTAGTAGTAAAAGCGGGCGTTAAACACTACAAACAACAACTCTTTTTTAATACAGTTTACACTAGGTAGCCCTTGTCCTGAATGGACTGTGCTACCACGGGGTTACCTTTAGATAAAGCTCTATTGTACCAAATATTGTATTTAAAGGGCACACGTTACCTCTTCATCCTTCAGTTGAGGGAGGTGGCTACCCCTGTTCGTAATTAGCCAACAAGTTGACAAAGCCGGTATGCTCTATTGGTTTAATACCGAACACAAGGTGTGAGACATACCTGCAAGGTGACAGTATCAACCCAGAAAATGGAAGCATGAGGTAAGAAGGACACCACAAACGCTAAGGAATCCGATGTCCGCTGATTTCTTTCCGTGTTGTCTGTACAGTAGAACATAGGTGGTTCTGTATTGGTTGGGAACTTACTCAGTTAATAGTATATTATGCAACGGGACTATACTGGTAGTAATTAAGACGTGAGTATATATTAGGAAAAGAGCGAAGCTAGTTTCCTAATTTTCATACGAGCGTCTTAAATTACCATTTTATAGTTAAATTTCATACAATTTATGCTTGACCATAAACCTAATTTGGTTATTCTGTGTTAGTGCGTCCTCACGTGGGTGATGGTCACTTGTTTTGTGACTCATTCCCTTTAACTCGTTGGTGACGTATGTATTGCCAACGCTGGAAAATTGAAATCAGCGGAAGTATGTGAATGTTGTCAACCAACTAGTTAACGTTATAACGTTATTTGTTGTTGTTACTTAGAGTTATTGTTTTGTAATTAAGTGATGTGACTTAAGTTCTTGTGCGGTGCGGTTGTGGTTTTAATCTGTATTCTACATACGTTTGAAGATGAAAAATTGGACTGAGGAAGAGATATTGTTGCTCATCGAATGAAAATTACCACAACAGGCACAAGAGAAGGCGGTAAACCGAGAAGGAATGCTCTCGACGTTATTCTGGCAAATGTTCTACCTTTCTGGCTAAATACAAGAGGTTAATATACTAATAGCAGTAATATATTATAGTTGTTGAATGTTAAGTTTAGTTTTAGCGAGTTGTACAATGTTAAGTTGGCGACAGATATTTGTGCCTTGCAGCGCCATGACATCACAGAACTGTCAGTGAATCACGTGAGGACGCTCTCGCACAGATTTACCCCTAATTTTATAGTTGAAATATTGTAAAATGTTGTACACTCACCAGCGTCAATGACTTACATATTGCATCAGCTTATATTTAGAGCGCTGCGCAGGCGCTAAACGATCGATTGGTTTCCAGCACGTCACAGCTGCATGATGAAAATGATAACTTTGAAATGCTACGCAACATTGAAATTTTATTTCATACATAAGTTATTTATTGTACACTTAGTGATATTAATTTGCGGGACTGTGCTTAGTTGATGCGTATTTAGGTTGATTTGTATGTTTTGTGCAAGTTGCATCTTACTTACGTGGAGTAAGTTGCATCTCACTGTCAGTAGTATCCGACATTTTAGCGTTTTCTAAATTCACGCTAGTGCATTTCGAAAATTAATCGATATTGCACTTTGCCATTGCTGCATGGGAATTTTCTGATTGGTGGAACATCTGTCCTTTAATGGAAATTGAATTACCCGATTGAATGAAGACGTCTTTTAATAAAAGTTTGAACTTAAGGAGGTCCATTAAAGCATCGCTATCAGACTTGTAATTAATGCATTCAGTTATGGTTGAGCATAAAGCAAATTAAGCTTTAATTGCTTTTGACAAACGAAGGCGATATTTGTAAATGTTTAGAGTTGTGGCGGTTTTAAATTAATGTTAAATTCCTCTCTTTCATTTAATGTCGCCCCGCGTTGAGACACTTATGTACCATATGTCCCATGTTATTTGTTTCTTGCGACTCGAACTTAATGCATCTTATTTCCGCAAGTCAACACATAGAGATCACTTGTAATTGAAATTCGCTCCGCTAGGGCAACTCGACTAAAACAGCGTCACAATGTCCACCGTTACACACCGTTACAAGTGCTCCGATTTTGGGGTGATAATCTTTTCAACTTGTTCAACCTAACATCTCATTGCTTCAATTTCTTGAAGGCTTCTGTAAGAACCCCTCAGCTTCGGAGCTTCGCGCTTACACAAGAGTTGAAAAATGAGTCTTCCGTAAACTGTAAGGATCCTGCCCTCTACTGTCGCGTCTCCTAGGTCCGGTCACCCCTGTCTTCTCTCACCTCACTCCTCCCTCCACGGGTGGCGCCCTGTCAGGGCATAGGTACAAAAGTTTCTCCGTAGGTGGAGATGCTAAATTCCGTCTCCAAACCTTGTCATATAGGCTTAGTCACGGTCTGTTTCCATCTCAATTAGCTTTTCTTATTCAATAAAATGTTTATTATGCAAGTAAGTATTCACTGGCCATAATGTCAGTGTCATTTGCAAAGTTATTCATGTTTGTTTCATCATCTTCTAATGTAGGTATCTCTTGTGCGTGCCACGCCTAAATGAAGGTACCAACCACCTAAAAGATTTTAATAAACTCTTACTACTCTCAATAAGTAAACTTATAAGTTCGCAAATGAAGCAAATATTGATATAATGTTCATTACTCTGTCCTCAAATTACCAATACAAATATCTGCTCTTGTAGCCCCAGCAGCATGTACAGGGAATGGGGTTTTACACGGGCTGGTCTACCTCTGTTTATTTACGGTCGTAGCAGAATTCATTACGAGATGCCATTCCTGACTTCCCCAAGTTCCGAGCCACCACTTAGCCATAGTGTTTGTCTGAAGTCTGGTTCAAGCCAATCATAATGGTTATATGTGGAAACCTCGCAGAAGGCACATCCTTAATACACCCTAATGCGCCACATTTTTAGCACGGAAATGTACGTTTCTTCCTTTGCTTTTTATTCTTGTACCACTTCCTGTTAGTTCGGTGTAAAGCTATTGTCCTATTTCAATGCCTTTGAGTAGGGTTTTGTTTATGGTTGATGTTTGTTGGCTTGTTTTTGCTGATTATGCAAGACACTTTGTCGATGTGAGGTTTTATACTCTGCAAGAGTTCTTCGTGTGGGTTGTCAGTAAGTATTCCTTAGGCCTTCAGACCTTTTCCGAGGCTAATCAAACTGCTCTCTCTACCTTCATGATTTGTAAAATAATCCTTGCCGTGGCAATCTAATAGGTTCCATCCTCTTAACGTGATATTTCCACTTGTTCTGATATATTTTAGTTTCTTCCATAATATTTTCTTCCTCTAGTTCTCTATATCTACACTCCGAAGCCGATCTTTTCCAGTAACACTCAACAAGGACCTTAAAGATCTCATTTGGGATGCCTCCAGTCCCGATGTTTCCTTGGTCTTAATTACCTATGTCTCATGTATATTTTAACGAGGGTTTGAATAATATTCTATATAATCTTCATGTATGATGCTTTCTCATGTTCCTGCCATTCAGTTTATAAATGTTTTGATATTTTCTTCTATTTCCGCGTTCCTATCAATTACTGTTATATTTGATCCCAAATATTTAAAGGTAGACACTTGCTCAATTATTAAGTCCTCCTATTTTAATTTATACCCGAAATTCTTCTTTTTTATTATAACCATTATTTTTTATTTTTCTATTGAAATTTCTATTATTATATCCTTTTATCTCATTAGATTTGAATTCTTGATATTTCCTATCTTTCCTACTCTCCACCAATAACAACTGATCACATAAGCGTGCATTTCCGATACAAAATTAAGAGAATCATAGATAACGCAACCTAATATTACCAGGCATTGCATTCTTATTGTGTACTAAAACATCACAGTTGTTGTAAGTCCGGAAATTCTTCCAACAGAACTGGACAGTTTTCAAGCTTGCAGTTCTACTGACTGTAAACTTTGGTTCATGACGTGACGTCATCCTTTTCCAGTATAAACATGAAAAGCCTTAATAATATCCAAATTGCTCCGCTATTCCAATTATCCCAGCATACGCAACATATTAAAATTTCACCTTTGTGTCTCCTCTTAAAGTATGGCAAACAAAGTGTTATTGAAAGGCAGAGCTTCACCGCGGTATGCTATAATTTTATACGTCTAGACCGTCCGTTTTAGGGACAGATAATTGTTTTGAAGCTTAAGTGGTATGCGTACTACCATCTATTATAATTGCATGGCGGCATTGTGTCAGATGGAATATGGCAGTGTTCATTAAGTAATATTAGCGAGTCTAATCGCATCGGCATTTTGTGTGTCAGGCTATATTAATGGTTTAGACATTATCGGTAATGTGTTACATTTAGGTAGTTGGTATCGAAAAGATGAGGGGGCGCACATTGCCATTATAATGAACATCTCTGCTTTATTCCCTTTGACATTCATGAATCTCTGTCTGTTTTGGATTCATTCGACAGAAATGCGTCAATAGAAACAAAAATAAAATCACTTGACAAGAGGAAAATTCATCACATGACAAATCATATGACTTAAATCACTGCTTTCAGTAGAAAAAATAACGTAGAAAAAAAACGTAAAATCGAAATCCTTTTATATAAATGTTAAATTACAAACCTATTTTCAGACATTTTGTGTAATTTTCATGTTGTGTATTAACATTTTCTATTAACTAATACATTTGGAACAAATACCCTTCTATTATTTTTGGAGTTTTCAAAAAATAAAATAATTTTTTTACGATTAAATGCTTTCAATGATGTCCAAAATACGTATTCTAAAATCATAAGTATTACGCGTAATAGTCATATGCCTTTATCTACCGCTTAGTAATTGATATTGTATTATAATTAAGAAACTTATTTCTTTTATCCACTTAAAATAATTAATATGCGTATTTGCCTAAAAATAGTTTAAAGTAGTAACAATGATGTGGATACACTCTAAAGGTGACAGCAAGACTGAACTTTATTTAGAAATAGTTTAATATTTTCTACAAACCAACCATCAAGCTGCCAAAGTTCAGCCTAGGAAGATATAAGCGTACAAAATATACATATATTTCGGAAACGGCTAATGCTACAGTAGAAAGTGTTGCGTGTGTATATTTGTTTATTAACTGTCAATTACATTATAAACTAAAAGCAATAGCGATTAATTTTTGGCCCCACCTCCAAAATAGAGACTCTTGGGATCAAAGTCGATCACTCAAAAATAAAGCGTGCCTAGTATGTTCGTTTAAATAAAAAGTAAAACCAGATACTAAACAAAGTCACGTAAACGTACTCAATCTCCCAATGTATCGGAGACCACTGCCCTACCTAGTCCAACCCAATCCGAACAACTCCATCCTTTGTGTGGCTTGCTTAATTAATAGAAATAAGCACTCCAAATGGAAGGAATAAATCGTATATTGTGGGAAGTGTGACTAGATTAATTATATTTGTCTTATCTTATTATTATATTAGACTAAAATTGTAGTTTTATAATTAGAATTGTTAGAATAAATAATATTGTTACTAGAAGAGTATTTAACGACACTATTCTGTGATTGACTCTTCATTTAGAAGGCGAAAACATATTTTGGGGGGGTGCCGACCTCAGAACACCCTTTTAAACACGTCCTGTAACAATTAATACATAATGAAATCAAGGTTCAGCAAGCAATAAACGCGCTACAAGGTTCATAGTTGCAGAACAATATATTTGGCCAAATCGGTGATGTTTTCGTTAGGTTGCAGAAGTACAGAAACTTAGGGGTTATATATTAGTTCACCCGGTGAGTAGGTTTATTTCGTATGTGGTGTGATTTAAATTACTCATGACAGGCTTCCTAATGCAATATTTCTCAAGTACGTGTAGTGAGTAATTAACCTCTGGAAAACTGAGTATGAATGAGCGACACGGAATGCCTCCAAACTTCACTTCATATTCTGTTGGAAGTACTTAGTTACTTCGTGATTCCAGAAATTTGCGAAATGTGTTGGCGCAAGTGATTTCCAGTAATTGCAGCAGGTTTTTCGCACCTCTGTGTTTGTCCGTGATGGGGGTGTGGGGTCACGGGTGCGGAACGTCGATTAGAACGGCGGTTTTGTCGTCCACCTCCCCGCGGAATCCAAACTACACCGGAACACATAACTCTTGGGATTATTGTCAATTTGTTGTTCGGCGTGCGGTGGTACATGATTGCTAGCCCTGCGCACTGCGTCAGGCTTACCAACCCCCTAACAAATCAGTCTTCTTTCCCCGTGCCCCAATTTATTTGTGGTTCTTTGTAGCGGGCATTAAATCCCTGTGCGTGGCTAAAGACCCAAGTGATTCTGGGGGAATCAGAAACGATTATAATGCACGTATTATAAAGAATAGTATGGCTATAGGGACTACAGGGTGGGTGTGTATGTGTGTGGGTGTTGGTGTGGGTGTGTGTGTATACAGAAAGCGAATTTAGCAAATGCAACGGTTTCATGATAATTTAAGGAGGCCTTCGTAACTTCCCCTTCTTTCCCTCCCTTTACCCCTCTCCAATGGCGGAGCAGTATTCATGCTACTGCTGGACGTAATTATAGCCAATGGCACGACGGTCTGAAAGTAAAGTATTGGTTTTTGCTGGTCTTTCCGGAAGTAATTCGCTCAGACAAATGAAACCTTAGCTGATGTGCCCCAAGGGATAGTTGTAGATAAAATATATATTACGAAACCAATGCTTCAACAGATCATTTAAATTGAATTCGGGCCTTTGTTTATATATAAGATGAGAATAGCTTTTCCTTCCCCAACCCCTGTAGATAACCGGGAACAACAAGCAGCAAAAAGGTGAGGAACTGAGATCCTACATTAGAAATAAAGGTAAAAACATGCTAAATTATTACGCCACTAAAGAACATGCACGAACATAAAAAAGAAACCATGGAGCCATACATACCTTTCAAAGTATAGAATATAGGTGTTGCAAAAAGAAATGGTTTTTGATATTTTATAAGTAATTTATGATCAAATTTTAAAATCCATATCTATAGGTTTTATACAATAAGCAAGAGTATTTGAAAACCAATGAAAACTGTAGCAGAAATTTTGAATTCATTTTCACCTCTAGATATAAAAACTAAAATGCCACAGGTTTTAAGCCATTGTATTAAGTTCTCCTACTTCACCATACTAATTCTTTAAAAATATAGAGATTTATAGATCTTTTTTGTCAATTTCAGAGAAACTATGCATTAAACGACAAAAGTAGAAATTGCGAAAATTTTGTTTCAGCAGAGAAAGTGGCAGCATGAAAATAAAGGGTAGCAGAGCACCACTAATGTGTGTGTTTGGGGTAAGATATGTGTAAATAATGAACTAAGGGTAGTAATTTTTTAAAATGTTCTGTGTAACATCTAAGGTCATTTCCACGGTTTTTAGAACAACTGCTCAAAAGCAATGATGTTCACTCGCTTTACAGCTGGAATGGTATTGCTGTGAGTTATATTAAATCCACATTCTTATTCTGCTTCCAGACTTTAAGGCTAAATAAAACTTACCATCCTCCAGCCGGGAATCGAACCCAGGACCCCTACATTTGAAGGTTAGAATGCTATCAGATCACTGAGGCAGTCATTAGTTTTGTATTTCTTTTTTAATTTACATAATTATGTACTCCTAAATCTGCAGTTGAGGCTCCGAGTATTGCGACATTCAGTGGTCAAGCGCATAGACTTTTATAACACAGTTTACTGAATGCCTCTCAAAGCTGAAGCTTATCTTTAAGCATTGAGTTACCAAAGAATCATTTTATCATCGTTATACTTCTACATGCACTAGAAGACAAAGAAAAAAAAAAGCCAATTTCATTTTCACCGTCCCAAGGGATATATGTACACAAAAACAAAAGGTTCCCCGTTGGCTTTTGTTTTCCACAGACTGGTTATTACCGGCAACGTGTCTGAATAGCGTTTTTTCCCCTTATTGCTTTCCACTCTTCGAGTAAAATCCACCACATATAGAGAAAAAATGTGATAAGTGAAGATATGAGTATATTTTATTAGACTTTTTTACTTTACGGTCTAGCGCTTGGGTGCTTAAGGTCTTCCTAACTTCCTCCTGTAAGTAATTGAATCAGATGAATACTTAAATAATCGGGAGTGCATTTATGGATATGGCTGAATTACGTACATATATATTCTAAGAACAAGATACAATCCCAGGATAAAACCTTATCTTGCTGGCAAACTAATGAATATTCAAACTCAGGTTCTCCGAAATCTAAGTAATGCGTGCTATTTCTACGCTACAGAGATAGGTCAGCGTGTTAATTTCATTGTAAAAGAAAGTTGTGTGTAAGTGTGAGTGTGCAAGAACGGATAGAGAAAAAGAGAGTAAAAGAGCAAGAGCAGCGTAACTTAAAAAAATTAAAAGCAAATGACGAATACTGCAATGTATAGTGTCATGTTATACTGCCGGCCGCACGGAGTAGAGTAGTGGGGAAAGGGCGCTTTGTGCCCCGCCATCATGGTGTCGCGAGAGATGGCCTCTTTAAACTGATGGCACGGTATTATTACCAGCATATTTCAACTATACAAACAGAAGACAGTCATGCGATTCTTTCACCCCAAAGAGCGTTTTACACGCACATTAGTATTCAATTAATATAATTTTCTCAATAAGTCGCACCAATGTTTTTAAGCACTGTTAAACATTGTTTCATATTTGAGATATTAGGGGCATAAATAAAATGTGTATTTCTAAGTCCTTTAAATCATAGAATTCTAAAATTCGAAACATACTTTAGGAAAAAGTTATATGTGAACGATTTATATAATATGAGATAACAAATGTATACTTTTTAGTTTTAAGCAAAATAAATAGAACATTTTATAACGTGAAGTTCCCTTTATTTGTTGTTTATATGGGGTTATACAAAAAATAGTTGCATAGCATACCCCCTAAAATTTGAATTTATATTACTGTAGCCACCTAACTGAAATATTTGAAGAATATTTGTCATAATTAACAGGAAATAAATAGGATAACATTTTATATAAACAGCCTGGCTCTTGGGAAAGTGATTAAACGATAATTACTGTAACCACACATAAGGTTTATTTTATGTGTGGCGGTACTTTAAAGTAAAGCACACTGAAAGCTGCTTCGAAAATGCCCACAGAGTTTTATCATTAATATTTACTGCTCCCTTTTTGACATCTGAAGCGTAGTTAATGAATTCCTCATTTATACGAATGCTTATGCGCTTGTGGCGATGAGGAATGGGAGACGTTAAAGTTCAAGCAATGAACAGAAATCAAACTGTGTCGGCGAACTGTTTGTCAAGTAATAATCACCATCGGGACAATTCAGCTAAGCTAATATAATGGCGTTATTGTCACGCTTGAAAGCTGCATGTTTCCTAAGCAACGACACATAAATGGATGTTGCACAGTCGAACCAAACGCCCTTTGTCCACACGCCGACAATGAAGACAAGTAATCGAATCCAGTTAAAGCGTTTCAAATTCAAAACTACCATCGACAGAACCACACAGAATTAATTATTTATAGCACGTGTTCTGTGCGTTACGATTTACTGTTTCGTGACTTTTGTATATTTTGTGTTTTTATGAACTGGTTAAATATGTGACCTGTTGCAAATTGCACCATATTCGCACCATCTGTTTCACTCAGTCATTTCATGGGCATCTACGTCAAAACCTCTTAAGTGGCCTGTTTGCTTTTGCTCTAGGTAGAATGAATGTGAACGGATGCACCCTTCACTTGTACAGAAAGCGAATTTAGTAAAATGCACTGTTTCTTATCGTCTTACGGGTCTTTCAAGGACTGAGGCATAACTACTGATCAGTGAACTGCTGACAGTTGCAATACGGGGCTAGAGTGGCGCTGTAATGAAGACAAGGTAAGTTCGGGGTGGAGGGGGGTGGGGAGAGAAGATATATATACACTACACCTGTCCTTCTGGAAAAGCTAGTTTTTATTTTCTATACATTTATCTCTAAAATTCTTAATGGCCATTCTAGAAAATGTTGGCAATTTTGCCTTGAAGTATCAGCATTTTGAGTTTAACGATTCTGTTTCGTAAGAATAAATTTAAGTTTGACATTGGAATCACAGTTACGTAAATATTTATAGTAAACATAATGCAATATTATACTGAAAAATATAAAAACGTTTAAACTTTCTATCAGTTCTTCTTATGTTTATATTGGAATTAAAGTTGCTATCGGAATAGCTTTAAACATACTTCTGTATTACGTTATATTATAATAGAATTTCTGCCTTCGAATGAAAGCTTTTCTTCTAATTTCCATCCAATAAGCCGCGTGGCAATAACAGTTAATTACATTCCTGTGAATTTGAACAGTTTCTGAAAATTATCGAACTATGTTACTAGGTTGTCCCAGATCAATAATCTGGTCACGTGTAGTTTCTGACTAATACGACATGCTGTGAATCAAACAACACTTGGGTTTAATGAGTAACTACTCACTGAGCGACCAGAAAGATCAATACTTTCCGTTCAGACCGGCGTATTATTGGTTAGCCGGAATTCTTAGTCACCTTACCGACTGCATGGGGCTGTTTCGCTCAGTGCTGATGGCTGGCCTCTCGGTCTGAGCGAACACACTTATGGCATAACCGACACTCCTACACACGATGCTGTATTAACATTTGTGGCTTTAGTTATAACTAGCATGTAGCATGAATGATGCTATCATTGGAGAGGGGTAAAATATAGAGTAACGATTTGCTGAGCGACCAGAAAAATCAACACTTTCCATTCAGGCCGACGTGTTATTGGTTGTAACTATGTCAATGGAGAGGGGTAAAGTGCTGGAATGAAAGATAAGTTACGAAGGCCTTGTTAGCAATCATGGTATCCTTGTATGTTACTTAATAGGCTTTCTGCACTTATTAGGTAATTATTTAATTTAAATACTGTTTCGTTATCCATGGCAAAACGTTATCCATTTTGTAGCATTTGATCAGACAAAATGGTTTTATAATAAGACACATGATGTGATGGAAAAACCGTTGTACGCCGGTGACTTCTTATACAAATTATTCCTGCAAACGCTATTCCTCTGTCTGCTTCATGTTAATTGAGATAAACATTTGCATAAATTATCTTACTACTCATTTTCTTGTAGATAGAAGGGCAATATAGTTACAGTAAACTTCAGGCATCTGTCGTAGCTTTTAAGCCTGCTGTTCCTTATGTAACAGCTTTGATATTCCGTTCTCTTTGCATGGCCCAGATAAAAAGATGAATAACGACATACCATTTGAGAAAAGTATTAGAAAATTCATAGAAATACCAAAAAATATCTCGAAAATAGCTCACTCCCCAAAAGAAAATTATGCGCCATAGATCTAAATTTTTGGTGTTGTAGGACTTCGTCTAAGGACATTCTCAGAAAATTAAAGATGTACGTTTCTTTTGTCATGAAAATAAACATACGGCATTTTAATCAAAATCGTGAGACATTTCTGAGAAAACAAACATTTAAAAAAATGTTCGATGTAAAGTGTAGTCTGGTGTAGAGGGATTTTCTTGACAATCTTTGTCTCGTATCATTGGAAGATGCTCAACTTATTGGTATTTAAGGAATTCTTCGTATTTTAATTATGCTGTCACGGACACACGCAGGTGCACACTCGCGCACAGGTTTTTTTTCTTTCTAAAAACCCTTTTTTGAGGATCAGGGATCTCAAAAGTGTATTTATATTCATATTTGAGTGGAATGCAATACCTTCTCTACCTGTTATTACGTGGTAGAGAATATAAAAGTCCCCCCACCTCTCTCTCTCTCCACTTTGATTTACACCTTTTACTCACTTATGAGGTTGATATTGGGTTAAAGAAGGTCTAACATTCTAGTGTGTTACTGTCTCGATGGTAATAGATTGGTTTATTTTGTTGACAGTAATGTTATCATTAGGTATAAGGTAGAAGTGTTTAATTATATTTTGTTGTAAATATGTAGGTTGTACGATGTAATTTCAAGTGCTACTTGCTCGTGTTGCAATATAAGAAGCCTGGGTGCATTTCTTCAAAGAAAGGTTTGTTTTCGAGGCGAGTGTTGGGACAGAAAATTATCTTTTGACATGTGACGTTAAGGGTGGGTTTTGTGTGGAGACAGTACCAGTTCAAGGTCACCGAGGGTGAATAAACGCTCCGAAGTAACTGTGAATTTTGTG
Source organism: Tenodera sinensis (assembly GCA_030765045.1). Lineage (NCBI taxonomy): Eukaryota > Metazoa > Arthropoda > Insecta > Mantodea > Mantidae > Tenodera > Tenodera sinensis. The sequence continues at coordinate 73,032,217 of CM060971.1, forward strand.
GATTATACGAAAATCGAGAAGTCAAGCCATTCTTAAAGCTGGGATTTCAAAATGTAAGATTCACCGTGCAAAAACGTGTCGATGGAAGGGATGAAGGTGGGTGAAGGCCGATATAAATACGGTAAATTCGACAGGAACAGCGCCCGTTCTTGTGGAGGTTGCCGAGGGTGAACCCGTGTCCGAGGAATACTTATTTTCGCGCCAAAAGTTGCAATAGAAGAATTTCGCGAAAAAAACGCAACGACTGCGAGAGTAGATAAGGATGCGGTAGTTACCGGGGCGCTAGACAAAGGCGAAATGCATTAATTAGCCTTATGAGAAACGACTTAGCTTTCTCTATATATCCTGTTATTTTTGGCCAGCAATGTTGACAGTGAGTATGTTGTATTCACATTATGTTTCACTAAAATTACGCAGTTTGTGGAAGAAATCGCAACTGTAAGAATGCCTAAAATTAAGCCTGGTAAAACTTCCTTTTTGTATCTGAATTATAAGCAGGGGTATTTTCTACTGATGGAAGTATTCTTTTCTGCAAATTTGCAAGATGAAAGTCAGTGCAGAAAAGTGGTTCCATGTGCAGCAGAGAAACATAGGAGAATAGCTTCCTGGGCTGCCAGGAAAAAAAATCACAAATTGCAAGTCGTTTCCATTTTATAAACAGATTTGTTGTGTCTTGTTGCGAATATTTCGTTAGCAAAGATATACTATTTCAATTTCTTTCCCCAGATTATAGATGGGGAAAAGTGACACAGTGTGTCATTTCCATTACATGGTAGTTTAAACCCCGTCCACTCTGCTACACACAGTTGGCTACAAGGCCACGTCTCTAGCTGTTAACTATCTACCTCAGAGAACCGGCCAGTCCCTCAAACTGTGTCAATGGCGGAATCATGATGCAGAACGAACTAAAACAATGCTTGTAAGCCGAGTAGTAACATAAGTACTTTTGTATTCCTTGTAAAAATAAAGAATTGTGTTTGCTATTCCAAAAGAAAATGTACATAACATATCACAATCACATAATCACAAAACCAATACATAATGCTTCTATTTGGTTCCGCCACTGCATACCTTGAAACTTACCTAGTTTGTAAAGACGTGTGTATAGGTAAACAAACGAACCGGAAAAAGACAGGTAGCCAGCATTTGGTGGTGAGGTAAAAGTGGAGAGAGTAACTTCTCGATTGCATTCTTGTCATCCCTGTTCCCCATGTCTGTACATTTTTAGATACGTTTAGATATTTTTAAAGGTGTTCTTAGCCAATTTATGGGTTTTTCGACTTCCGAGCCGTAGTGATAACAAATTAATGCCTCTAAATGTCTTGAATATGAATCGCATTTGTTGTGCACCAGTAAAATAATGTGTGATAATCTGTATTTCTGCAATATTGACATTGGAAGTTCAAACTGCAAAGTAAACAGAATAAACGAAAGCATTTTCTTTATTGATTAACAATTACGCCAAAATGCTACGTGATAGCCATTCATCATGGCGTTATCTAGGATGCACAGGAGCGCTAAAAGATCGCAGTAACAAACGCTTGACAGCGCATTAAAATAACAAGTAACTTTACACCTCGAAAATAAAGCAGGAGGAATTAACTAAAACAAACGGGAATCGGTGCCGCCATACTCATTTGATTGATGTGCTTACAAAGGTTTTCAAAGCTTTGATGGCTCTCTGCCCTGATTCTGAGCATAAAGGCAGCGTTTGAAGCAGTTTAGGGCCAGATGGATGAGGGTTCAGGTCTTTGTTCAAATACTCGATTTTTACCGCTAGGCAGAATAATAAAAACGATAGGAAGTTTAAACGCAGATGTGCTGCAGTTGTATGCATATGTTTATGTGAGCCTGCGGTTGTATTGATTCAAGTACTTAGTATGATTTGTGGAGCGCAAATGTCATTTGAGGCTTCAGAGAGCACGTGCATTCCCAATGCAATGCAAACATTCCATGCCCCAGATTCGCTACTGAATGTAACAGTTTTAGGGGAAAATATAGAAGAAAAATCTGATGTGTTGCACTGACATGACTTTTTCTACTCGTGTACTAATCATGCCTATATCTTATTCGTGTTAGATGAGATAAACATTTGCAGAAATTATCGTATGTTTTCTTGTAGGTGCAAGGGGAATTTGGGAATACAGTAGCATTTGAGCGATAGTCAAATCTTTCAAGGCTTTAAGATTCTGTTCTCTCTGCATGGCTAAGATACAAAAATGAATAACGATCTTCCATTTGACGAAAGTTTAAGTATTCCGAAACTCACACAAATATTAAGGAATATCTCCGAAAATGGTTCACTCTACAAAAAAATTCATTGGGACATTGTGCGTTCCAGAAAGATCTACATTTTTTGTATAGTAAGAGTTGTCTATTTCTTACGGTTTACCATTTATGCAAAACTCATCCAGAGTACGCAGGACTACATAGACTATAGCCAGACAATTCAAAATGCACATTTCCTTTGCCATAAAAATGTCTCAAACATATCCGCATTTTAATCAAATCGGATAGAGGCATTTTTGAGAAAATAAAGTTTATCACACACACTTCTTGTTAGTTATCAGGACTGAAAAGAACCTGAAAAAATTCTGTCAGGTAGGACTACGCTGGTATATTTTGAACAGCAGACACCCCAGTACCAGTTTCATACATTACCATCTTGCTCGGCCTAGATGTCGACGGGCCCTTAAATCTCTCTCACTCACTCACTCACTCACTCACTCACTCACTCACTCACTCACTCACTCACTCACTCACTCACTCACTCACTCACTCACTCACTCACTCACTCACTCACTCACTCACTCACTCACTCACTCACTCACTCACTCACTCACTCAGCATCTTGCTCGACACGTCATTTAGACATTCTCTTTTTACTATCTCTAATACTATTGTAGTTTTGTAGTTGTATTATTGTAGTTGAAGCGGTCCACTCGTCATGTACGAGTAGAATCTCTCGTTAACGTATGGCCGAAGCAGCGCCTTCCACCCGGTATACTGTATTTCATTTAGAAAATAATTTTGATATCTCACCGGAAATACGTTACCAAATTCCCTTAACCCACCAAAAAACATTAAAAAGTGCGCGTGCGCATTATTAAAAAAACAAAAAATAGGATGTATTCTAAGTTTGATGCTTATATTCAGTATTTACCAAAGGTATGTCAGGAACGTTTTCAAGAAAATCTCCACACCCTTATCTATCCGGAAAAAATGTTCTTTATTTTAATTTCTCAAAAATAGCTGTAACGAGTTTTAGTAAAACAAAATCTCTTTAAGATATTTGGTATGGTATTCTAGTGTTTATGAACAATATATATCTTATTACAGATCTGTGTATGTGTTTTATACTCATTGAAGGGCTGCTCATTTTATATTATATATATTCATATATTCCTTATTATTTCCCAATTTCTTAGCTACGAATACCTCTTATTGAACCCCCAGTCACCGTTCAACTATACGACTTTTCTCCATCGAGATGTAAATATCTGCACTAGAATTCTGCTGGTTTCCTGCAGACCTCCCCTATGACTTCCTCACTGATGATATATAGTTTCCCACGGAGTGGATTCTTAAGAGGATCAAAGAAATAAAAGTTGATGCTGCAAAATCAAGGCCTTAGGGTGGATGAAGAAGAATAGTTCACCCCAGATCCTTTATTTTTATCAGTTAAGCACCTAGGTAGCCTTCTTTTTTCTGATTAATCTCCTCTTATGTAGGATTTAGCCCTTTGCGATTTGCAGTAGTTCTATTAATTGTGTTACGCTAAACTTTCATTTTCCTTTGAAGTTCTGTTTTCCTGCTATTTCCGACAAACCAAGTTCAATGTTTTAAACTTCAGTGTGGAATTTCATGTTCCCTGAATAAAGCCAACTTGCAAATTTTACGGTGCGCATGTGTGTGTCTCCATGAATAGATTAAAAAACGTGGTATATTAACATTATTTAAACGTTTTAAAGTTAATTTCATTATAGAGTGATATGACACCTCTAACACCTAATACTTGGTTTCCATCCTCACTGCGGGCTCGTTCTGGATTTATAACGTCAATATTATGTTCTTTATATTCAGATTATTTTCTTACGAAGAAGTGTAAGAGAAATGTTGGAATGATATTCTCAGGTATGAGCTGGCAGCTTGACCTTTGAGACCACTTGGCATAACTAATAGATAAGCCATCCTGGCTTCCCCCCGCGGCAAGGAGCATGAGAGTCGGAAAAAATTTGAAGCCGATCCTGTACATATACCTGACAAGTTTGTGTTCATGGACCTCAACGGGCACCGGTGAACTCGGAAAACACAATCTAACTTTAATATAGATACACAACATATAAACTTTAAGGTGTAGGTATTTTCGAAATATTCCATGTTGCATGTTTACACTTTACGAAGTATGTCACCTAGCCCTTCGTTTGACGTGCTCTCTGGTAGAACTCCTCAGGTCGCATGGGGCCTAGTAGGCTCTCACTATATTTTTGTGCTTACATGCTTGCATTTATTGTTTTTAATTGTATTTTCCCTTCCTTCCCATATCTAGCTTCATTTAGCTTTAGTATACATGTTTTTATTAGCATTATCTCACTAGATTGATTAGAGAAAAATAAAACGTATTATGAGTACACAATACATTATAATTTGCACTGCACTAGATGGAAAGATAGTAAATTGCGATGTTCGGGTGTACAACTTGCAATTTTAAATGTATCGTCAAAGATGATGATAATAATCAATAATAATAAATTATAAATTAATAATAATTAATAATTAACAATAAATATTTTTGACAAACATAAGATGTTAGCTACAAAATGGTTATTACGACATGTTGACTTCATCCTCTTCTTTATGATTAGTTTCTGATTCTAAAGATCTCGTTTTAAGTTGATCTTCAGAACTGGAATCATCTGATTCATACATGTTGTCATATACGGAAAAGACATGATCATCATCATCATCATCATCATGATCATCATCATCATCATCATAAGGTAGGTGATTTACTTCTTGCGAATCCTTGGGATGTTGTAAATCATACCTTTTTTCCTGTTTGTGAGAAGTAGTAACATACTACTTGCAATGGCAAAGCAATATTGCACAACTAACAAGGAAAAAACATATCAGTAATATGTGAAGAGAGTAGGCCCCCAGAGTTTGGTTGACCTCTCCGACACTAACTGCCGATTAGTCATTCTTGGAGCTAAATAAATAAACAGATCAGGTTGTTGCTCCACCAAACAGTCGAGTAATGTGTAATATTAGATGTCCTAGACAGGTAGTTGCATAGGTTTTGTACGTTGAAAAACTAGAGCGTTCAGATAAACATAGAGGTTTCCCAGGCCCTTAGCGATCAACGGAGGGCCAGGAGGCTGTTTGAAATTTGATGTTTTCCGGTTTTCATTCTGGCACAAGAGTGCGTCCCATAACCACGATTAAATATTTGAATACTGCTTCCGCATATTTTATATTTTGTTACAGTAAAATAACAATAGGCCTCCATGTTTAAAGTCACAGTTCTTAGTACCACATCGTGTGTAGGAGTGTCAGTTATGCCGTGAGTGTGTTCGCCCAGACCGAGAGGCGAGCCATCAGCACTGAACGAAGTCACTGAACGAAGTCACGGTAACGTGACTAAGAATTGTGTCTTCATCCTTGTTCAAACAGTTAATATTACGTAGAGTGGTACAGTATTTCTTGGAATATGAGGTAGGGAGTGAGGATTAAATACGTCGGTCTATTGAACTTTAGGATTGGAACAAAAGAATATTGCTAACTACCTGCTCAATTTTAAGTCTATTTCATTGTTTCCTTTCCTTTTCTTTTCCTTCTCCTTTTGTTTTTCATCCACTGGGTTTTGGTTAAGCTGATTTCATTGTTTAAGAGGTATTTTACTTTACATGTATAAAAATACCTTGTATATTGATTTTGTGAGGACAAAACTCTCAATTTATGTCTGAATTTTCGTCTTTTAATCAGAGGATACAGGCTCACCGCCTAACAACAGAACAGAGAGCGGATGGATAAAGAAAACTGGATGTGTATTCAATTAAAGTAACCTCACAACACTACGCCGCTTGACCCGGTGACAGAGCGGAAGTGAGTTTAATTGACCATCAGCAGGCGTGTGTTTATATCCAGCATCCCTACAACAGCTCTCGTGTTTTAAATATGTAATTCTGTGATTGGATTTGTAGCTAAGTTGGCCAATTTTGAAACTAGTTTGACATGCGGTGTTTTTGTAATTATATTAAGGAAAAAGTGCTAAAATTTCCATCCAGTTAGCTTTTATTACACACTAAGCTGATTTTAATGAGTTTTCGCTTAAAGCACTATTTTACAGTGTGATAAACCCACATTTTGTGTAACACAAATTGCAAGCGTGATACAATTAATCGCATCCCTAAACTAATACACTAGGCAACACCACTAATTTGCATCTAGCTGTTGCGAGAAAATAAGTACAAAGTTTGTTTAGGTTGGAAGTCAAACTTTGTATAATCAATATGTTATGTTACCTATTGCTTTATAGTTACAGCTAATCGCATGGATCCCTTCAAAGTTCTTCTTTTCTTTCCCTGATTACTCTCCCCTTATGAAGGACTTACACCCCCTAGGACTTACAAGGCAGTGCCAAGGGTCAGACGCCTGTCGGGGAGCAGAGGGACCTATGGACCAGACAGAGTGAAGACCTGGAAGCAGGTGGTCAGCCAAGCACCAGGTATGATAGTGAGGAAAAGGATGATATGAAATGCAGGCGAAATGGATTCTTAGAAGGGTGATACTGGTCCATCACGAATACCACATGCGGTTGCCTGGGATCGAACCCGGGCCGCTTTGGTGAGAGCGCTGAAGAGAGGTTTTACTTTATTAACAGCAATATAACTTTTTATCTTAATGTTACTTTATGAACAATATTTTTAGTTAAATATATAACATAAATATATAAACGAACAAATTTGATAGTTTGTCAACCCTTGGGATTTTGTAGATCCAACTTACAAATTGATATTGCTTGGCCTTGTGACTGTCATTGCGAAGCCAAGCGAATTTATAATTCCAAACGTTTAGTTCTTAGACTAACATACTTTATAAACATATAAAATAAATCTCGGATATTATATTGTATTACATTATATACATTTACATGCATTTCTCTACCCAATGCAGTTTACTTTCGTAACTTATACGAATCATTCTCACAAAAGCTTGATTTTTATTAACTTTTGTGTTCATACAAACTTCTCAGAAATCTTTTCGTTGCACACAAAGTTGAAAAGGGAAAGAGGAAGTTGAAGGATAGTAAGATGTTCAAAAAGCGGATTGCTATATGCGGGCCAAGAAACTCCATATACTTTACATGAAATCGAGAGAATAAAATGACTAACGAGATCACTTTTAAAAAAACTTACGAAGTATTGAAAAATTCAATTCAATTCAATACAACCAGATCTCTTAGAAATGTCACAGTACAAAAAAGTTTGTTCACTACGTTGTATCTTAAGAATACTCTTTTTTTACTTTCTCTGCTGGTAAGTAGGGGAAGTATTGTATTCCACCCAAAAATTCGAAGTCGAGATTTCACCGGAAATACATGTTTTGAGGCCCCCTGAATCCAAAAAAAGCATTTTTAGAAAAAGGTCCGTGTGTGTGTCTGTGTGTCTGTGTGTCTGTCAGTCTGTCAGTCTGCCAGCCTGTGGACAGCATAGCTCAAAAACGAAAAGTCGGTTAAAAACCAAAGTTGGTATTTAAGTTTAATGTCGTTCAAAGATCTGACACGAAGATTTTGAAGAAAATAACCCCACCCTAAACTACCCTTTACATGGAAAATTTTTCGAAAATTTTGATTTTCTTGAAAATGGCTCTAACGATTTTGATTAAAATGTCATATGTTTGAGATCTTTTTATGACAAATGAAATGTATATCTTGAATTTTCTGGCTATAGCCCCTGTAGTCGTATTTACTCTGGATGACTTTTGCATAACTGGTAAACCGTTAGAGATAGACCAAATTATACTATACAAAAAATGTAGATCCTGCTAAAGTACACAATTTATGTATCAATAAATTTTCTTGTAGGGTGAACCATTTCGGAGATATTCCTTGTTATGTGTGTGAGTTTCGGAAAACAGAACTTTCATGAAATGGGTCATCGTTGTTCATTTTTTATATGTTAAGTGTACAAAGAGAACGGAATCTCAAAGCTTTAAAAGATTTTACTATCGCACAAAGCCTACTGTATTCTAATATTCCCCTTGCACCTGCAAGGAAATAAACAATAAGATAATTTGTACAAATGTTTATTTTAACTAACACGAAGAAGATATAGGAATAAGAGTTTGTAAGAATGGTTAGTACAGGAGTAGAGAAAGTCATGTGAGTGCAACACCAGATTTTTTTTTTTCTTTAACTTTCTCTACTGGAAAGTAGGGGAAGTATTGTATTCCACCCAAAAATTCGATATCGAGATTTCACCGGAAATATATGTTTTGAGGCCCCCTGAATCGAAAAAAAGCATTTTTAGAAAAAGGTCCGTGTGTGTGTCTGTGTGTCTGTGTGTCTGTCTGTCTGTCAGTCTGTCAGTCTGTGGACAGCATAACTCAAAAACGAAAATTAGGTTAAAAACCAAAGCTGGTATTTAAGTTTAATGTCGTTCAAGGATGTGATACGAAGATTTTGAAGAAAATAGCCCCACCCTAAACTACCCTTTACATGGAAAATTTTACGAAAATTTTGATTTTCTTGAAAATGGCTCTAACGATTTTGATTAAAATGTCATATGTTTGAGATATTTTTATGACAAATGAAATGTATATCTTGAATTTTCTGGCTATAGCCCCTGTAGTCGTATTTACTCTGGACGACTTTTGCATAACTCGTAAACCGTTAGAGATAGACCAAATCATACTATACAAAAAATGTAGATCTTGGTAAAATACACAATTTATGTCTCAATAAATTTTCTTGTACGGTGAACCATTTCGGAGATATTCCTTGTTATATGTGTGAGTTTCGGAAAACTTAGAACTTTAGCGAAATGGAACAACGTTGTTCATTTTTTATATGTTAATCGTGCAAAGAGAACGGAATCTCAAAGGTCAAAAAGATTTGACTGTCGCACAAAGCCTTCTGTATTCTAATATTCCCCTTGCACCTACAAGGACATAAGCAGTAAGATAATTTGTACGAATGTTTATCTTAACTAACATGGAGATATAGGAATAAGAGTTTGTTAGAATGGTTAGTACAAGAGTAGAGAAAGTCATGTGAGTGCAACACATCAGATTTTTTTTTCCCTTCCCCGTATAGTACACCTTTGTCTATTTCTTGTGGTTTCCAATTAAAGGTACCTACTGTGGTGTTCGGATAATCGTTGGTCCCATGGAGAGGGTTATGTTAAAGTTGGTAATGTTGTCAAGGCCAATGAAAGGAGTTGTGGGTAGAGAGTTAGGACAAAACGGAGAAACGTTTCCGTGTCTTCTAAGCTAACCCCGTGAGGGAACAGTCATGGAGCATCACGTCTCTTCAGGTACTATGTAGCCACCAGGTACTCTTTGTAAATTATCTGTTAATTATATAATTTTAAGTTCTTTTTTAGTCTAAATTAAACGACTCCTTTTGTGTTAGAAGTCTCTGGTGTTTGGTTTTATAGAGAATGTAAGCACTTCCACCAATTCTTGGTACCGACTTTAGCTTTACCATCTGCATATTACCCCCTAGTCGAGGCCTATAAGGAGGTTTACGACACTACAAAATCATACAAAATTCCTTCTTAACTAACACTCATCCCAAAAAATTCTAGATAAACGTCTTATTTGTCATGTGAATGTCCTAGCCATAGAGTATTTTGTTAAAAATAATTAGTCAGTTTTGAGAAAATCACACACTTCGCAAAATCTTCCATGTAAAGAATAATTTGGATTAGGGGGACTATGTTTGGAAATTTTAGTGTCGCATCCTAGGATGCCGCTCACCCTAAATACCAAGTTTGGTATTCATTGGAAAGTTGTAGTTAAGGGTTAACTATTAAAAAATGCACACCCTGTGAGGAAAATGAAATGTTCTTTTACACCCAATATAGAATAGACGCTGATAACCAAAGCAGTTTAAAGAGCGTCCGAAATAAAACTCAGTTTTATAGGGTAGTGGAGGAAGTAAAAATGCATGTAGGGATTAAGAGAGCATCATCCGTTTGGGGAATTTTAAATCCCTCGTGCTGCGAGCTGTATTCAATAACACTCCCTAATGTATTAAGCTATTTTAATCCCTTAATATATAAATATTATTAATAAACTGAAAAAGCATGAGCTCTCCAGAGGCTGTCCTATGTTGAATAAATGGCAAATGATAACATCTGATATAAACAACTGCGTTCTAACGAAAAAAATTTGCGTTGCACTCACATAACCTTCTCTACTCTTAACCATTCTTACAAACTCTCATTTCTGTCTCCTCGGCTTAGTTGAGATAAACATTGGCAGAAATTATTTTATTGCTCATGTTCTTGTAGGTGCAAGGGGAATATGGGAATGCAGTAGGGTTTGAGGGATATTCAAGCCTTTTAAAGCTTTGAGATTTCGTTCTCTTTGTACCACTAATATCAAAAAATGAATAACGATGTGCTATTTGAGGAAAGCTTGTTTTCCAAAGGTCACACAAATAAGAAGGGAAATCTCCGAAATGGTTCATTCTACACTTCTACATACACACACACGCGCGCGCGCGCGCACGCACGCACTCACACACAGATATATATATATATATATATATATATATATATATATATATATATATATATATATATATATATATATATATATATATACCAACTTTGGTTTTCATCCGACTTTTCTTTTTTGAGCTATGGTTTCCACAGACTGACACAATCGCGCGCGCGGATCTTTTTCTAAAAATTTTGTTTTTTTTTAAACCAAGGGTTCTCAATACATATTTCCGGTGAAATCTCGACATTAATTTTTGGGTGGAATACAATAGTTCCTCTGCTTATGCGTAGTAGAGAAAATAAAAAGAAGTTAGCTTCTATTCAACAGATAGCAATCGTTTTCTTAACACACAACTGATTTATTCTATGTTTACTTGTGCCAAACACAACAAATGTTAAGAACGAACCAATAGCTGCTAAAAGAGGCTTTTGAGAGACATGAAATATTGAAGAACAGGGAAAGAACAAAACGATTAGTTTCCGAGAACACATTCTTCTTCTGCTGTTGCCATAAAGAGAATTAGGTCTTAAGGACCAGTTTCGAGATTAACTTCCTTCGTGTTGACAGCTCCATCTTTTTCAAGAGTGTCTAATATTTCTCTGTCTAGACTATAAAATAACGCTTCCTAATGAAATAATGTTTGGAACAACTCGTAGGATATCTGTCTATTTATCTGATGTTACCGATTGGTGCTTTTTCTATTTAAGATTTCTTTGTCCTTTTCTCCATCCGTAAGTGCGTACGAAAATGTTCATAAGACATTGATGAGCAAGTGCAGCTTAAATTTTTACGCAATATTTCTAAGGATAGATTTCTTTTGAAACATTTGAGGTGAAGTCCTTAAAATTTTATGGTGATTTATTTAACAGTCAGTCAATAGTTACTGCTATGAGGTAAAAGCGCTGCACATGCGAAGTTCAAATGTTCATTTTCTCTACTACCTAGTATGAACGATTTGAAGCTTCCCCGGCATTGGTTTCTCGGGCTAACAGTCAGATCAAATTTGGGTAACTGCCCAAACTTTCAGCAACTAACTCTGCCGCCATCCTCAGGGGAACTGAAACATCAGTAGTGTAGCTTCAGGTCATCGATTCCGCCTGCATTTCATACTCTTCTTCACTATCATACCTGGTGCTTGGCTGATCAACCGCTTCCAAGTCCACAGGTTCCTGTGCTCCCCCACAGGCGTCTGACCCTACGCGCTGGCTTATAAGTCCTAGGGGGTGTATTTCCTATATAAAAGGGAAGGATAATCAGGTAAAGAAGGAATATATTTTTGATTACTAGCACATAAACTAACCAAACTGAGGGTTTTCCAACATGGGAACAGGAAACATAGAATTGGCCGTGCGAGAAACTTAGGTTTTCAAGATCAATGCCGCAAACACTCGATGACTGCTCCTGGGATTTATTTATGGTCATAGCGAAAACAAGACATACTGGAAGCTGCAGTCGCTTAAATTCAAATGTTATGTCAATCATTGGGATGCCTGGCGTCAAAACATCTTCTCCTTTATACTTTTTCTGTAGAATGTTTGCTTCGATCACGTCCAGTAATTTTTTTCCCGCTAGCCATGTGTCTTTATAAAGACCCGGTTGGTTGATATTTCGCAACATTATGATTACCGATCCGATACTTTGTGAGATGGCAATTCTGGCAAATTCAGCGAGTTAAAAAATTCAGCTGGATAGTTGACCACGTCACTTTGGTTAGTGGTGGAATCAACTGATTTGTATGCCCTCAGTTCACCAGCAATTTCATTTTGAATTTTGAAATTAGTTCACTTACATCTAAGCTTTTGGCAGTCGATATAGCCCGTTCGCTCAACCAAATATGATCTCTGTTATTTTGAGCAACGTTTGTGAACACCTTTTGAATGAATTCGTATTTTGATTCACCAAATTGACAAAAGTTGTCAGAAAAGATAACCCAGCCAGTCAAAACATGTAAAGGGAATTTGTCATGACCTATGTCAATGAGTTGTTTAGAGAACATTTCTCCAGATTGGTCTTTTTGTAGCTCGACACGCATATTCTTGCTTAAATTTAGTATCTTGTTTCCACAAAACCGAAGCCCTTGTACATACATCAAGTTCATCAGCTGGTGTTGACCGTGGAACCAGTGGCAGTGATTGGCGAAAATCGTCTGCTAACAAACTCATCACACCACCAAATCGGTTTTGTTTCGCAGTTCTTGCACGGTTCGGTCTAATGCCTCCAAACACTTTTATGCGCCATTGTGCATTCATCACACACTATCAACTTGCATTGCTTCAAAACCTTTGACATTGCAGAGTTCTTCGGAATGTTGCAGATCGGAAATTTGTTGCTTGGCATATTCAATGGCAATTGTAACGCTCAATGGGTTGTTGGACCACCTTCTAACAATGTAGCTGCAATGCCTTATGAAGCAAGTGGGATAGCAATTTCTAGGCGGTATGAATTGGCTATAGTCATTGAACTGACTGTATTGTTGGTTTCGACACCACTAAACAAATTATTGTTTTAATGACAGTAATTGAACTGACAGTAATACATATAAGAGGTGATAAACAAATTCCATTACTAAACCAAATGTTTAATTACCTGTAAGAGGGTTTATCATCTTGATATGAAGTGATATAACCATCTTCGCGTTGCCAAAATATGATGAGATATTGCAGCGCCCATAATTATGAGCAGTGTGTTTCATACACGCTGTATCTGATCATTCCGGTAATGTAAAAAAATATTACGGGAATCTAAATTTCCTTCAACTACAACAATGGCAACTTCATCAATTGTTGGTGCATTGAAAATTCTTGCATGTTGGCCCACAGGCATTATAGAACTTTGTGATTATCAGATAGCATGAGATCCAGTGCAGTTTTGAACAATGTAATCAACTTATTGTGCTCATAAAAGAACATTTGTAATTTGTCTACAATAGACCTCTCCACTGAACTGTTACATGCACAGTGCTGATTAGTTTCCTGTGTTGAATTACCCATGAAATAAATTTGCAGGAATTTGTAGTCGTCATCTGACACCAACAACACACACACACACACACACACACACACACACACACACACACACACACACACACACACACACACACACTTTTTTTTTTTTTTTGCTGCACCATATACACTATTTACACTGGTACTACTCTACACTATGTACAATTTCCTGTTATCCTGTGTGGCAGGTTGCAGCTCCTATGGTTCCAAGGGCGTAGTCCTCTGCAGTAGTTACGGTGTGACCTAGGGCCGGGGTTACATGGGCGCGCATTATTCGGCGAGCCGTGCCACATCTAAAACATGTTAATTCTGTTGTTTCCTATGTTTTGGCTCACCTTTGCCGATGTTGGCAATCACGTCGTTTTGGTGATTCCTAATGCGTGCTCAAGGGGCGGAGGCTTTTTTGTTATTTCCTCTGGGATGGATGAAAGTTGGGTTTCTATGTGTAGGGTTTGGTTGGCGGAATGGAGTCATTTGGAAGCAGTTGTTATACATGTGGATATTTGTAAGGAAATATATGGAATCCGTTACTATTCCTGAAAGCAATGAGTACAGGGGTTCTGGTGGCGGAACCAATGGCACTAATTTCACTTTGGCATTTGTGGAAGAGAATCCAGCGACTTATTTTTGTATTTTAGTGCCTGATAATGTGGACAGACTGAGTTCATAGATCCAATAGCAATGTCTTGGTGGGCACTGTATTCAATTGAAACATCGTAATTGAAAACAGCTCGTTTCAAACATGCTAGATTATTAGTCGAATGACGCGCTGCACGGGTTTTAATATACGAATCCTTTCAATGTCATTTCCCTCATGTTGCTGTGCAGTCCGATTAGACTGAAAATTACCTTGGTTTCTAGCTTTCCGGGTTCTTCGACCCAAATTGCTCCGCCCGCGTCTTATAGGTGGCATGATTCTTGAACTTATAACTGGAAACACACACAAAATAAACCAATCGACCAAAGATAAATCGAGCAACTGTTTGTCGATTGAGAAGCGAAGATTTAAAAACAACCAAGAAAATAACATGCACTAATTGAGAATCTATTGAAAAACTGTCAATGTATAAAGAGAAAGTGTTAAATCTACGAATGCATTCAATAGTTTATATTAATTTCAGGTTATGTTATTAAGTATGAAGTTACTAATTAAATTTCAAATGTTTTTATATGTATTATGGTGGTACTCGTTTGTTTTATTTGAATAAAACAAAACAGTAAGAAAACCAATTGAGAGTCGATTTTAGGGTGTCTGAGATCGACTCACTTAATCGATTCATTGATCAAATCGATCTTTGCGACCCGAAAAAATCGGTTCTTCAATTAATTTATCTCGGATCGCCATTCTTAAAATTGACAGCTAGCAATGTTTGAATGGGAAATAGAAAACTGTGATTTTTAAGTCTTTCCGGGCATTTTTCTCTTCATAACACCCTTCCTTGGACTTCAACGAATATTTGAAAAAGAAAGAAAGAAACTAAATTGGTTCAGCCTTTCTGGAACTTTATGCTTAGTAACACACTCAGCATTCGTTTACATTTATATAAACATCTAGATAGCTTGATTCTACCAACTTAATTTAATTTGTTACTTTCTGGCCGAAAGCGTTCGTCATTCTAATTTCAAAAGTGTAAGAATAATTTGAAACAATGAAAGTTCAAAACTGAATTAACTTATAATTTACCTAAATAATAAACCAAAGACATCCGTTAAATTGGTTAAAACTGGAACAATGAAGTTTCTCCTTTCCATTTGTTTAGCAACATAGCCATTACAATAAAATAACAATAATTCAAATGTCTAAATTATTTCAAAAGTGAGTTTAGTTTGAATCAGTAAAAATATGAGATCTATGAGCTCTCACATTAAATAGCTTATATCCTTAGCGCTTAAGGGCTACAAATTAAAACCTTACATCTTACCTTTAAAGTGCGTGAAATTTCCTACCAGCAATTGTAGGGAATTCATGCACTGTTAGAAAATCCGATTCATTCGATTATTGCGATGTGTGCGACACGGATTTTCTAACGCTTTGGATTAATGCTTTTATCATCTCGGCGAACTTCAGCTACACATTAACTCCTAGAAGGCGATTAGTTATAGACGAAAAACGTTGAATGCTTAGATCCGTGAAATCGCTTGACGTTGCATATCGTCGGTAACGATCTTGATTTATTTACTTGGAATAATCTTACCTCTGTATTTTAAACCTCTCTGGTTTAGAATCCTTAACGAAATAATATAAAAAACAAAAAAATTATTGATATATTGGCATTTTGCTGATTATTTGTCTCCTTTTAGTTTACGCGAGGAAGTAGGGAAGGTAGGGAAATAAATGTACCACAGAAAGGGAAATTGCAATAAAGGGTGGTGGGTATAAAAGAATAAGGCGTTCTTTTCTTGCAATATGCTTATTTATTTCCAGGAAATGTCTTGCAGTAAAATTATTGTTTGAAAATTACGTACGCTCTATTTTTATTCCCGAGACAACGTTGTCATCTAACGTGATAGCAAATGGAGTGGAAACCAGTTCATAATGTTTCTGTTCTTCATGCAATTCTCTCTCGTCTGTAAATGTTTTTGCCGTCAAAACACACCAACGCGTGACATACATATTATTATGCTGTCTGCAGTAAACCATACGCTTCTGTTCCCGGGATGCTAAATCGAGAACAAAACACTAGAGTCTGCATTTATCTAAGTAGCGCTGTTTAATATGGTCTTAAAGAATACCTACCATTTCGTGCACCAGGTACTTATTCCAGGGAAAAATTATGGACAAAAATGTAAACAAACTATCTTATAAACGAACTACGTTACATCATTACAACTTTTTCACTCACTCTTCTACAAACTATTCTTGTAAAAGCTTATTATTCTGTGTATTTCTTGCTAATCAAGATAAAAATTCATTATGTAATGTTTCGTTTCAGGTAAGACGCATAGAGTAAACTAAAATGATACTCAGTTTTTTAAAAAGCAAATCGCTAAGTGTTAATGTAGAAAGTTCATTCTCTTAACATGATCACGCTAGAAAATGAAGGTAATAAATATTTTAAAATTCAAACCAATAATAAAAAACTATTCTCGGAAATGATTAATATCACAAAAATGTTAAACCTTTTGCTATAAGGTGATCTAAATGATTTATACACTAAAACATTGTGTTATCTTGTACGGTTTACCAGTTGTACAAAATTTATACAGACACTTCACAGGCTATTTTCAGGAAATTCAAGATAATATTGTATTTCACATGTAAATATCTTTAACATATAGTACACATTTTAATGAAAATCGTTAGAGCAATTTTGACAAAATCAAATGCAAAGAAATTTGCTCTACATAAAGGTATATTACAATGGGGGAATGTCTTGAGGCATCCTCGTGACACATTTTTTGAAAACATGGAATTTAAATTCCTAATTTGACATTCAAGCCTCTTTTTCCCTTTTGAGTTATGCAGTTCAGTCACCGGAAAGGCGCGCGCGCGTTCACACAGACGCACGCATACACTTAGGCACGATTAATCCAAATATTGTTATTTAGGGACTTCAAAACGCATATTTCCAATGAAATTTCAATAGCGTATCAATAACATATTTTGGATATAATGCAATGCCTCTTCTATTTACAATAGGTAAGCACTACAGAAATATATAACGTCTCTTGATATTTTGTAAAATGCTGACAAATTAGAAAGTTCAGAGGTCTGCGCATATTGTCTGCGCTGTGTAATCATAATTAAGCTCTTGATGCCTGCATCCAGTCCCGGATAACCGGTAGAAGGTCGCTCTTCAACAAGATCCACCAGGCAGTCCCTTCTGATGATTCGGCAAGTAAACTCAGCTGTATTTTTTTCCCCAAGTGGACGAAAAATCCATTTATGAACTTCTACTGTGTTGGAGGGCACAGTGGGGAGTGTCGACTTCGCCGCTATGGCACTACTCGACTAAAGAATCTCCATCGGATAGCAATGTCGTGGAAGTTTAGAGAGGATACTTTATGATAAAGTTTGTGTGGTCCCGCATAGCACCCGCGTTAGTCTACGTATAGTTGTTTCACTGCCACCCAATGGGTGGAAGCAGACGAAAGATACAGTCCTAGGCTGCAGCCATGATAAAATGCCCTGACTAAAGCACTAGTGTTTTCGAAGGTGATGATAGACAAGGAAAGGTAAATGATTTGGGGTTTTTTTTTTTTTTTTTTTTTTTTTTTCTTCTCTCTTTTTGGTGTGGGAAGGATAAATACTTGTCACGCACTATTCCCAGCCCAGCTGGGCGTGTGAGGCTCGCCTTCTGGTGGCCATACCTACAAAACAAAAACCCCTTCATTCAGCTTTGCCCCTTGGGATGGTTATAAACATCAGGCAGCACCTTAGAAATCATAGCCCGAAAACGTAAGGTAATTGCTCTTTAGGCCATGAAACGAGAATATTTATACTGAGATGAAATTTACTTTAATATTTCGTCTTCGATTTTCCGTAAAATACGAAACTGGAGAATCACTTTAAGAAACCGTTGCCGTTTTCTCTGCCTCCCTCTCTCCCTCTCCGTCCGTTCCTTCCTCTCTACATCTATCCCTCCTTCTTACTCCCTCTCTCTCTTCCTCCCTCTCTCTCTTCCTCCCTCCCTTACCTCTCCCTCCAACCCTCCAACCCTCCCCTCGCTCTCCTTTCCTCAGTTTCTTACAGGCAACACTGTGAAAGTAAATTTACTCCACGCCTACGGCAGAGCTAGATGAAGGAGAAAGGATATGGACCACCTCAAAGCTTGATCCGAAATAACTGGGGAAATAAATGTAGGGAACATAAGGGACATACCAATATTGTTACGAGTAGAACTAAGTAAAGTGAAACGCAGTGCAATGGATTTACGTACTACAGACGAAAGATAGCTTACCTATCCGCTTGAAATGTTTAATGTCTACTTTATTAGATTGTTAGAATTGACAAGGTTCGGGGGGAATTAGCACCTCGACCAATGAAATCTTTTGTGTCTATGCCCCTGGTAACGAGTGTGGTGAGAGGGAACGCCGAGGATAAAGCTACCATTAGAAGGAGTAGGGTCTGGTTGATCGATACTTCTGTATAGGTAAATCGAAGCGATTGCGCTTTTTCTCACCCCCACCTCCCAAAAAAGGTGGTGTCCATAACTTGAAGTTATTTAAATTAAGTTTTAGGTAATGTAACATATATACGATAGCTTTTAAGGGTAGTTTCGCTCTACAAATTGATACAACTATTAAGTATTTCACCTGTGAGATTAAACCCTGGTTCTCCATCTTTGTAAGTATATGCGGGTTTGTTTTGTACATTTTGGCTCTGAAGAACTTTTTTGGTGAATTGGCGTGGTTTGCCCCCTTTAATTGTGGCTCTACTTCTTTTTCTTTACCTGATTATTACCCTTCCATTATATAGGACCTAAAATTTTAGGCACAAACCCAAATTTGAAAGTTTAAAAATCTTAGGAGGCTAAATTGAAAGAGCCACAAAGAAACGTAGGGCAGATTTAAGATATGTGTATTCTGAAAGTAGTGTTAAAATATTGGACCAAATTTAAAATCCTTTGTCGCGAGGGACATGTTTAGCGACGTAACGAACATCAGCAAATTTGATCATAATATCTAAACGAATACAACAATATGGATGAAGTTTAGGCTGTGAAATGTTTACTTTGCATTACATTATATCTGTGGTATGAATTTAAAAGGCCGAGTCTTATTCAGAACTTAAAATTTTCAGTCATACATTTCTTTAACTGATGTATCCTTTTGTCGGTGCATCACGTGCTGCTAGAGTGTTTCCCTAGCGCACTTTGGAGATTTTCTACAACTGCCCACCACACTTTCATAAGTAGTGGCAGACGATAAGCAAGCGGCCGAAAGTGTTTTGAAGTTTTTAACAAAGGTAAACATGAACCTGAGGTTTTAAAACTTTCGATATTGAAACTTCATAGTTTTTCACGTTTTTACAATTTTGTTTTAATTACGGCCTTTGCCTGTTTGTTTGGTATACTTAAGCATATTTATTTTCTTTTTTACTAGAATTTTTACTCTATACTGAAGTTTATCTCTGACTTTCGCCATGATTGGTTTTATAAGGACGCTCGTGACATCAGGATCTACACCCTGTAAAATGTTAATGTTTTCTGACACAGAGGATCATGAGGTTAGCTGATTTAACATTACCTTTTAATCTCCCATTAAGTTCTTTTGCTTATGTTGCTTTCAAGCATAAAGAAGCTGCTACATATATTCTCCTAAGATTCAGGGGAATGTTATTAGTGTAATATCTTTTCCGTTACCTACGTTTACTTCTATTTTAGTAAAGTTCACACGGATTAATACAGATGGACGGTTCGGTGTTTCAAAGCCTTTTCAGTATGAAGCGCAGACCTGCCTTTGGCACCGTTGTTATTGATTTACACAGGTGTGCACAACACATTAATAAGGCTAATGTAAATCAGTATGTATGACCTATAGCACACGGTTATACACGAGCTGTGATGATTTACCCGTGCGAACTGTATGGATTTCTCCAGTGATATAGAATCGCGTTCCTGCCACTCTAACCTACTCTTTGTGCATAATAACCATCTATAATATGATACACAGAGTTTAATCCGTTATATGAAAAAAAATTTCTGTAAGAAACGGGAGTAAAAAGATCAATGAGGCGTTTGTAAATATGAAAATATGGCCTAATTGTGCTCGGTTAACATAAACTACACACACGATTTCATTATCATGCATGCTATGAAAAGTATGATCTGCTTCCCATTGTACGTATTATTCCACATCCTTTATTAACTTTACAAGTGACTATATTGGCATATTTATCTAATCGTTGACTATCATATGCGACAGGGTCCAAATTCGCAAAAGTTACTGATTAAATACATAACAACGCTAGCGTCTAAAATAAAAGCGGAGCTAAGATGCTGTAGTAGCTTCACTGGATTCAAGAATGCGCCTCGTTAGATCATATTTTGTGATCATCGCTCCCAGTAGAGTGGTGGTGGCGCTGGCGGTGGCGGTGGTGGTAGCGGCGGTGGCAACGGCGGTGGCGGTGGCGGCGGTAAGGTAAGGGATGAGGCGAATTGACACCATGCACTTGTCAGAGAATAGTCAGCGAAGCTCAGAGACGCACAGAAGTCCCTAACAGTTACAGATATTGACAGCTGCCGCACAATCGGTTTCCTCTACCCAGAGAGAGGGCGACGATGCGACCCTTGTGGGCCGGTCAGCAACTTCCCGGAGGGCTAGGAAAGGGGTTCCGGAGCGCAAGCATCTGTGCCGTCTGTCCGCACGTACTGCGCTAGCAACTAAACCTGAAAGATGTAAAGGGAGGGAAATGAGAAATGAAGGGAAAGGAACCCATAGAAAAGAGAATCCACCCCAGCATCGCCTGGTGACAAGAGAAAATCACGGAAAAACCCAAGTCAGAGTGGTCGGTCGACGAGGATCGAACCCGGGACCTCCCGTGTGCAAGTCGCACATGGTGCCGTGGCGTCTCCTATCTCGGTGAATAGATATTATATTACTACATATTGATTCCTCATTTTGACAACAGATCGCCTGCAAAGTTGGCAAAGCCAGCACTCTGACTTCTTTCTCGCCTTTAAAACAACATTTCTAAGAGTTGTAATGTTATCTCGAATGAAACAAAGTCTGCAATGTTTCTCTGCCGCAATCAGGATATTGTACCGCATCTAGTTTGGAAGACAATGGGACTGTTGTACTGAACGCCATAGTATCGTAACATTTTTAATACCGGTTTTAAATGCGAATCTGGCTGTTCTTTCGAAACGAGGGAGGATAGCTAGCCTTAAAGTCGCCGAGTAGGGCAATAACAGCCATATAGTGTGGAGAACAACTAACGTTTATGTCCTCGTTGGCCCTCAACAGAACTTGGACCATTGTATTCGTGAACCAAAATAAAACGTGACTGGGCGAGAATGCAAACGACATGGAAATTGCGCAACGTATTTTAGTATACGCTAAAGATTACCTTAAACATGCTCACTTCTTTTTGAGGCAAAGCGAAACATAAACAGATGAATAAGAATAATGTCTCTATCTAAAGAGGCAGTCCGTAAATATTGCCACCCATTTCACGACCGCAATAACACAAGTTTTATCAATTCAATGGAAGAATTCTTAATGTCTTATAGTAGTAAAAAAAGAACAACAGAAACTATTAGGGAAGTCGACTCACTATTTGTGTTAGAATATGCGTTTTTCAGTTAATTTCTAACGCAGCTATTCTCTCATATAAATATTTGTAATTATATACTTTGATTACAATACTTAGGGTATCCAGTTTTCCCATTATATTCCATATCTCCTTGCTGTTCACTGCATTGAAAGTCTTATCGTAGCTAGCAAATATTGTCGAATGGTGATCGTTCCGGCAGAAGTCTCGAGTTCAATTCCTAGTCGAGTAGGGGGAATTTTTCTTTAATTAGAATATTGCCTTACCCATCCGGGCAGTCTAGAAGTATGCATATGGATATAAGGTTAAGTGTAAATTAAAACTAAGGTTGAAAATACTGAAGTCAAGGAGCTGTTTCAGTTGACAAGGCCTGCGATACAACTATTGAAGTTAAATGAGATTATAGATTACACAACGAAAGGGGACACCTCATGCTGCGATAAAGAGATTGCTGCTACCACTCCCAAAAAGAAGGGTTGGTCACGCTCAGAATCTCAAACATTCCAATACATACAGGAGCTTCTCAGAAAGGGTGATAAAATGATTACTTTTGCGACCAGGCAACCGTATGGTATCTTTGTGCCAAGCATCCACGCTATCACTTCGGCATCGCCCCTCGCCACGAAGCTGAAAACAGACATGATATATGAGAAAGAAGAGAATGAAATTGAGACGCTACCCCAGAATTCACCTATCAACCAGGTAAAACGATGAAAAATCCAAGGTCAAATTGGGTGGCCGAGAAGTATTGAACCCATAAAAAAGGCTATACAAATATAATGAGTAAAATAGGTGGTATATATTTTTAATTTAAATGTTCCTCGCTTCTCTAACATCTAGTTCAAACTGGATATCTACTTAAGCAGGATATGACCGACCTAAAGTAAATTTGTACAAAGTGACCGCTAACCTATTATGGCAGCCGCAAAATTTAAAGGCGCCTGGCTCAACACAAAATCGAATCATAGGTTTGCCACGCCTTGCAGTATTGTTTTGTTAAACGCGCTGTAAAATCACACTGTGCAGCCGGTGAGATAAATATCATTTCCACCTACAAAATGCATTTGTATGTACAACAGGAAACATAATAGTAATACTAAACTATTAGCCGCTTTTAAATTTTGTGGCTACCATAATCCCTTGGCATGTGTTTATATCGTACGTTTAGAAGATACATTTAAGTTTTTCTTACATGAAAACCTAGATCCAATTTACTGACAAAAGCAGAAGCATTTATTCTTCCCAAAATAAGTAAATCAGAATAGCTAAAATAAACAACAGTGGAATGAGAAAGTCATGTAAACTTTATGCATTAGATTTGGGGGGGGGGGGGGCCATAATAAACCAATGCGTTTAGGAAGTACGTTGTATTGGAACACGCCCCATTAGTGTTATGGTTTACGACTCAATGACAGAATTCAGAGGGGGGGGGGGGGACTGGCACTTCGATCTCTAGAAGATTCTTTGTACTGACTCACGTGGGAGGGCACCCTTTGGCCCTGCAGGCTTGCCCAATGCCCTTGGAAGGGCGGAACTCGTTGATCTCCCCAGATCCGGAGACCCGGCGAAACCTCTCTAAAAACCCTTGGGTCACAAAGGCCGAATCGATGAACTCCTCAGTGCAAATCGCACACGCTACTTGTTAATACCCGCCATCTGAGTTCATAAAGTCAGTTTTCCAAAAGCTGTCTTTGAAATCTCGCTGCTAAAGCAAGCTGTACGATGCGCCGATTCTTCACTCTTACCGGAAGTGTACAAGCTCGGCTCAGCTTCATCATGTTACGAGCAAAGGCGAAATATTAATGTGCGTTAAATTAATTTTACAGCTGTTGGGTATCAGGTTTCAGTGTACTGGATGTCAAACAAGAACTGGCTTGTCGCTGAAGTTGCTCTGAAGAGAGAATTTAATTTAAACGCAGTGGTGTTTATTTTCCATAACACAGCAGGAATAAATAATGCAGACATGCTGGAACATGGGATCGCCGCAATAAAAAAGAAAGTAATAATAAAACTGAAACATCGCTACCACTCCAACTTCATTCATTAACAAGGCCTTCCCTCCACTCAGTTGTACGTCTGTATCATCCACAGGTTTTAAAGGACGTAGCGCAAATTGATTGCAGACTCGGTGCTAATGATCCCTCGTTTGAGCGTACATGAGACCTGTGACTCTCATCCACGTCTTTCAACGCGTATATGTCCATCCATTCGTATATTGGGTTATTTCTGTCGATACCCGGCAAGACAGATGACTACATAGAACCGCTCAGAATTCAGCCACCCAGGGAGACTAAAAACATACATACCTATGTGAAAAATTAGACACCTCTGATCTCTCTTTCTCTCTTTCTTTCTCTCCTTGTCTCTTTGTGTCCTTTCTTTCTTTCTTTCTTTCTTTCTTTCTTTCTTTCTTTCTTTCTTTCTTTCTTTCTTTCTTTCTTTCTTTCTTTTTTCTTTTTTCTTTCTTTCTTTCTTTCTTTCTTTCTTTCTTTCTTTCTTTCTTTCTCTCTTTCTCTCTTTCTCTCTTTCTCTGTTTCTTTCTCTCTTTCTCTGTTTCTTTCTCTCTTTCTCTGTTTCTTTCTCTCTTTCTCTCTTTCTCTCTTTCTCTGTTTCTTTCTTTCTCTCCTTCTCTCTTTATGTCTCTTTCTGTCTCCCTATCTTTCTCTCTTTCTCTCTCGTTCGCTCTTTATCTCTTTCTCTCCTTCTCTCTTTGTGTCTCTTTCTCTCTCCCTATCTTTCTCTCTTGTTCTCTTTCTTTCTTTCTCTCCTTCTCTCTTTGTGTCTCTTTCTGTCTCCCTATCTTTCTCTCTTTTGCTCTCGATCGTTCTTTATCTCTTTCCCTTTCTTTCTCTCTTGTTCTCTCTCTCTCACTTTCTCTCCTACGCTCTCTCATTCTCTATCGTTCTCTCTCTTTCGTTATCTCTTTTCCTTTCTTTATTTGTTTCTTTATTTCTTTATTTGTTAATACATTTATTCCTTTATTTCTTTTCTTTCTTTCTTTCTTTCTTTCTTTCTTTCTTTCTTTCTTTCTTTCTGCCTTTCTTTCTTTCTTCCTTTCTTTCTTTCTTTCTTTCTTTCTTTCTTTCTTTCTTTCTTTCTTTCTTTCTTTCTGCCTTTCTTTCTTCCTTTCTTTCTTTCCTTTCTTTCTTTCCTTTCTTCCTTTCTTTCTTTCCTTTCTTCCTTTCTTTCTTTCCTTTCTTTCTTTCCTTTGTTCCTTTCTTTCTTTCCTTTCTGCCTTTCTTCCTTTCTTCTTCCCTCCTCCGTTCTTCCTTTCTTTCCTTTTTGTAAATACCTGCTCTTTCTCAATTTGGCAAATGAACGCTGATGAACATGAAAGATGAAGAAAAATGCTTGAGTCTGCCAATTGTATCATCTTCATGGTCTTGCATCTTTCATTATTCTGACTCCTAAATATGTATATTCGTTGAGCAGATGATTGGATGAATAGTAGGTGATTCAAGCACAATCTAAGTTACGGTACACTTGCTTGTGGATCTTAGAGTCGCTGCCAAATATTCAAATAGGTGTTATATTTCTATAGTTTCTTAGCTACTATCTGAGTGAGCGCTTTCAGTTCATACAACGTGATATTAGAAAACGTCGATTCGATGGAGAGAGGATTTGACATTGTACAGTTTTAGTTAATACTCGCACAGTACAAAGCATTGCGTTTCTACTCCTACAATACCAAAAGTAGTGGTGTACTTTACGCCTGATGCAGGTGGTTGTTTGTTACAAAATCAGGTATTCAGACCTTGTTTTATAATACGACCGAATCTGTATGCACTTATGTACCTCTGCTGGTTCTTGTGTTTCTATGTCCAACTTGTTGCTGGCTATGGACCTTTATGACGTCCATATGTCCAGCATTTCATTCCATCTCAAATTCTCATACGTCAGTCAGTAAACGTTTATCTGTATACGTGCTCGCATTCCCAAATGCCCGTCTGGGTCGCTAGAATGTTGGCCTTTCATCTGGGAGCAAAAATCAATCCATTCCTATGAGGTTGCATCTATTCAGAGACGATGGCATTCACACAATTTTCAGACCGCATATCAACCAGATAGCTCTGTCGCTTACAATGATGCGATAGAAATCGGATTTTAGCACAATATCGTGCAGCTGTAATGCAAAGTAGAAAAATACAATGGGAGGGGGAGAGAGACAGAAATTCCCGTTAAAGCAATGAAAGCTTAAAAAGAAGTAGTTGAGGAAATTTTATTATACCCTAGTGAAAATAGAGCTGCATAAAAGGATGGAAAGCATATTTTTACATCTGTTTCTTTTACGTCGCTTTAACTACATGTTCATATCGCGACTTATCTGTTACGAGTTACTCGTAAAATGGTGTGTGGCGCACAATTAGCCTATCATACCATCCTGTTTCGTCTTGAGTTCACTGAGGGAGCAGCGCAGGGCAACTGTACCTCCACGTCTGAGATAGGCAGATGACATTAGGGCGCCTTCCAGTCTGCTTTCATAATGTGTGCGTGGTGATGGTGGGGGTGGTGGTGATAGTGGCGGTGGTGGTGTGGGGCGGCGGCAGTGGCGGTGGTGGCGGCGGTTTGTCATTTTACTGTCACTAAGACGTTTCCCAAGTGATATCTAATGAACAGGCTTGAAACTTCGAGATTTCTTATCCAATTTGGTTTGTTTTTTCTCCTTTTCTTTCCACTCCAATGATTGTTACCTTCAATTCGTTAGTAAGAATAAACATTTGATATTGTTTTTACATTTGTAATCCTGTGACAACGCACTTCTGGAGAAAATACATCACGAGTAATCATAACGTCAGTTTTTCTAGGGATAATTCCTATAATACACAAAGAATATTTGAGAATTTTAATTCAAAGACAGAATAGTGTAATTGTATCAAATATTTTTGAGAGGGAAATACCGAAATATTTTGTATTGTTGTTTAAGTGAAGAAAACATAGGCCTTCCATCCTTAAAAGTGCTTTAATATAGTATTGATGACCATCCGACTTTTCCTTCTTGCATTATGCTGGTCTCCTACCACCTCTCTCTCTCTTTCTCTATCCCCCCTCTCGCTCTCTCGTGCACAAACACCCACAGGAGAATCTTTTATTGAAATGTATATATTTTTTAAATGGAGCTCAAACCGTATTGGTGTTCCAGTAGTCTTTCGAAGATCGAGTTATTAGATTGCAATATTCCCCCTACTGTAGCTAAAAGGTAGTGAAAGCGTCCTTCGTTTTGTGTTATCTTTTGCTTGAACTCTTGATCTGTATTTGGCGAGTGCGTCTGCGCCTACCTTGCCAGGAAATGGCACAAAAGGAGTTGGGAACTTATCCAGGGACAGCGACACGAGGCTTGTGGTTTCTGCAGTACTCGACCGATGATGTGACGGAACCACAGTCTTCCTTCTCCGCCCACCCTCGCGCGCGTTTCGTCTCGTATTTAAATTACTACCACTTAGCGGTATTACGAGGCATGGTAAAAGGAAAGCGTTGTACGGTGGCCGGTGCCCTTTTCCTAGACAAATGAAAGACTCGGACATCGCTAAGTGGTGCCGCTTTATCATGGTTAGAACTTCTTTTGGGCTTAGGGACCGCCGCTACAGTGATTGGTAACCGCTGCATTGCATTACCCGCTTTCTTGTACCCTCCAGTCGCTTAGCTAATAGCATGCAATTGTTCTCTTATACAGGGCGTACAAACATACGATGGCACCCTTAACTTTCTCTGTATTCTTTTTCTTGATATACAGTCATGGAAATAACTATTCACACATTACAACAATTAAGGGACACTGGGAGTGAAAGTTTGGTCAAAATTGTCAAAAAGTCGAAAATTGTTTTTTTACCTTAAAATGTTCCTGGAACACCGGTGCATTTGGATCAGCTAACATTTTTCATATCTCCCACTCCATGTGGTAATTACAGCCCTTTCAAATAGTGCTCTTCCCTTAACGTACACAGGATGCTCCTATATAAAAGCCTGTTTTTCTCAAAACTACATTTCTGCACATTCCAAAAGAAGGTCGCGCCTGAGTTTTGCTTCAAATTCAATCAAAATTTCCAAAAGTATTCACAAATAGCAGCTAAACAAAACTATGCTTCAATATTGATGTTATCTTTAACATGAATTCCATGAATTTAACATAAATTTGTATGAAAAAAGTCAATAATTTTTAAGATTAAATTTTCTTTATTATTAAAAAAATATGTACAACATAATCAGCAAACGTATTTGAAATATCTCTTCATACAATTGTTACCCATGTTTTAGAGTATCAGTTCTGCCAGTATAAGTGAATTTTGAGAAGTCAATAGACGCGAGCTCTATTTTTAAAATGTGCCTATTAAAGTCATAAAATAATTTATATGCCTATCATAAACGAATTATCCAATTTTAATGAAATTTGGTGTACCTCCTATTCTCATATAAATACAAACACAGTAAAAATTTCAGAAAATCTATCAAGAAATGTGGAACTTTCAAATTTCACTCCTAGTGTCCCTTGCAGTTTGATAACATAGCCCTAATTATCTATTAGAAAAATATGTTTCAAATAAGCGACCCCCAATTCTGGCACTATTTGACCGGACAAAAAGTATTCATATACCTCTAGAAATGTAAACATACAAGCCACCGCAAAGGTAAAGAAACAACTATACAGAAAAGGCAAGTAGTTATCTCCCGATAAAAAAGGGAAAATCATTTTCAGAAATTGCTGATATTATTACAAGAAGGCGGGGGAGCTGTGCAACCAAAATAACGTGATACAGAGAAATAAATGTTCTCATATAGTGAAAGAAGTGGTTGATCACAGAAGTTAACGTAAAGGGAAAAACATACGTCAGTAAGAATGGTCAAAAAGATCCTAAATTGGTAGTACTACTCGTCCGTAAAATGCAATCTATATAATGAAAGTATTATTTATAACCTCAAATATCACAGGATTAAAGTAACATACTTTCAAACGATAATAATGCTTGAACATAGTTACCATATAACACATGATGGACCTGCTCACCTTCGGCAAAGTGTTCTGCAATAACACTTTTGGGTAAAATCACTTCCGAACGCTAAGCAATTGATTAATTATTAAATTAATATGGCGTCTAACAGAACCTTGTTTTAGAACCTATCGATTGGTTTCTCTGCAACAGGATTAAAAAAAAAAGACTTCTGTGACAGCATAACGGATGCAGTAACGCCAACTATGGCCGTAGCTTTACCATGGTTATATTTTAGGCACAGTTGGCGGTACTAAAGTAACTTAACAGATGGAATATCACCAAATATTACCAGAGCGCGCTATAATGGGGTAGAAATGTCAGTTGGTTTTTGGGGTATTCCAATAAGCTGTTTCCTCTATACACGTGGATTCAACTTAGCTAACGTAGGCTGACTAAGGTTTCACTCAGCTATAGGGAGTATCTTATATTTAACCCCCTCCGAATTTTGACTTACCAGAAAGTCAATTTCACATGCTAAAGGAAATCTGTACGCTCATCATGAGAGGTTTCTGCCAATATTAAACTTGGTATACCAGGAACCTCCACAAAGGTAAAGCTAACAGAAGGGCCCGGAAGTTGAATACCCATAAATTGTCTAAAAAGGCATTTAAAACACCTAAAGTACAAAAAGTATCTAAAAGCTGGGAAAAGTGCTTAAAAGTGTGGTCCAGTTAGTTTATAATTTCAGCTTCAGTTACATTTTTAGCATGGTTATCTTTGCTAAGAGAATATTCGCGTCAACTAAGGCACTACAGATGTTCGATATTTGCAGAAAGAATGCTTCCATCAGTAGAAAATACCTCCGTTCCAAATACAGATAAAAGCTATCGCAAATAATAAATTTTACTAGGTTTAGTCAATGCATACAATCAGAATTTCTTCCACAAATTGTGAAATTGCAATAAAACATGGTGGATATATCGTGCCCCTCCTACGCTCTGATTAAGACCATTGATGGTAAAAACAACAGGATATTGAGAGAAGGTTGAGTTGTTTGTCGCATAACATGGTACATATGGCCTGAATACAATATCTCAACTACCTGTCTTAGCAGTGCGTCTTAATTAAATGGAATTGAGTTTAGACTCTGTCGGACAGGAAAAAGAAGTTATAAAGGTAAATATGCAGAAAAAGCCGTTAAATTGAGGAAAAAGGTTTAAAAAAAAAAGGACGTCTAACCGCCCCCCCCAAAAAAAAATAACATAGAGTAAGGGGCAAAAAAGGGCAAATAAAATCCACAATTTTCTAACCCATAATAACCGCAATGAACATAGTGTCTTCAGGCACTAGAAAGGAAAATAATTTTTCCTCAACTTCCTAGCCATACTAAACACTGTTTTCTCTTTTGCACCAAGTTTAAGATTCCCACGCATAATAGTTGCCATATTAATTCATGTTAGTTAACTTAACATATATGTATAATACACCACGTCACAGTCATATAATGTTGAACTTGTGGAACCATATGCCACTGGACAGAAGCCGGAACGTGGTCGCTATCCGTCCGGAAGCCGGTTCTGCAGCCCCCGTATTGTCTCCACTATGCCATATAAGGAGCAGAGACAATAGTCGGCACAAACTTGCGTAATTCTCAAGAACCCGACGCCATTGTTCCGCCCCTGGGAGGTCGCTGGTACTTGACCCAGCAGCGGACAAAGCGGCTTCTTGTGTTGCCTAGTCAAGTGCATTTCTATTACAACACTGAATGTCGTGTACCTACAAGTGTTACATTCTCTGCAATATTTCCACTTCTGTACTTAGGAAGCTGGTTAAATACGGTTGTCTTGAGGAAACACACAATCGCATTGCTTTCATTGGATACCCTACATAACCACACACTAATGTTATAAGCAAAAGAGACGACGGAAAATAAATTCTCTAATCAACCACTCATTTTTATTGACACTTTTAGGTTAGGTTGCAGCTACTACGATATATTGTATGTATAAGTTTTATTGCTCTATATTAAATAGCTTTGTAATTAGAATTATTTATTATGTTTTTTAGAAAGAATTGAACAGTAATAAAAGGTGGACTTTTTGCGGTTTAGAATTAAAATAGAGGCCTAAAACGTATGTCAGTTTTGCCATGCTTATGCAATAAAATTGTGCATTTGTTTTCCAAAATATTAATATTTATTAGAAGTATAAACTGTTTTCCTTTTGGAACAAAATAAAAGAAATATTACTAATACTTAACAAAGGAAAAAACGCACTCGTACTTGTATGTATGAGTATAACGAACAAGCCAATTAAGTATAGCGGGCTGTTATGCCGTGGTTTGCTGGAGTTTAAGTACCCAGACGTTTCGTCCACAGTTGCGGCGGACATCTTCAGTCTCTTCGGAGAAATTAAGTAGTGTCTGAGGTATGGAGAGCCAAGAGCAAAAGCAGGTCGCCCGTATTTACCCGGGCGGGGTGGATACCCACGTTACCTATCCGTTTAGTACGGATTTACCCGTGGGATATGATAGGTGTAGCTTTTGTGTCTATGTCTGCTGATGGTGATGTTTGGTGTCTCTTTTGCTACCGAAATCTGCCACACGGACTTTGCATTGCAAGCGTCTAAATAAATTTGAAATACACTAATTTACAGGTGGTTTTGACACATAATATTTAATGGCTATATTCTGGACATGTTGAAGACAATATTTCTTCAGAAAAAGTTTTATGAACAAAAATAATATTTTTGGGTATTTTGGTACCAGAATAAGGCAGAGGTGGGCAAAGCTGATTCATGAATCCGCGTGATTTCCGAGGCTCGCCGTATAACTATGCAACACAAGGATGTACACTCCCTTCCTTAGTTGGTTTCCGGAGTCCATAGGTCACTTCTAGGGGTTTTGTGACCGGTATCACTGGAGGAATTATGTCTATCAACAAAGATTAATTATCAAATGGGAGGAGGAATTTTTCTGTTGTGCGGAAGGAGATCATGTTAATTAACCCAATTGTAACGAGATAATACATGCTTTTCTTTAAGCCAATTTTGAACAGCACTGCAACTTGAAACAAACGCGTTGATCGTTAACTGTATCAATCCACCGCTTTCGAGAGTTTAAAAAGCAAAGAACTATCACTCCAACCAGCAAGAATGTTACGCGGGTTGCGTGCAAAGTGGATTCCGAGCAGATACTATTCTGCCTTAAGGAAACGCACAAATGCAACCATTGTTTTTATTGCATACCCTAGATACTATTGTACTAATGTTAAAAGAACAAGAGAGGAAGCAAAATGAAGTAAACCGAAATGAGAATAGAATGCAAATAAAGGGGAGAATAATGGTGGAAGCATAAAAAGAAAATTTAGCAGAGAAGAGCAGCAATTCGTAGCAATAAAACTTGAACTGCACCAGTGTTGTTCAAGGAAAATATGAAGAAAAAATACAAATTCCCACGCACGTTTACGATCTTTCTAAAATTTCAACTTAACAGCAAACATTGCAAGGTATAAAATAAACACAAACGAGGGTATAAAAACAGTACTTACACAGTTTTTACTGCGTTACGAATACGTGTTATTCTATGGAAAACAGAACAGACATAAACCTCACATTTACGTACGACGCTTATAATAGATACGAGATAGTTTTGAATACTACGTCGCGATACAGGAAATTGTGGGCATGACATTCGGTATGGGAGATATTATAGTGCCCCCATGGGTGGAAGGATGAGGTGATAGGAGACACCTTCTATTCTTGTTTTGCTTAAGAAGTCTCAAAACATGTATTTCAGGTGAATTTTCGATACCGCGTGTTTGGTTGGAGCACAGTATATGATCTACTTATTGCAGGTACGAAGTAGAGATACTAAACAGGTGATGTGTTGCTTTCACATGACCTTCTCTAGTCCCTCTTCTGCAAAAGGTTCCAAGACATTATAATCCTTGTTAATATATTATGTAACTCTTCAAACTCATTTACACATTTCATTACAGGCCCTATGACTTAGCTGTCGGCGGGCCCTTAAACTACCCACTCACTCAAACTTCGTTATTGATATAAGAAGTCTTACATTAAAGGGATTACCAAATTCCGATAGTTTTGAAATTCTGTTCTCTTTGCATAAACACGGAAAAAAAAAAAAGAAATAGATAATACCGATTTGCAGTTGAAAAAACACAAGCAAATGAAAATTCAGACCAATGATAAAGAATATCTCGGAAAGGGTTTATACTAAAAAGCGTAATTTGATATAGATTGTGTGCTTTGACGAGATCTACACTTTTGTGTGGTAAGATCTTATTGATCTCATACGATTTACCAGTTACACGTCTTTCAGAGTGAAGTGGACTTCAGGTGTTTTTCTCAGAAATTTAAAAAAAAAAAAAGATACTTTACTTGTTTTGAAAATAGCTTAAGCAAGTAGTATTTTAATCAAAAACTAAATCTGTAAATAAAAAATAACAGCAAATTTCCATCTAAAGGGTAATCTGGGATATATTCTTGGAACGTCCTGAACTTAAATACCAAGTTAGATATTTAAGCGATTTTCGTTTTGAGTTATGCGTCCAAACACTCACACATGGATATTTCTCTTTCAGGAGCGTCAAAACTTGTACATCCGTAAAATCTCGATATGGAATATTTGGATGGAATACAGTACTTCCTCTTCTTATTGAATTACTATCAGAAAAAGTAAAAATATTAATGAACGTTGATCTCCAAAGGTTACTCTCGAAGAGTTGCTAGAAAGGACAGGATTTTATATTGACTTTATTCTTTTCTAGTATCACCGTACCCACTCTTGCCAACTACGGACACAGAAATATAAAAATGTCTTGGGAACCATTTGTTTATGCTCTTGATGGTGGAGGTGAAAACTAAGCTGTTCCTGCCACATATACTAAGACAGCATCTTAACTGTTAAGTTCCTTCGAGAATAATGAGTAATGAACATCTGTATCTTCCAGCGGAAAGACCACTGACTTCAAGCTTAAGGGCGCACCCGAACTATGCCTGCGAACCACAGTTTACTCACCTCTGGCAATGGCTATAGTGCCCAGAGGGCTGGATGTTTACATGATGTGTTTCTGTAACAAACACATGCTATTGCTTACCTAACACTATTAACAACAAACAACACATGTCCCTGGAGTGCTCGAACCCATGACCTCTGCCATAGAAACCCTGCGTTGGGCTTCACATGTCTGCAGCCACCAATCAGTGAAAAGCCAGTCAATGTCACATTCGTCCATTGACACTTCCGTATTTTCTATGTATGTGGAAATCGATGAGGTTGCCAACTGGAAAATTGTGTAGCAAAAATAACTAAACTTCAGAGGAGCAAATCTAAAAGCATTGTCCTTTTCCGTGCTGCCAATTTTATTGTTGTTTCACTGAAAACTGCTCATCGATAAAGGACTATTTCTGTATTTTAAAGCAGTTTAAAGAAAGAACTGTAGCATTTGCCTATTTACTTGTTCCCACAATGTAAACATTTGAATGAATGACACTTTTGAGCATAAAATAAGCAAGTCAAAATGTCTTTAATGCTTTACAGTAGATACTAATTTGAAAATCTATACATCTGGGAGAGATTTTACAAGCCTTGTATGAATATACAGAAAAATACAGATGTGAAGATGTGAGATGTTATGCATCTCCGCCTTTCACTGTGAGAATTCTCAGCATTCGTTTATATAATTGTTTATGTATTTATTTATGTAGGTGTTTATTTATTCATATTTTGTATGAATGCTCTACCAACCCTATTCACCACCCGCTACCCTGGGCACCAGGGTGTATCTTCTTTGGAATGTCCTCCTAGAGGGGCTGCCATCCAAAGTTACAGAGCTCTCTGGTCTGCCTGTTGTTCAGTGGGTGATGTTCAGGAGACAGACATTAGATTTTTGAGACCTTTTAAGGGAGAAGCAAGATGTGATAATTAACAGAAGAATAAATAAGAGAAAACATACATCAGCCCAATTGGAGAAACCGAAAAATGAGATTTTTGAGTTCTGTCAAGGGTATAACAAGACGGGATAGATGAACGAATGAGAAATAAAAGGAATCTATTTGTTCCTAATCTTGTAATACAACAACGGCATATGCATTGCTATGAAATTCAACATTTATACGTCATTTGTGTATTAAAGGGTATCTTAATTTTGTTCAGATCGAGGCTTTGAATAAGTTTACAGGTCCCAAAAACGCGAGGTATTTCAATAATTTCCCGAGGTTGTACAACATTTCTATATACTAGCTATTGGCATAGTAGTAGCTCTACTACTTATGATCAAAGAAATACAGAGTCTGCATAAAAACAGTCTTACAGTGGATTCCTGTACACTGAGCTGTTTTTCGACATGGTACGGCTGATATTTTTGCAAAAAAAGGACCTAAAATCAGTTAAATGGTAAAATAAAATTTCCCCTCTAAAGCAAATAAATTTTTTAAAGAAAAATGACTTCAAATTATCAGTAGATAATACTTCGAAATTAACAGTCAAAATGTAAGAGAATTTTTGATGATCCATCAATAGTTACTGATTTACCAAGAAATCTTCTGCTGCTGCATTTTGACTGATCACAGGACATGATTGTTTGAGTAAACATATTTTCAGAATTGTAATTGTGGCATCTCTAAATTGTTTATTATCCTGCAAAGAAGAAGACATGGTACATCTACAAAATTGTGCATCCCTTAGGGCTTTTGAAACTTTAACATCTAAACATTGGGAAGCAATACACACGCACGCGCGCACACACACATACACAAATTGGCATATAACAAAACTAAAGGTAGTTGCATCTTGTCAATATTTTACAAAAGTTTATTTGATATAAGTGATGCTACAGATACGAGTGGTATTTTTTGCCACTTCTTCATGATTTCATAAACAATATCAACGTATCTTTAATATTAATAGTCATGCATATCTAATTTCCTTCATGGCAAAGGATGTTCCTTAATTTTGACTTATTTATTAGTTGGACAATTGATGAGGGTAATAACTTCATAGAGTTGACAATCCTGTATGTCAAGATTGGAGGGTGAAATTATTCTTCTCGTTAGCATCATTCCCACTCCTCCAGAGTCTGTGAAGTACAATTGCACCAGAGAACGTGAGTGTGTTTCGAAGCTTTGGAGATAAATCCTGTTCCATATAAGGGTACATAAACGTCAGCAGGTATTGTACCTCAAATCACAGCTACTAGTATGCCCATAAACGCCAATGGTGCTGTATAAACGCAACAATAGAGTTCACAGCGACAGATGGGCAAAATGGATTCCTTAATAGTGACTGTAATTTTGGAGTTTTGAAATTTTAATGCCAGTTAAAGTGAATCCAAAAAATCAAAACATTAACGCAGAAAATAGTTTCATTTTGATATGTAGAAAAAACCAACGATAGTTTAAATGCTCTAAAGTTTTTCAAGAATGTTAACTATAAATATATTATTTTTTAAAAATTGCACTGACTTTTAAGCTTAAAGTGTGATTTTTACGCCATTCCTGGGCACTAATTTCCTATAAACAATTATTTTAGTTTATACTTAAATTTAGTTGAAGTTAGAGGAAAAATATTAACTTTCCCATTCCGCCACAAATTTATTTCTCTAAGTTTCAAACTGATGTTGGAGAGGTTGCCAGGAACTGCATTAAACAATATCCTATTAAATGCATATAAAATAATTTCGTGAACACTGCTTATGAGGTGGGCCAACACACTCTCTGCAGTCACAATTGGTATAGAATAGCAAAAAATATTATGAAAGGATTGTTAGTGTTACGAACTGTCTATAAATGTTTTTTTGAAATTAAATCAAAGTGTGCGTGCGTGCGTGTGCTGTACGTGAACAGCATAACAACGAAAAGTCGGTTAAAAACCAAGGTTGGCATTTAAGTTTAGTATTCTGTTAAGGATGCGATACAACGATTTTGAAGAAAACTCCTCCACCCTAAACTATCCTTTGAATAGAAAAGTTTTAGAATACCTTGATTTTCTCACAAATGGCTAATAATTTTTATTAAAATACCATATGTTTAATATATTTTTATGGCAAATGAAATGTATATTTTACATTTTCTAGCTAGCTTGTATAGTCTTCTTTACCCTTGATGACGTTTGCTTAGCTGTAAACTGTAAGAGATAGACTAAATCTTGCTATCCAAAATGTAGATCTTGTTATGTCAAAATCCAGTTTTTTTTTTGAGCAAACCATTTCGGACATATTCTGTTATTTGTGTGAGTTTTGCAATATTTATAATCAAATGGAGATCGTTATTCACCTTTTTATCTCTTGCCTGTGCAAAGGGAACGGCATTTAAGAGCTTGAAAAGATGTGACTATCGCTTAAAGCCTGCTGTATTCCTATATTCCCCTTGTACTTGCAAGTAAATCAGCGATAAAATAATTTCTGCAAATGTTTATCTCGCCTAACATGAAAAAGATACCTACAAGAATAAGAGTTAGTAACAATAGTTATAGAAGAGTAGATAAAGTCACGTGAGTGTAATGCATCAGATTTATTTTTTTTATTATTTTTTTATTTTATTTATTTTTATTATTTTTTCCGTGTTTCGGAAGTCACAATGTTCTGTTCACTTTTAGATTTCTTGCTTTTCCGCTGAATATAAAATACAGCATTAAATCGTTTACTTAAGAAGTTAGTGGTTAGCCTTAGGCTTAGGAAGTGCAGGAGGATTTCGGTATACCAATTGTATTATACGTATTTGAGAGGAAGGTATAAAGTGGGGAAAAAACGCAAGGGGCAGTGAGATCCTAACAGCGGCAAGTGCAACGCAGTGAGATCCCTAATGTTTGCAGCTTGAGCATCCCCAAATGCTCCTTCGAAGTCCCTCCTTATGCGCTTGCACATTCTTGGGTAGAAAACTTCTGCTGGAGCAAAAACAGGTCTTTCCCTAAAACACACCCATCGCCTACGTGGCTATCGTTGCCGAAAGATGTAAGGAAATAAATGGGAGAACATTTTTGAACTTCATCTTTTTTCTTGTCAGATCATCTATGGCTCGGTTTTCATGAAGCTTTCAGGATTTTTATTTGAGGTTTTCTCTCCCTGAGTAGCTGCTTTAAATGAGTTATGGAGTCTTCTATGTCGAAGAGAAGATTCCAAGAAAAGTTGTACTCTAGGCCTAAGAGAAGACAAGAAAATAATGCAGTTTCACGGTAAATCTTACAAGAAAATAATGGTCAGATTTCGGAACAGACAGCGTTGCCTGATCTGTGAAGTACAGAAGAAGAAGAAGAAGAAGAAGAAGAAGAAGAAGAAGAAGAAGAAGAAGAAGAAGAAGAAAATTCCTAGTAGCATGTTCTCCACACTACCATACATTACAGACCTGGAGAAACCCGAAAGAAACCAAGATCAGCGTGGCCGATGCAAGAATTGAACCAGGGACTTCCGAGTGCGAGTGTCACACGCTAGGAGCTTTGTGCTGCTGTTTTTGTAAGCTTACATTGGTCAGTACTAAGAAAATTATTTTGAAATCTCGATTTTGAAACACGAAGTGCAGAAATACTTTGTAAGCACATTTAAATTTCTGTATGATCTTAAACACAAGGCAAGGGAAGGTAGAGAGAGAGATAGAAATAGATGTAGAGAAGCTTTCCAATGCCCAACTCAATAATGCAAATGAGAAGTCTTACACACAGACACCAGATTGGATACATACATACATACTCCAAATACGCAAACCGCCGAAATCATACCTTTATCTGTGCCAGGGATCGAAAAAATGCATTGTAATTATAATATTATTAAATTAAGGAATAATTAATGGGTTTTGATTCGGTCAGGTTTTATTACCATCATTAACTTTTATGCTATCGTCGCTAGCTACCGAAATAAAATAAACACGATTCCGTTCTGTTCACATTCGCTCGCCGCCTGTGGTTCAGCCACAGTTAATTATTAACAGGACTCAAATTTTCATGTAAACTTAATTATTTATACGCATTCCAAAACCAAAAATTCGGACGAATAGTGTGTGTTTCTACGCATATTTCGTTAGCTATCTCATTAAAATTTATGGCAAACGTGGTTGTGCATATATTTGATTGCTTCATGTTTATAAAAAATTGGCGGTATGGCCGTCAGTGAAGCGTTAAAAAACAGCAAGGATAAATCATAATAACCTTCCCACACTCATTTAAATTTTCAGCACCCTTTTTGAACGTACATTAGAATAAAATACCAAAACTACTTTCAGAGTACCTAGTAGTTAACTGCTGTGAACTTCAGTAATGGTTCTGAAGTTATCTTACTCAAAAAACTGAAATTTTTATGCCAACAATTAAATGGCCGAAAGCTTGAATTATACATTAATTTATTATTTATTAAATAATTGCTGATTAAAATGTATTATGTTGTAACTTTGTCCAGCTTTCACTGACACTTCACTAATTATAATAAGTCTAGTTAAATTCCCACAATTGCCTTACTTTTCTTCGCGATGTAGCAGCGTAATAAAATACACGTGAGTCAGCGTCTTTTATCTTTAGTTTGATTCGTCATATGTTTGGCTCGCTAGGGAGTCGAACACAAGACCTTTCTAATCTTTTGCAGAACAGTACCCATTATACGTCACAAATTCACTTACTTTTTTGACACGCACTCACTCTCACTAACTGACTCACCCACGATCACGCTCGCTTATCGGCCGCTGCGTCTTTTGAGAGAGTTCTAGAATGTTCGAGAGGCCGGAAGAAAGAGGGTTCCTGAACTATCCCGCTATTTCTTGATGGTACTGGTGTTTACTCTAGCTGAGAGGACTATTCCGTCCGAATATCTACCTATTCACCCGGGTAGTCGTTGGATCGGTATCTTGTGTGCGACATAAGAAGAACCATCATTGTATTCATAATACAAAGTGATTTATACGTTTATTTAACTTAGATCAGTCACGATGTGTATTTTTCTAGAACTAGTTTCAACTTAGAAAGTACAGACCTTGTTACGTGGAGGAACTTCAACCTCTTTGGTCTTATAGGGGCCTCGACTTGAACAATTGATGGTGTTATTACTCGCTGAACTGTGAGCTTTCTTAGGTTGATTTTTATAATTTTTAGCATTAAGCACACTTCCAGAAATTTGCAGAAATTTGCAGAAAGTCCCACACATTTGCAGAAATTACCTTATTGCATATTTGCTTGTAGGTATAAGGGCAATATGCGAATACAGTAGGATATGAGCCACAGTCAATTTTTAGAGCTAGCCAATATATGAAAACTTTGAAATTTCGTTCTCTTTGGACGGCCAAGAGATAAGTACATAATGACCATTTGAGAAACGTTTAATTCTTGCAAAACTCGCACAGATAACAAGGAATATCTCTGAATTGGTTCACACCATAATAATAATAATAATAATAATAATAATAATAATAATAATAATAATAATAATAATAATAATAATAATAATAATAATAATAATAATGCATTTGGACATGTGTGTTTTAATGATTTCTACATTTTTGTATAGTAATAGAGAAAGTAAAAAAATGAGAGCCACTGCAGAACTTATGCATACTAGGCAATCTAATGAAAGATATATGTGACAAACGAAACCAAGACTGAAGATAACGCATTATTACATAAATGAAAGACGTTAACAATCCATAGGTCATATTTTGGTTGCCTATTTAACCATTAAATGCTAAAATTGTCGCCCGGCCCCTGCGCCTGCCACCTCTGGCCACTAAAGCCTATGTACTGAGTGGGGTACAGTATTGGAGGGTGGGACGTGGTCAGCACCCCGAACCGTCCCAGCCGTTATGCGACCTCCACAACTTGGGGTCGCTATTTCTCCATCAAATAGCTCCTCAATTGGCTCGTCCGGCACCTAACAAGGCTGATTGCACCCCGTGCCACAACTCCCAGCGGGGGGGAATCCCCATGCCGGTACCGGGGACCGAACTCGGGCCTTCCGCGCTACGAAGGTGGTCAAAGCACACATTACAGTGGAGTCAAATAAACGCAGCCTCATTAGGTTGAAGGGGGATTTTGATTCCGTAGATAATGATTCATTATCGAGCTTTTCTGAGGATGACAAAGCTGGAAGGCAGCAAGAGGTTTTTTAACAAGGAAAAGAACATGTCACTGGGAGAAGATAAGAGGCTTTGCCATCTTCGGAAGTTGCAGATTTCTTTTTCATACATTTATTTCCCTCCGTCCTAACTATGCTAGCTGTAGCATAAAGGAAGAGGGACACACCTTACAACATTTCTTGTTAGCATACCTCGTTATGCTAATGCTCTTATGTTCTGTCATTCATGAAATAACTGCATTTTTCTTTCATCTTGTTTGTTTCCTTTTCGTAGCCGTGCCACAGATTCTTCGTTCACGTTTTCGTCTGCACCATTGAATCACTGAGGAGTTAGTAAGCAGTTATTGGTATACGTTCATGCTTTTTAGGGTTTTAGGGTTATTTTTCTTTCTTTTTTTTGGGGGGGGGGGGGCGATGGATTAACGTCCTCCAACGTAATGTCATCGGACGGTGCATTACTGAAATGGGTGAACTTATTTATGCTCAAATGAGCCCATAGAGCTTTAAGTTGCCCAGCATTGGCCTTCTCAGGATAAGGGAAAACCTCGGGGGAAAAATAACGTTATCCGGATAACGTACCCTAAGCGAGATCCGAATTCGCGACCTCTTGAAGGAGAGGCAGACACGCTAACCATCACGCTACAGAGGCGGGCATTAAGTTTGTTATTATTGAACAAGTCAATGCCTTTAGCTGTCTGGGCTGTGATCTTTCTTACTTCAATCCGAGAGATACGGAGATCAAACTAGCCAAATTCCAACAACTGCTATACATAATCAAGAAAACACTAATCAAGAAAGTTAACAGGGACTATTTTGAAATTTTACACTATGATGGCAATCCCCGCTTTACTTTATGGCTCAGAAACTTGGGCTCTAATCACAATCCAAATTAGACGAACAGAAGCTGCTGAAATGAAATTATTAAGACCTTGGGCCCACAAAAGAAATTAAGATATGTCACACCCATAACCGCAATCATTTGCTACAGAAATAACTAATATCAACTCATTGCGTATGTCAGAAGACATGATACAGAAATTTATTTGATATCGATAGTCATTCATCTAAAATGGGTAATTAATAAATTAAAGGGAATAAAGCATTTAGTAATAATAAACTAACAATAATAATAAATAATAGTAATAAAGAACAATAATATTGTGATGATTTGGAATTAATAATAATAAGGATACCAGGCGCGGCTCCTCAGGGTAGGCAGGGTAGGCACTGCCTACCCTATCGTAATACATCAACAAATAATGTTTAACTATGATTCTGCATTTTTATCATTTGAACCGTCATTTTCCCCTAAATTGCAGTTCAAGAAAAGTTTTCTCGGTTATAATGACCAACGTATGGTCAAATCCTTTAATCTCAATTCCGATTCATCAAAACTGCGCTGCGTGTTTGAAACGCGCGGCAGAAATGATACGCATGGAACGTGGGTAGTGGAGAGCAGGCTAGCTTAACCTCTGCCTGCCCGGCCCCATTTCCTCAGTACGAGGCCCTTGAACAGGGATAAGGAAACATTCGGTCTGTATATGCACTTCTAGCATGCGTAGACGCGTCTGCCAGCAGTCCGAGCACTTGCCTGCCCAAACCCGAATTTATGCGACATTTTCCGAACAGCCATACTCCACGAACGAAGATCTCAGAGATCTGAATCTGTCGTTATCTCTGTGTAATACCAGTATGACCGACTTAATTAGTGAACTATTACAAATTTCGCTTTCGCGGCGCACTGACAATGAAAAGAGGAGTGTTTTAGCTATTTAACACAAAGCTGCAGTCAGACAATTTTTCAATTTCTTAATCTATTTTAGTCATGGGCGTAGCGAAACGGGGGCAAGGGGGGCCACGGCCCCCCCTTGGAAGTTGGTGAACTTAATGTGCAGTCAGTTGCTGACTTTTAAACTATTATTTTAATTTTGATGTAAAGAACAATTTTTGTTTAGCACAAATTAATACGGTTATCTGCAACAAATACTATAAATTTTGACAGTAAAATAATGATTTAATATTATATGATTGCAAATTTCCAACATGTGCCCCCCCCCCCCCTGGAAAAAAGTCTGCCGACACTCGTGATTTTGTCGGTTGTGTTTTGGCGGTAATTCGTCCGTAAGTCACACTCATTCACTCTGCTCTTATTAAACAACCAAACAATATATTGTTTGCGTTATCCGCAATGACTGCGCCCCCTATATTTCGGATAAACGGGGTTTATTAATTATTATTATTATTATTATTATTATTATTATTATTATTATTATTATTATTATTATTATTATTATTATTATTATTATTATTTATTATTTATTATTATTATTATTATTATTATTATTATTATTATTATTATTATTATTATTAATTATTATTAATTATTATTATTAATTATTATTAATTATTATTATTAATATTATTATTATTAATATTATTATTAATATTATTATTATTATTGTTGTTGTTTTTGTTACTATTACACTTTGCCTACCCTAAAATTTTGACTGCGAGCCGCCACTGAAGGATACGTCTGAAAGCGAGGATAGCGGAACAGTCAACGGTCGTATTTAAACTCCGCGTCAGAGGCCCTCTCTGTCCGTCTTTCGGGAGCGATAGACGTATAATCTTCAGTTATTGTGAAGTTGTATCTAAGAGAGGGTTTAGTGGTCGGCATTTCTTAACAGAACAATGTACAAAGTAATACGTCATTAAAATAGTTTAATGTTTGAATCCGGTGCCATCTTTTA
This sequence comes from Tenodera sinensis, assembly GCA_030765045.1. Classification (NCBI taxonomy): domain Eukaryota; kingdom Metazoa; phylum Arthropoda; class Insecta; order Mantodea; family Mantidae; genus Tenodera; species Tenodera sinensis. Next base: position 73,075,908 of record CM060971.1, read on the forward strand.
CGAAAATTACCCCGAGATTAAGATCTCCATCGCTGCACCTAGCCAGGAAACATGTACAGGAATCAATAATACATTGTCAAGCAACAGAGTTTATTATCAGCTTTAATTATCACTCAGATAATGTACAATTTACTACAAGTTCGACGCTGCTCTTAACGGTCGTTACAAACAGTCGCATCAACGTGTGGCTTGAAAATACTTGCACCGAAAGTTCAGTAACTTATTTGTTATACACAGACTACCCCAAAGACACCACAACTGCTCTCCGACAGGGAAAAAAGATCTTGGACGACCAAAGAAGGGACAGCCCAAGAGGCCTATCATGGAAAGTTATTCATTGTGGTGATTGAGGTGGTGATAACGAAGTTAAGAATATTGTTTATAAGAACTGTATTCTTCAGTTGAAATATGTTCTTAACTATTAAATGTACTTGACTGTAGCACAGTTATGTACTAAACTCTTCTCAATAGGGGTTCATGGTAATTTCATTTGGTAGAGAGAGATTAAGGAGCGCCTACTGCAATCATTCTCCAAGCACATGGCACCAGTGCGTCGTGCTTACTCTGTAAAACTCCATACATTTCATGACCATCTGGAACCAAAAGGTAACATTTCTGAACTCTGGTTCCTTCGAAAATGTTGCAAACACAATAAAAAGACATCTTCAGTGATGTCAATCTGTTACTTCTACAGTGTAGTCTCCCAATAGATGAATTGTTTCTTTTTTTAATTATTTATTCCTTGAAAATTGAAACCGAAATTATGTCAATATGTATCCCATATATTTCATAACAGAAAGAAACAAAAGGACATTCTAGTCAATAGTTAAGGGGAAGACGTAATAAAGCTGAATATGTTAAAGTCTCAAGAATGGAAGCCTAGGCAGATTTAAATGAGTGATAAGGTTACAATTGTTGTTTGTACGAAGCCATAGTGATTCCGCGGGCTGATTCGTATCTTACCATGACGTGCTCTAAAGTTAGCCAATGGAAATCGCTTCCTTCGTGTTGCTCACGCAAAAACAAATGCAACACAAGAGACACTCGTCTTGAATCGAGTCGAGATAACGCACGTGCAACTTGGGAGTTGTACGTAAGCTAGCGCGTATACATAATTCGGCGGTTGCTAAAGAGTGACAAAGTTAAAGTGTTATAACGTTGTAGTTGAAGTTACAAAGTTACATTCTGTTTAAATATCGTCGGCAGTTCCCTACAAATCTGGAAATTTACAAATAAAGTGATATGTTGGTTAATTCTTCGTTTGGTTCCATTCCTACCATAACTCACGCATCCCTGTAGATTAGGACCTCTTGCTAGAGCTAGTCCGGACACCAAACACGAGATCTTATAGGTCTTAAAGTAGACGACTTCGACGGAGAGGTACGTTTGCGTCAAAATGACGAATGGAACAATAAGACTATCTAAGGTTATGCAACACAATACTGTAGTTGATATTTTCATCTGATTCCACGTTTGTAAGCTAAACCACTTCTGATTTCATTTCTTTTGAATAAGTCGTTCTGGTGTAAGGAGGTTGCCTGATGCTAATGCAAAAACTTAACAACTTTCTTACCCATGCTTTCGGCCTTAGATATGCGCTAGATTACACATCCTGGTGACGCTTTACATCCAAACTTCTGAACTGTTATTAATCAACCTACTTTTTACTTCTGGAAAAGTGAAATCAGCATTTTAACTCTGAAGGTGGTATTAAATTTCTCCTAAATACGTTCGTAGACAAACCGAATGGAAAATAACTATTGAAGTGTAAACTTATTTTTTCTTTAATGTTTGCTGCTTATAAACGATCGAATTTCTGTAGAAAGTGGACAAAAAATAAAATAAAACGGACCATTGCAGAAATTTAGGTCAAAGTGGGATCAACTAATTTTGTAATTTTTTCTCACAGTTCTGCGCACATATTTAGTCAGTTTTCACCGTTATCACTTCTCAATTTCTTTTACATGAGCAGTTCAGAAAAAATTAATAGTGTAACCATTCATATATTCACTCACCTTACAAAGCATATTATATATATTATTGCTGGAAATATATTAGTAGAGGAAGTATTGTATTCCACTGGAAATTCATGTTTAGAGACTCTCTGGATCCAGAAAGCGATTTTTTAAAAGGTATGTGCGTCTCTCTCTCTCTCTTTCTCCCTCCCCCCCCCCTCTCTCTCTCTCTGTGTCCATGTGCGCGCGCGCAGATTTTTACGAGGGGATCTGAATCCCTTGCAGAAACTTCTGGTTTCACTTCGGCCCTACAGAAAGGTCATTGCAATTTCACAACAGCAATTTCCTCGGTTGCCATCACGGGATGTGCAAACTCGAAGGTTCGAAGGGAATCAAACCCAAATCCTCTTATTCGCCTTATACGCGTCGAAAACTATTGCTTTAAACTCTCGATGAATGACTGCAGACTATCAGCTGTTTTGAGCTGTATTGGTATGTTATTCTTCTGAAGGTTAGAAGAAGCTGCCACAGCATTCTACTAGAGCATCCAAAGTAAGGGCCAGCAATATTTCCATCAGAAGAAAGAATGCCGCTGGCCTGAGGCTGTAGAAGGTCATTCGCAGAAGAACTGGCCAGAACTGCGGTTAATGATCTCCAGCAACCCAATATGGACACTCGTTAATTAAAATAGGGTGGCGGGCGGCATTAATTGCTCTGTTTCAGAGGGCGGTGCAGGAATAAATATTACACTTACAGGTATCTTTTTCTCAGTGAACGCATCTGGATATTCGCAGTTTCGTCATTCTATGGATAGAAACTGACACGCGTATTCTCCTATGGGCACCCATTGCTACTGGAGTGATGCTTGGGACATCAGCATATATGCTCACAGGTCGAAATCCCTATAAAGAAATGTTTCAGTATTCATACAACAATTTTACATTCAGAGCTTTATCACAACAAACCCTACTTAGCTAAGCTTATTTTTTCTATCTACTTTATGTGAGAAATAAATCAAAGTGCTTATTTTGGATGCAAATCCTATATTTCCTTTGTGCCTTAATATAAATTTGTTTTAAAATTGGTCGTTAACATGAATCGAATTGATATCGAAATTATGGACTTAAAAATAGATAATTTGAAATGTAATAAATTCAGTAATTGTAATGATAAAATATCGACAAAGAATTGATAGAGAAAACAAGGAAACAGACCATTTTAAATATCAGAAATTGTTATACAACGATAGGATGTACAAAGTTCGTTAGACATGAGAATTAGATTGCGGTTAACATATGGTTGGGCTGGTCATAACGTAGTGCAGTATTCTGTTAGCTAGTTCATGAAATTCGCCAAGAAGTTGGACACGAATAACTAAAGGAGTCGAACCAGGTTGTCAGGTGCGCGTAGCGGACAGATTTCTGAAAATCTTATGACGAAGTCTTGGTTAAAATCAAAAGACCTTGAACAGTGTAAAAGTTATGTTGTAACATGACATTGGAGGTTGAAAGGAGTTATGGAGAAAGTATAAGATTATTACTAGTAGCCTCAGATCTCACTTCTTGGTTCGTAGGAGTGTCTGCGTGCTTTTGTCGCTTGGAACAGATTTCCGTAGTTTCTGCCAGACCGGAGTTAGATTATTTACTGAAAGCGTTTTGATGCCTTCAGGGAGTATATTCACGTAAGTTTTCATTTAGGACACCCCGTTCACTTTGGACATGAATAACGGCCTTCCATTTGAGAGAACTTGACGTGTTGCAAAACTCACGTAAATAACAAAAAAATCAAAAAAATCAAAAAAATCAAAATAATCTCCGAAATGGTTCATTAAAAAACACGTTAATTTGGACATAAATTGTGCGTTTTAACGCTGCATTTCTTGAATAGTAAGATTTAGTTTCTTGCGGTTTACCAGTTGTGCAAAGCTCATCCAGAGTAAACAGGACTACATAGGTTATAGCCAGAAAATTTAATATATACGATTCATTTGTCATAAAAATATCTTAAACATATGGCAATTAAAACAAAATCGTAGTCATTTTTGAGAAAATAAAAATTTTGGAAAAAAATCCATTTAAAGGGTAGTTAGAGTAGAGGAATTGTCTTCAACAACCTCGTTTAAAAAATATTTTGTTTTTTAACGACGCTGTCAATTGTCAGGATCACATCACGTCGCCGGTGTGCCGGAATTTCGTCAAGCAGGAGCTCTTTTATATGCCAGTAAATCTACTGACCTGGATCTGTCGATTTTAAACATAGTTAAAAACCATTAGTCTGGGCCCGGATTTGAACCCGTAACCTTGGGATCAGTTGGCCAGTCTGTAACCAGCTGAGCCACTCAGACCGACTTAACATCTTCGGGTCGTATCCTTGAAAGATTATAAGTAAAGTACCAACTTTGGTTTTTGACTGACTTTTCGTTTTTGAGTTATGCTGTTCACAGACACACAAACGCGAACGCGCGGGCTGGCCTTTTTCTAAAAATGCTTGTTTTTGGCCTCAAAACATACATTTCCGATTTGGAAACGTTTGTGTGGAATACAATACTTCCCCTGCATAGTAGAGAAGTTAATAATAGATTTTTTTATGCTATTCTGTTCTTAAGTAGTTGGTGCGATACTTCCTATTTTAAGGTTGGCAATTCTGCTTGGGAGTGACATTCTGCAGTGTGTTGAAACCGTGATGTTTTCTCAAAATTTATTCTCATAACATAATCGAGAAAGCTGCTTGAGGGGGAAACCTCCTTCATCTACCTCTGTGACTTAATGTGGTAACAAGGACATTGCGTTTAATCAATGCAGTAATTGTTGACGTTATCAGAGCATACATGTTGCCATGTTTCAACCTTAATAACACGACAAAGCAGTGTATTAACTGCCTTTATCACCATCTCCAGCTTGAGGTAAACACGCTCCCATAGTTACGCTACTGGAAGTACCCCATGCTATTTTCCTTGTCCTCATAAGGAGCCCCAAATTAACAAAACACCCAGCCGCACCCCTCTTCTACTTTTTCACTGTCACGTTGTTATCGCTAACCTTAATGGAAATCGCCCACCATGTTCCCGGACCTCTACAAGAATTTCCAGTTGCGGGCGGTTCAACGTTTTCAATGCAGCGTTACGAATTGCGGTTGCGCTGAATGATTTATGACAGGGAAATATGTTTTCATAATATGCAGAACTGAAAGTCATATTTAAAAAAATAATCAAAGTTTGTTTTACATTAAGATTCACTGTTACCAATTGGCAATAAAGATGTTTAGTCAAAGCTGTGTAACAGTGTTTTAGTTTTTGTCATACTATATTGGCATTTAACAATAAAGCAAAGTTATTGGTAGTTATTTATGTCATAAATGCAGTGTGACAAGAGCACAGTTCGACGAATCCCACTCCTGACGCCAGTGTGACAAAATGACAAAAATCAGTTCTGCTACTTTTCTACCACTTAATTGTCTTCCAAAATGTTATGACAAATACACTTTTCTTCTTGTGATTAACATAGTCTACATTCTTTCAGGCTACTACAGCTCACAACTTTTACTTCCGCAACCTTGCGCACTCCTTATATCTCTTTTCTTCACTTTCTCTGTCTCTCACACACTCACAACGACGGTGCAATCATTCGACGCCCATTAGAACCTTCTTACGGGCACGCGACGTACGTCACGCACAGCTGTATCGTACTCATTGATTCACTGACTCATGTCTGTGATCGTGAACTCTAAAAACTCACTACTCTGCTCTTCAACTGTAAGTCTATGCTCTATGCCTTCCATCTGTGTTCCCATTACTAAGAATATTCCCCTCAAAGTAACATTAATTTTTATTAGTCGACAATCCATCATCTTCTGGACATGACCCACACATTGCAGTTTTTCAGTTCTTACATTTTCTTCATATCACTAGTGTAGCACTTCATTATATGCTTTTAGTGTCACGATTTTTCCATATGACTAGTGTAGCACTTCATTATATGCTTTAGTGTCACGGTCTGTTAAGTAATATTTAAGTCCTGAAACTTCTATTCCTCCACTGGTGTTACTGTAACTGACAGTACAAAATTGTGTACAACCATTCCCATATTTTAATAATTAACGTACTTCTATAATAGACATCGAGGTAACTCAAACGATATAATGAAGAAAACGCTTCATACTTTCGTGTAAGACAATAATCCAAAAATTGATATTTTTAACCGAAAACCCATTCTGTATTGCCTTAAAAAAGCAAGCTCATTTTTGTGTAGAATATTATTGGGCTTTGTACTAGAATATACGTCATATTTGTGATCTGCATACTGAAACACCTGCAATGTAAAGCACTGCATTTTGTAATGAAAAGAACGCTTTTGAAAGAGAACTAATTAATTTAGAATTATGTTACTCATTTTTGTGTACAACAGAGATATTGTAAGTTTTTGTGTGAAGGCCAAAGTCGGGGTACCATTCACAGTCCAGAGGGACAAATAATCTTTGGACTATTGCGTAACTGTTGTCCAGTACTGGGTTCGAAAGACACTTTGAACCCTTTACTGAATTACGCATTGCGTAATACGCGTAATCAAGCATAACTAGGTACCGTCTACTCTAAATTTACGCACGATGTGTGCTGAGCTAACAGCTACACACTGCACTTGACATACGCACTTACTTGATGCACACTGACATTGGCCTGGTATAAATATTGATGTAAACTATACTCTTGTTAGGAAAAGTCTGGCTTTTTGTTAGATTCCTCACCTATATATCTGCTGCCTAAGTACATATTTTTTCTACTGGACTCGTCGGATTTCTCTGTGTTGCTAGCCACTTCAGATTCTCTGTGAGAAAGACTTAGCTCTTTCTCCTTACTTACTCCTATCCCAGATGGAATATATCATTTAAAAATGCTATCCTTAGAAGGAGAAAATCAACCACATCACCTGGTAAACACGTTACACACCTAACACTCTGTATATCTCACTGTAACTAAAACTGGTTTAAACGGGAAAAGACTACAGGAATACAAATGCTTGACATTCCTTAAAAGGACTCTATTGTGGAACCAAAGAAGAAAAGTCAAGGACGACTTTTGCAGATATGGAATGAATGAGGCGGAAACAGGTTCTTTTTAAGCTTGAAGCTGCAGAACATCTGCTACAGATGGAGGTGACAATACATACATTATAAGAACTTAATATGTCAGAAGGTACACCGGAAGAGTATTTGAAAAAAGGGCTGAATTAAGCCAACATATTATCCAATGGCGGGCTTATGTCAACCTTCGGTTTCCTTAAAAAGCAAGCAATTAATCGAAATTGGCCACGCCGTGGAGGCTGTTAGGCACTTTCAGCAGTAAACAAATCTTTTTCCTGTCTACATACCAATCCAAACAGTGTCTGGACATAACTTATACGTTGTAACTTATTTCCAGAACACCAGACACTACTTAAAAAGGCGTTATACGAGTTTCCTTTAACTTCAAGTGGCTATAAAGCAGTGTGGAAGGGGAATGGGGAGAACTGCTACCGAAATAAAGTTGCTGGCAGGCTGGGACAGACACGAGGGAGAACAAAAAAGCGTAAATATGAACAGGATTCACAAAAAAATTATCCTTCATAGCTGATGTGAAGGGTACCAAATGTTAGTGATGTGTTGTTCATTGTAGCGTATACATGGCTGTAATAAAACTAGGAGGGGAAAAAACAACGTTCCTGTAACAGTTATGATTTGTTAATCCTGTTCGCTGGATATAATGTAACAGAAAATATCAGATGCATCAGGGAGGCAGTGTAAACAACTGCAGTACAGGTCAATTATCCAGACGTCAATGATTCGGGACGCGGCAGTGTTGAAGTCCATTCAGAAATGCATTTGCAATAAAGGGGGCTCACAATAGAACACAATAGAACAGAATTAGAAACTTACAGGTGAGGCAACAGCCATTTGAAGTACATCTTTACAGGATTTTTAGTTCTGGCTATGTTTAAACCACCAATGTGCATTCATCTAAAACAAATTTGAACGCTGTAACGTTTCAATGGCTTATTTAAATAATAGTTGAGTAGTTCATACTCAGACAATTCTAGCATTCAAACGGCTAATTCGACGCCATAAATTGTTCAAAATTGACCTGTTTTGGCACTAGTGCTAGAAAATGAATGACACAATTACCATGGCAACAATACATTGATGACGTCTTCACCGCCACAACATAATATTCCCCAATGTGCCTGTAAGAAAACCTGAAATCGTTACAGTCACAAGCGCAGCAGCATTCAAACACAAGAATCGCCTCGATAACATCGTTTACAAAACTTTTCATGTTCTTTTTCGGAAACTTATTTTTTTCATTTTTCTGGAATTAATAAACTCTTGGCTTCGTTCAAAATATCAAATGGAATACAATCCAAATTTTCAACAGCTTTATCATTACCTTCCATTTTCCTCTGCGGGTGTTGAAACAAATGAAACATCTGCTTAACAACCATATTAAGTTATACCTCTGTGATCTCTGGTATATTATAATTTTTCATTTAGCAAATTGATTAATTATTTTTACGTATTTTAATGCATAAAAGTTTCTATGTAACAGGTGTATAATCTTTTTTTTGTGACACATGTAAAAATTAAGGGGTTCGCTTTCGCTCACGCGCCAAACATATATTCGTGTCACAATCGGTGAGATACACTAGTAACATAAATAACTATTCTTAAAGCAGCATACGTATTTACTGCTTTCATTGCTATTTCTGCATCTAAGCTTTAGGCAAAAACACGTTTATATATCGGTTAAAGAGTCATATTTAGAAAACTGGAGACTACACTATTAGTAGCAAACATTTATGAAAGTATAAAACCGTGGATATATTATTTTTACAGGTTTATTTCGGCTGATAAAAAGTAAAGTTTATAGGGGACATTTATAAAAATGAATAGTATGTTTACAACTGGACTGAAATAGCAAAATGCTGCATTACTTCATACCGAAGTGATATGCCCATGAAAATAATGTACATTCACACTTCTAAAGAATTGCTACAAGATATATTACCATATTTGGCAGCTTAGAAAAAAAATTTTACCTTTATATCACTATTCTCTAACCACATTCATGTATTTTATATAGCTTAAACAACACATTCATACGACGGCTTATTTTTTCTTCCTACTTCAAATTAATAAACCTCTGCAGAAATAGTTTAAGTACTCATTTTGCTATAGACTCAAAGGGATACAGGAAAACGAATCGATGGTCCAAGTCGCGTCGTGGCCGAGTGGTTAGATCATTCGCCTCTTACCAAAGCGGCTCGGGTTCGGTCCCAGGCGACCACATGTGGGAATTGTGATGGACAAAGCGGCGCAGGGGCGAGTTTCCTCCGGATTCTACTCCGGTTTCCTCCGCCATCGCATTCCACTGGTGCTCTATCTTCATTCCAGGTATCATCAGCTTCAACGCCTACTGTGCTGCAAGCGTTTAAGTAAATGTGGGCGTTTAACACTACAAAAAATTAAGAAAAAAAAAATCTATAGTCCGATGTTTAAACTGGGGCACTCATGCTGGCCGTGAAATTTCACGCAGTTACCAGACACAGGCCTGGGCAACCCTAGAATTGCTTGAGCGACCTTTTTTTATTTTGATAACATACAGGTGTCGCTGCAAGGGCGTAAGCGGGCTACCCTGAGAGAGCACCAGTTGCCCACGCCTGATAGACACAAATACTTACACATTCCTACAAATGGATATTTTCGTAAAGGCTCTTTTTGATTTAAAATAGTCAAAACAGCTAATTTCAGCGAAACATAAAATTTGAAATACAGTAATTTATCTACCTATTCAGAGTAAGTCACAAAAAAGTTTTAAAAATGTGTTCCATTCACATGATTTTCTTTACTTACACTTCTGTACTCTATTCTTACAAAAGCTTATTCTCTAACTAGTTCTTGTTAATCCATATACATTTTCATTACATATTTACATAAATTCGTTTTAAGAATAAGAAGAATACAATGTCCTAAAGTGGTACTCGGTTAGAGAGTCCTGAAAATATTCTTATCGCACTTTTGTAAAGGCGCCAAAGTTAAATATCAAGCTCCCTTTTATAGCTAATGCTCTTCACAGACGCGCAACCTGAAATGTTTTTCCAAATATTTTGAGAGAACCTGATACCGTATATTTCCAGTGAGATCTATATTTCGAATTTTTGAGTGGAATGCAATTGGTGGAATTGTACGTCGTCCAATTAATAAGGTAAAAGGTAAAAAGAAAGTATAAAAATAAAGAAAAATAAATTTGTAAGTTCGCCATATTTTGTATGCGTTAGGCATTTTCTTGGTTTCCTGGTATTTCTATTTCTTTATTGCTTCATTCCGTTTTCCTTTCCAAGTTCCTTCTTGGTTTTTCTTTCACGTAGGTATATGTACGAGCATACTTCCCCTGCGAACACGTCCATAAGTCAGTGATGGCGCACAAATGTGGAAGCGTGTAGCTGTTCCTTGATATTATGAGCAACCTTTACACAGAACATTTTCATGCTATGTGACTGGCATACAAGAGCGAGTTAGTTACCACCTTCCTTATTTAGAAGCCAGAGCGGGAGACGAATGTTTATATAAAAGCTTCTACTCTCCAACAGTATTTACTCGGCGGGTACCGCCTCAATACAGGACCCTACCGACTTCATAATTGGATTTACATACCACAAGCTTACTTTCAAGGCCAGATGACGCTACGAAGTGCTTTGGAAAAATCACCACAGTGCGGAGAGATTTCAACTTCCCCATGAAAATTGCCCTGCATTCTCTCATCACTGAGCCTATTGTCTGGAAAGAAACAACATTGCTTAGGAATTGCTAATCAGTTTGTTTCAAAAGTAATTCTATGTTCATGTTATAAGACTTATGTTTTGAGGGCACATCGTAGTTAAACACACATGAAAATATCAGTATTGTAATGTGGATATTCCTAAACCATTAAAGCTATAATCATAATTTTTGTCCTACATATTTTGTACTACGTGGTGTAAAACATATGTACGAGTAATAAGTTTGTAGATCCAAAATAAGGCGACATCTTTGCAAATTAATATACAGAAAAAATAATGTTGTATGATGTTCACTTAGGTGCACTTATTTGAAGAACCCTCCATTTTAATGTGTTTAAACTAATGGTGAACTCAGAAAACCGTGTTTCTGACAAAATGAATTGATTAGTGTTTTGAAATTTTTTGAAATTCTAATTTTATAGTGAAAATTGCCTTTTCATGTATAATCTAAAAAATAGATCAATGTTTGAAATATATAACACTATAGCTTCTAAACTATAATATATGGCAAAACAATATGGTAAAATGTGGCAAATTGCCTCCACTCTCTTTAAAGCCCATATGATGGTTTAGTAGTTCAGGAAATCTGGGCTTCCTGTACCCAATGGTTTTGAATAAAGTGCGTAGAGACTTCACCTTCTCCAAGAAAATTGCACTGCATTCTCTCAACAATGAGCCAATTGTCTGGAAAGAGGCAATATTGCTTGTATTGCTTAATTTGTAATTAAGCTATTTCAATTGTGTTGTTTTTATTTTTAAGGCTATGCTTGGTCTTAAGGAAAAAAAGCGCGCGCCTACACAAACACACGCACGCACACACAGTTCTAACCACTTTTTTCCGGCCTCAAAACGTGTATTTATATATGAACAATCGATCTTTCAGACGACTGGAAGCACATGGGTGAAACTGGAATAGAAATATAAAGGTATGACAAAAAAAGAAAAAAAAAAAACCGTTAAAAAACCGACCTGACTTTATATGATCCATGAGAATTGCATAATTTTAATCACCATTGATAAAATCGTGCTTTGCTTATGTTTTCCATGAAAGAAAAAAAAAAAAAAAAAAAAGAACGAAACAAAAACTATGACATGTCATAAACATCCGGACCCTGATGAACAGTATCACCACCTGCGGTGCCGCGTGTAGTAATATATGGACATTAAACAGTGCCTAGACTGCTGCCTGTCACAGGGATGACGTGAGAGCACTCTACAAGTGTGCTGGAACTCGGTCTCTAACGTGTGCTGGAGATTCATCTCGACACCAGGCTTCGTCAAGCAGCTACCGATCAGGTGAACACAACGCAGTTACAGTTCACAAACCCTCATACAGTAGCGGCAAACTCGTTCTTTGCCAACACTTCCGATCCTGACAGAGCTATTGAAATAAAGGTAAAAGAAATAGAGGCACGGGAAATTTGGGGGATGTAGTTATTCTTCCAAAATTTGATGCAATACCCTTCACATATGTAACCAGTACACATACCTCAGACAACTAATATCCTTTCAGGACAAAATGGAGAAGGAAACACAAAGGCGAATCTCTCTAGCCTGGAAGGTATTTTGGGATCTTAAGTTCATACTCTACAAATCGCTAAGCAGACGAAATAAATTTCACATATTGAAAATTTGTCTACTGGTGTCAGACATGGCCAGACTAACGACACATCAGAAAAACAAATTCCAAATATGCCAACGGAAGATGCAAGCCAAACTCCTGGGGGTATCTCTGAAGGACAGAATGTCTACTGTGAGATTAAGCCAGTTATAGCAGATAAAACACCTGACACAATTAGCCACAAGATTAAAATGGAAATGGGGAGGCCACGTGGCGAGATAAGACAAGTGGACATACAAGGCTACTATATATGTGTAAAGGAAAACGACTAAGAGGAATAGGGAGATGCAGATGGACAGACTTCTTCAAGCAGCACGTAAATGAGACACACCTGTGTAAAGTCTAAATAGTGAATGGTGGGCAGTAAGCATGTGGAACACCTAACGTGGAGTAGCTCACAACGTTAGGATAAATGACCGTTCCCTTTTGAAAGGAGGCCTTCGTCCTTTACGACACATTTAGGCTATTTTTATTTCATTTTCATTTCAATTATCCTGTTCATTTACCTATTGACTCGCTTGGTCTGCTTAGAATAACTTACTTCATGTTTGAATTTCAATTTTCTCTGAACTTGACTTATAGCTATGAGTTTAATGATACCAGCATTAAATTCTTGCACGTACAATAACTTTACCAACACAGCTGCATGGTCGTGCTTCATACCGATCCAATTACGGTTTTGCACTTCTTACTTACGTACGTTTAGTAGCCATTTTAACATAATTTATTGAATCTACATGCTCAACGAGAAGCAAGAATAAAAACATAAGTAACTGCTGCATACGGATAAAAACTCAAGTATGTTGTCTTCAATAACTCTCTCAAATTATCTTATTTGCATTTTATAACATTAAACTGAACATGGAAGAATGTAATGGAAGGAATTTCAGCGGCCTCATTGTGACAAATGGTAAATTGCTTACGTTAATTTAGTTTTACTGGTAATGTTAACTACGTGAACTGGAAATGAATGTAGCATTACATCACTATACCAATTAGAGAGAATATAGGAGGCAGATGTATGTCTATTTTACTCGATTTAAAGCCGAAATCACAAGAAAAACAGCAATATATGTATACGCAATTCTCTTCTGTTTCTCCTAATATGTGAACATTATTGTTGTTTATTGCTTTTATTATTACTCTTTTGGGTTTGTGGATGTCTCCATACCGCTATATTCTTTATTAATGCTAAACCTCTCGAGCAATTTAGTACAAAGAGTTTTTTAGACTTTATATTTATGTGTTTACGACCAAGAGTATTTACTGCAATTTTTACACACAGCTGCAATAAAAACTTCACCATAAAGGCCGGAGAGCCTTAAAACCCTTGCTGCTTGGTTTTAAAAATAATACTTTTCCTTAACCAAACATTTTGGCTTTTGAGTATATTGCAACAGTGATATCCAGCTCATAGGCACACTTAGTCATACTTGTATCTATAGTGCAATTGCCCAGACCATAGAAATGGTTGTCCGTACACATGGAATATCAGGTGTGTGACTCGATACCTAATTACATGCCAACACCTTTCAGTCAAATTCAGTGTTGCACTATTCACGGATCAGAATAGAATTTAAATGAGCTTTAAAGCCTGAAATAATGGCTATGAGCTTTCAAAATGTTATAAATGTGTACAGAGTATGGTTATACAAGGGATTTTAATTCAATTCTATTTTTTTGAGTTTTATTTTTTCTGTTATGTTCGTTTCCTCAGAACTATGGAGCTTGGAATTAAGATTTACGCCATTATGTTTATCAGATGCATCTATGTTTTAAACTAGTATTATTTAACTCTCTATGCGTGAATTATTTTGTTACACATGCCACTCTTCTTGTAATTCCTGAACCGGGTTAGGTATCCGTGTTACAAGCACCTTAAAGGACGTAATTCGAATAGGCATGATTGTTAAAGGCTAGACCAAATGGACTGCCCATCCAGTCAAAGTGAACGCCGTGATTCTAACCCCAGTGACTACACCAGGTGTGGCTGTAATAAAGGACGGGGAGGGTCCACGTAAAATAACCAGAGATGGTACACGTTGATAATGATGGGGTTACAGGGGACTTCAGTCTTCAATTGCATGGATTTTGATTTTTGGAAAATAAATAAAATGAACTACAATAATTCTCAAGTGAATTGATACTTTTATGACATAAATAGCTACCAATAACTTTATTTTATTGTTAAATGTCAATATAATATGAAAACAACAACAAAAAGAAACCTGTTATAACACTGTAAGCCTTTGACTAAACATTTTTGTTGTCAAATGGCAACACTGTGCATTAGAAGGTTATATTTAGTTCTGCTCCAATAACATTTCAGTCCAATAATTAAAACTGGCTTACTAAACTCAAATTAAAAATATATTGATAAAAATTGATGTATTAATAAAAGGATTTTAGTACCCTTGAATTGGATCATCCTGAAGATGCTGGACGCAGTTTTCAGCGAAACGTCGGAGGAAGGCAATCCAACTCGACCACGGCCCACAAGCCCGGAAAATCTACTTAATATGTATTTTAAATTTCCTGAATATATACCAATAAGAGTCTTAAATGCTTAACAGTTGAAATTGCTTCCCAGGATTGACCTTTATCAATTTCACATTCCTCTTATTTGAAATTCGTCTTAGACATGCCATTAATTTTGTTTTACTTCCAATGAGGTGTTGAAGTGCTAGCTTTCTGTATGAAAATAGTTTCCTTGTCATATATTGATACTGTGCGTTGAAAAATACTAAAATATTCAGGCAATAGACATTAGTTTTCCTTGAGTACCTCTAACAAAGAATGAAACGCTGTCAGATTGAACTATAACATTCAGATTTTCAATACAGCACGAAATTATATCGTTCCAAAAATAATCGATGTATATTTAAAGGTTTAGAAGAAAAATATACACAACCTATTTAAATTTTCGTTCCAAAAATGATATTTGTTTCTGAACACGTGGGCTCTATCATCCAACATTTTAACCGTTGGAAAAGCTGTGGGATAAAGTCAATTGGTTGTCAAACACCAACAACACTGATAGGAAAACATTAGTACATAAAGGAAAATGGCGTATCAAAATATTTACTCCAAACTCTCAAAGTTCGTTCGAGCAATTTCTTTCCAGACTGTTGAAGAGCTCCGTGTGACATTGCATTAGATCCCACCGTGGGATAATCAATTAGCCAGCTCCCTTTTCAAACTTTAATTCCAAGGGTCTTCCGTTTGACAGTTGATTCTTTGCATCTGACTTGATATGCACGAAGTTTGGAGAATCTGGTAACTACTCCTCTGATTAAATTTAGGGGAGGAAAATCGATACCTTCATGGTTATCTCCTGTATTCTGAATGGACATTTGAGTGCAAGACTGAAGCAAAGATGTTCAGATAAGCAAAGAAAACTGCTGTTGCCAAAATTATTGAATCTCGTGGTGTTAGTAAGTTATGAAACCACTGCATTTATTAGGCATCCTGGGGGAAGTATGATAGTAAAAAACATCAATCTATATAAATAAAAATGTTTGTCTCGTATACTATTCACTCAATTGTGATGAAGCTTTGGTTAGTTATTGTACATATCTCCGCGAAGGTTTATGAGTATTTTACAATAAGCAGGACTCGAGTAGTTCCAACAAATTAGTGCATCTATCCAAAATATAAAACCGAATGTCTCTCTGTTCGTATGTTATGTGTTGCCGTACCGTTCATCCGATTGCCATAAAACTTTTTCAACTTATTGCTTGCACTTACCCGAAGGTTATAGGCATAGCACGATATTACAGTATTACATTCACAAGGTTTTCTCTATTCAGTTTACTCTTCGTTTACGAAACAGTCACATATCTTTCCCTATTACCTCTTTTACAAATAATTCATACAATTTTGTGTAAGTTTGAAATAGAAATACTACGTATTACATTCATGCGATGTGCTCTCCTGACTTTTACGTAACACATTCACATGCCCTTCTCTACTTGCAGCTCAACATAGGTATGTATAAAACTTGATGTTTAGATATTATATATAACCGCCAATCTCCAAAACCGTTTGCCCCATCACTGCGAAATTCGGCACGTTTATGCATTTTTTGATAGAGGTTTCTATGCTATACATTTTACTATACAGCGTATTATAGTCACATATTTTTCTATACTCATTTTTCTTTTACGAAACACAATTACCCTTTTTTCCCTATTTCCTCTTCTACAAACAATTCATACGATTTCCTATATGTATGACTTAGGAATGCAAAGGATTACGTTCGCACGGTTTTCTCTACTCGCTTTTAAACATACAATTCATAGAATTTTATATATTCTGTCCTGTTCAAACGTTCTACATCCAAAAATTATAACATTTTAAAAGTAAACTATAAATTGTTTGCAGTGTTTTGATGAAAAAATATGTAACAAAATTATTGTTACAGTACCTGACACTACCACGCCTACAATTACCGTAACTCGACCTATCAATAGCGTGTGGTAAACTTAAATTTGTCCACTGCAAACTGTTCTAAATAACAGCAAGAAAGAAAAAACTCAAATCATTTTCATGACAGGTATATTTTTAAAGTACAAAAAATAAATATTTAAAAATATTTTTAATTTTAATATAGTGAAACCTGCCTTCAACGAACCCCTATTAAGCGGAAATCTGTCTACAACGGAAATATGTTATGGTCTCGTCTATTTGGGTTGAGAAACACAAACTCCCTTTAGTAAGCGGAAACTATCTTATAGAGGAACGACGGAAAATATAGTATGCTTTCAAGGGAACATTCCCAGCTTTGGAATGTGGAGTTTAGAAAATTTTCAGGCACAAAACATTAAAGATGTATCGAACCGTTTTTGGCGCTGAATATCTCTCTTAGTGATTTGTGCTGCTGGGCGGTAGGCGATGGCATGCCAAAATGAATGAGTGCTATATTCGAAATGAGAATACAAATATCCTCAATCTCTATTTACGCCTCGTTATATATTTCCGGCGATGCATGATCCATTATAAGCTATTTTCTATGGTTTAATGCAGTATCCACATTCCACTGTAAAAGAAAAAGAACCAAAACATTGCTAGTACCGGAATTGCGTTTCTCTTTTGGGTTAGAAGTCATTAGCATAGACTGTAGCGGGAAGATGGCCATGTTTGTTGTTGTAGTTACGTGATTATATTATACCGGAAATACTAAAATGCGATCGCATTGTGAGCCTAAACCATCCAAAGATCAGCAACATGTAAGCTAAGTAATTAAAAGAACATGTTCGATCGGGTTATATTGTGAAACTAAACCATTGTCGAATCACCTTTATCACTCATAAAATGTCATAAAAATCGGTCCAGTAGTAGGAACAGTTCAGTCACATACACTCAGACAGAAGAAATATATCTATAATATATAAGATTTTTGGATGGAACGCAATGCCTTCTTTACCTACTATTTACGCGGAAAACAAGCTAAAAGGTATCTAGTTGTAACTTTATACAAGATTTGCATTTCAAATGTATGCTGGAGGAGAGTAGATCAAGTTGAATATCACAGACGATAAGAAGGAGATTTTAACTGGATACATCCAATTATTTGATTTGGTAATTGGCACAAATTTTGGACTGAAATAAAAATATTATTTGTTTTAGTTGCTGGACATTAATGAATACATAATTTAAATAGTATGTGTTTGTATATCGGAGATGAGAGAATAAAACTGTGAGAGAAATCGCCTGGGAGCCGTTTGTCAAGGTGTTGTCCTTGACATCAACTGGGAAATACCGCTTCAGGTTGCCAGTGCTGATCTGTAACTTTTAAGGGCCATTTTCTCCTTGAACAACGACGAAAACTCTTGAAAATCTATCTGCTTATTTTCCGCTCCTGAAATCTGAGCGAAATCGATGAATCTCCTTTCCGCTTCAGTTAAACATCTCTTAGATATAGAGAGGAGCGAGCGATAACCCTCTGGTTTACAGAAGTCTGTATGAGTCAGCTGCCGTAGGGCTTGCATCCCTCTGACCCATCATAAAAGGAAGATATATATCAACAATATGATTGTTGAGGTATATGAGAAGCCCTTCGGCAGCTGACTCACACTGGGTCAAAGGAATTTCTTCTCACTTTGATTTTAGTATTTTTACTTGTAAACGATTTTCATGAAAGATACATTATAAATAAGTAAATAAATAGAGAATAAAGAAAGAGATAAAAAGAGAGAACGGGACAGAATGAGAGACAGCGAGAGAGAGTGAGAATTGAATTCGTATGCCTTTTGAAATTGAATGTTCGTTGTATGACCAGAAGGACGGGGGAAAGGGAAAAAAAGGATAAGAAACAAAGATAATAGAAAGAAGAAAACAAATAACGCCTTTCCAGTTGAGAAAAGTATCAGCACTTCAACACTCAAACCAACAATAACGAATTTTTGGAAATTTTTTGTGCAGTAAAGATTTGTCGATTCTCTTACAATTTATCAGGCCATTGAGAAAGAAAAGGACTTCACATGCTATTCGCAGAATTGAGATGTACATTTTATTTCACTTGCAAATATCTTAAGTACAGCTT
Organism: Tenodera sinensis; assembly: GCA_030765045.1. Taxonomy (NCBI): domain Eukaryota; kingdom Metazoa; phylum Arthropoda; class Insecta; order Mantodea; family Mantidae; genus Tenodera; species Tenodera sinensis. The sequence continues at coordinate 73,094,832 of CM060971.1, forward strand.
TTGTAATCAAATAGAGCCAATTTATGAAAAAATAATAAATGACAATATTTTCATATGCAGAGAGATAGTTGTTTTCTTAAAAATCTTCTTCACGTCCGTTAAAGACATCATACAAGTTTGGTATTTGTGACTTTTCGTATTTGAACTATGGTGTCTAGAAAAGACGCATATGCACAAGGATCCTTATCTAAAAACAGAAAGAAAAAATAATCTGGGCCTCATAAAGTGTATTTCTGGTAAAGTTTCAGTATTGGCCTGGAATTCAGTATTTACTATAGATAAGTAATCAAGTTAAAAAGAAAAACATGTGTGTTAGGAATGTAATGCCTATACGTAAACTGCTATTGTTTCTCATTTTTACGTTGCTTTCTCTATTTAATGAGCTGCAATTGAATACCTAAGTAGTTTTTACAACAAATTGCTCTTCGTACTTCCTCTGCTACATGCAGTAAATAGAGGAAGTTTGCATTCTAACTAAAATGTCGATGTCTATATTACTTTTGAAGTACTTACAGCCGTGGAAAAAATTTAGTGCATTAAAAAAGCAGAATATTTCTAAGTCAGGCGTTGAGTTGCAGCGCGATTTACACAAGTCGATATTTCCAATACGCAGTTGAATTTATTGATAGTCTCTGTTACATATGTTATCGTCTGTCGGATACACAAATAGGCAAGTGTGTATGTATGCATACATACACACATACGTATGTATAACTGCTAACAAAATTTTTGTGAAATAAAGCGTAAAACAGCATGGAATGCTAAGTAAAATATTGATTGTAGTTTACCACCGTACACTTTTAAATTTATATTTATAAAATAGCAGAATTGAATGCCAAGATTTGTTTTCTGTTTTTGTGGAAATTATAACATTTGGTTTCATTAACTCGTGTGTGTGTATGTGTGATGTTCCATTGAATCTTTCAGCTGTTATTGTTTTCCATTGGTGGTTCTTACTCCTACGGCACCACAGCTGTGGACACTGGTGGTACATGGAATAAAATGTTGCTTGGGAAAGGAATTTTGGGAAGAAAACGTTCCAGGGCTAAGTTTAGAGTGCCCTCCGACTCGCGCCAGGTATGAAAAAAGCCTGAGTCAGTGAAGACGGTCCTGGTAGAACACCATCTCGCTCGGTTTAAGCTGTTGATGCATTGTTCTTCACTTTGATGCCTTTGGTAAACGAAGCAATGCTTGGATAACAGCCTGTGTCGGTGAGATCTAGTGATTTTGCATCAGTCCCGCGTTGCTATAGGTTAGGGAAGAGAAATAGATGTGGTCACGCATTTGGAGAACTCATTAAATGGTCCTTAAACCTGAGTCGTGGGGAAGCTACAAGCAGGAACCGGTATTTCATTCACCGCGGACAATCCTTACCTTCGTGCCAAGTCCGACAAATGGCTCTTGATGTCTTTGTCGCAAAAAGTGCTAACGCTGTGGCAGATATACGACCACGAGGAGGTTTGTACCAAAAACATAACTTATTCTGCTGCAACCCAGGAGCATGGAAGGCAACGACTTTCTCTGAGAGCAGAGCATGAGGTAAATAAAATGTAAACCACATTTATGCCCATTTGATCAGCAGGTTTGTATTTTTCTGTCTCTACAACTTTGATTTTGTAATCTTGTACAGAAAGTACCGAATTTGAGCAAAACATTCTTCAGTTTCTACGAGTACCTAAGTAGAATTAGATAAACAAACATATGGAAAAATCTGAAGGAATTCCGAGGGAAAATTCGTAGTTGTTTAGTTTTAGATAAATATGTGCTAGTCCATTTAGAAATTCCCATAATTTTTTATTTAAAGTTGTAAACTTTTTACAGCATTTATATAATGTTCATAAAAATATAAACATAATAATTTTTATCAATGTTTAATGTTTGCTGTAAAATAAATCAATAGAATGTTAATTATTATTTATGCTGGTGTTTTTAACCCACAAGCTGAATCGGCTGGGAAATTTAGTGCCATATTGGCATGGTAGCTTAGTGGTTAAAGCAGCCGCTCGATACGAAAGATCCATGGTTCAAATCCCGCCTATGGCGTTGAATTATTCACTCCAGATTCCACCTCTCAATGGAATGTTAGTTCATGTTAACGCTTTTATACTCCTGAACAGATTTAAGATAGTTACGAATCCTTTTTTTTTTAAAGAAGCTTATACCATGAGTTTAAATTGTGATTATTTTTACTTCCTTAAGTCAAATTTTTCTATTCCAAAATACAATGCGATCAAATTACAGTTAAAACCCGTTGCACAATTATAAACAATTGACTGGTTGGCACATTTATTTTCAAAATACTTTAATTATACCCCCAAATATAGATAATAGATCAACAGTTGAATGCTAAAATGTTTAGTCTTTTATCTTAAATTGTTTGAGTTATTCAATAGTGAACTCATACTACTGTAAATGTTAATTATCAAGAAAACTGAAGTCAAAGTTTCAATTGTGTATAAGATATAAGTTGTCGATAGGATATATAAAGTATCAAATTATAGCATAAAGTTTTTTTTTTTTTTTTTTTTTTTTTTTTTTTTTTTTAATAATTTTGGTAATTTTGATGTACAGCTTTTATTAGGAAAAACCTACAGAAGCCATAACGTATACGGTACAGACTAGAGATCGATGCAGTCAATATGTTATGCAGATATATTTTAGCAAAGCATAAACGGTTTAAGAAAATGAATGGACAACTTAGAACTAATACAGTTTCTTTCTTCCAAGAGTGAAAAGCTTTAGGATATGTTGATTCTTGCTGCGTCTTTACTACCACTCATCTTAGGCCAAGGAGCCAAGAATGTGTCTACCTCTCAATATAAATTTAATCCTTAAAATGCAATTATGAATTTACAGCTTAACATGCTTCAAAGGTCATGCTCACCTTTCAAGTCAAACAGGAGGTAGATGACATGGTACTACGATTTCAGCCCCCCCCCCCCCTCTCTCTCTCTTTCTACTTGTGGGAGACAACTACGGTTTGATAAAAATGAGGTTAGCACAAAATAGTTAAGCGATCAAATAAATAGAACCCTAAACCCCTAAAAGCCCTTCTTCTGCAGTTGGACATGCACACTTGTAGAGTTAATCACTAATAAGACTATAAGACCTTTCGAGATTCAGCAGCAGACAGGCTCGGCTCTAGAACTTTCACCCACAGTACGCGGGAAATACGCTGCTCGTATAAGCAGCAGCACAAACTAAATTTTACGACCCGCCAACTTCCCCACATTCACATACCTTCGCCGAAGGATAGAGTGGGTAGATTCCCTTACCTATCTGGGAGTGAAGCTCGACAAAAGCCTAACTTTTCGGGAACACATCAACGACCTATCAGCGCGGACCAGCGGGGCAATTGCCTCACTGTACCCCATGCTGCGGTCGGGGATGCCAATTCCCTTAAAGCTACGCCTCTTTCGGGCTCTCATCATCCCTATCCTCCTGTACGCCTGCGAAATCTGGGGCATGGCTGCAGACACCCATCTCCTGCGTCTACAACGTATACAGAATAGAGGTCTTCGGGTAATCTATTCTGTATACCGTAGATTCTCTACGAGACTACTGCACGAAGCCTCGTCCCTCCCGTACGTGGAGGACGAAATTAGGCGCCGGGCAACCAAATTTTACGACCAGTTTCCACAACATCGGAGCGCCCTGGTTAGGTCTCTTGGGGACTATATCCCTAGAGAACGCACGCTTGAGCGACACCGGGTTCCCCGCATGGCTTGCGGGCATCCCCGGTAACACAGGAGCTACCCCATCAACAGCGGAAGCTGAGCTCCTTACAGTCCTTCCAAGAGAAGCTTGGAATTCTAAATTTCTTTTCAAAATATCCATATTTGGACCACTCACCAGCAGTGCCCAACGGTAGTTGCACACTGAAACAACAGCCGTCGAGGAGCATAAAACTATGCTACCTCCTTATAACCTACAATCCCCATATTTTACCAGCATCCTACAACATCCTAAGTCCCGTCATAAAGTGGTTAAACCCTAAAAGGGTAGGTACACGAATGACACACCTCGGGCTGTTCTCAGCCTGCCATCTGGTAGTCAGTCGGTTAACCGGTAAATACATACGTCCTAGAGGGACAAAAAGATTTGAGCAATCGATTAACATCTCAGCGTAGCTCAAAAATAAGGCTAATCATTAGAAACCATTGTATGCGATACTATTTATGAGTGCAGGAAGTGGGATTTATATGGACAGTGCGTTAAATGCTAAGCTAACTATTGTAATCATTCTATGCAAATACTCTTTATGAACAGAAAACTTTTTCCAACTATATAGACGGAAGCGAGAAGAAAGCCCAATATATAGACTGAATGGCAAACTATACAAAAAAAAAAAAAAAAAAAAAAAAAAACTAGATCATTTAATATATAATTGCACATTGCTTGGTAGAGAAAGACATTCTATCTTTATTTTTATACATTTTCATAAAACTGATAGTTTTAGGGACAGTGAAAAAAGACACAAGTATCATAAGAATTTAGCCAGATTCATTAACAATCTAATCTTTGAAAACTTGAAGTGAAACTAACCACACATATCTCGTCCACCTAAATTGCCCAAATACCTACAACAATACAACCTTTTGTATAATATGTTGAAGGTAAATCTATGTACGTATTACTAAAATATAAAAATAAAAGTATAAAATATAAAGTATAAAATATAAAAGTTAGGCATTTATACGAACAGTACATCGAATGCTAAGCTAACGGCTATAACCATTATGTGCAGATGCTCTTTATGCGTACAAAAATTAGGGATTTACATGAACAGTGCATCAAATGCTTATTGAATGTTACCCTCTTGATAGGCAAGTCCCAATGAATAGGTAATACATGTAGGTATTTGTGGATTATGGTACTTAGCTACAACTTACCTGAGCTATCGAAGTGACTTCCATCAGATCCTTTGAGAGCGTTTCTGTAAGGACCCGCTCCGCAGCTCTAAAGACTCCAGTCTGTGGTAACGAGCACAGCTTCATGTGTGGGTGCTAAGCTGAATGAAGTTAGCAGTGCATGAATAGCTGCGTTGTGTTGCTCGAAGTAAAGAAAAGGGATGGCAGTGAATGTTATGTTTACTCGAGTTCTATGAAGCAGTAATTTATGTTGATAATGAAATGTTAAAACACCTTTACCGCGTAGTTCTAGCAATCCTCTTTTGTAATCTGTTAGCCGAGAATTAACCTTTCTCCAGATAGGCTCTTACAGTTTCGTAAGCAGAGGCGACAACAAAACATCTGAAAGATGGATTTCTAAAACACGATAGCTAAAAAGCATTACTATTATATTACTATATACTTATATATAATTTATTACCATTACTTGTGGTTTGCTTGTAGCAGAATATAATGCCTTACAAAGAATGCAGGGTTCTCTGTATTTTTATTTGGATAAAACTGATTAAGTATTAGGATATAGGGTTAAACATAGCTATGTTTGGATTATTTTGCTTTATGAAACTTTAAATGGGAGTGCATAGTAAAAAAATGGTGTTACGTTAAGTTACTAAAAACAATTATTGTAAAATATAAGAATGTAACCTGGTTTGCTGCAGAAGGAAAGCTAGTTGTAATGAAAAACGTAGCAGTGTGTGGTCATGTTGAGGTACAGAAGTAACATTTGCTTTAGACACAACTAGTTTTCCTTTGTTGTTAACAAATTTATGCTGTAAAAATGACTTCTCTTCCTTTTAAGACATCCAAAGGTTCTTCTGAAAGCATTCCATAATACCTTTTACCCCCTTTTGGTGGTCGGTAGAGTAATTTAGAAGTAAACTGAAGTTTAGAAGATCGGCTCTAAACATTGCATCAAACCCAAGAAAAATTACACAACTATTGAATTATTTGGTTAAAAAGAATATAACATGTAGCATCTTACTAATCCATTTCCATAAAAATGTATATTATATTCAAACGATTTTCTTTACTTATTCTTCCTAAACTTGCAAAAATTTAGTCATTTAGTCATTTTTCGACTGAGATAAATTTTCATTTCATATTTGTTCTAGGTAGGAGAAGAATACAGTAGGCTAAAGTGATAGGAGTTTTAAAAAGCGAAAATTTGGGTTACCACGAGAAAAAATTATAGCAACTTTGCACTTCAGAAAAGCATAATTATTTGAAAACTCAAACTAATAGCAAAGAATATCTCGGAAATGGTCAGTACTAGAAAATTGCAGAAATCGTGTGCTTTAGTGAGATTTAAAACTTGTCTGGTCTGTTTCTTGTAATTTACCAATCATACAAAAGTAGATCATAAAGAAAAGGACCTCATATATTAGAAGAAAATTCAAGATTTGCGTTTTATTTTTCATATTATGACTTAAAAATGTGGAGTTATAATCAAAATCGATAGTTTCATGTTTGAGAAAATAAAAAATAAAGATAATTTTACCACGTAAAATAATTTGAAGTAGAGATATTTTGTTGAAAATCTTGATGTTGCATTCTTTTAAGACGTACAGTTTCAAAGCTTAATAGCACACTTTCGTGTTTCAATTATGCTTTCACAGACACGCAGAGATAAGACACACGGTCCTTTTTGTTCAGTGTGACATTCTCGGTGAGATCTTAAAATCGGAGTTCTCTTTTCAGTGCAATTGTACTTAATTGTAGGTAAGTAGTGGAAAAAAGTATAAAGTTGTGTTTTTTCATTTTTAAGATGTTTTCACTTTCAGCTCCCTTGCTGTTCCCAAATTTGTTAGTTGCAACTGTTTGAGTCACTTAAGTGTATTTGATTTAGTTGAGAATACTCTGTTTATTTGCTTAACGTCCCTTGATAAAATTTTGACATTGTTTAATGACTCCATCAGTGTATATGTTGAAACGTGTATAGATAAAGAACATAGAGAAACCTACTGTATTTGCTAAGAGCATCCATCCATATTTTGGTAGTTATTTATGGCCGTTTTTAATACCTCATCACTAAGAGCGTCCCAAACACGATTATTCAGGTAAAACAGGCATGTTCGAGCAGTACAAATCTGGTGCTTCCCTTGTTAACGGAAACATTTTATGAGTATGTCATCCATCAAGTTGCGGGTAACACCAAGGATTTTATAACCATTTGCCAGCTCTTCTGCAACTTAACATGAAACGAATAGCTTTTCAACAGATTGTGATGGGCTGTTTACAAAACAATTATCACAGAAGTTCCATTAATCAGAACCTGCATGACAGCCACTTGACGCCTCCGAATTGTTGGGTGTCTGGTCCTGTATCAGAATGTTCCTCGACGAGTTGTCATGCTTCCCACATGCAATAATAATTACATGCGTAAATCTGTACGGAAAAGCATTTTTCTTAGCTGGAAGAATTACGTGATAATGGGTCAAACGTTTTTGATCTGGGATTAATGTTAATATACATCACAGACGTCCTCACAGGGGGGGGGGGGGGGATGTGCTAATTGCAACCGAGTGCAAATTGACGTGACGATTCGTGCAGCGTCCTTTATAGTGTTTTTTTTTTTTTTCTTTTTCTTCTTCCACCTTCAAGGATTAGGTATTACGATCACCTGTTGCGGGTCTCTGTCATTCATCCACCTTTTGCGAGTCTACCCAGATCTCTATCCAATCAGCCAATAATTCATTCCTTTTCTCTTTCTTTCTTTCTTTCTTTCTTTCTTTCTTTCTTTCTTTCTTTCTTTCTTTCTTTCTTTCTTTCTTTCTTTCTTTCTTTCTTTCTTTCTTTCTTTCTTTCTTTCTTTCTTTCTTTCTTTCTTTCTTTCTTTCTTTCTTTCTTTCTTTCTTTCTTTCTTTCTTTCTTTCTTTCTTTCTTTCTTTCTTTCTTTCTTTCTTTCTTTCTTTCTTTCTTTCTTTCTTTCTTTCTTTCTTTCTTTCTTTCTTTCTTTCTTTCTTTCTTTCTTTCTTTCTTTCTTTCTTTCTTTCTTTCTTTCTTTCTTTCTTTCTTTCTTTCTTTCTTTCTTTCTTTCTTTCTTTCTTTCTTTCTTTCTTTCTTTCTTTCTTTCTTTCTTTCTTTCTTTCTTTCTTTCTTTCTTCTCTCTTTCTCTCTTTCTTTCTTTCTTTCTTTCTTTCTTTCTTCTCTCTTTCTCTCTTTCTTTCTTTCTTTCTTTCTTTCTTTCTTTCTTCTCTCTTTCTCTCTTTCTTCCTTTCTCTCTTTCTTTCTCTCTTTCCTATTCTTTCTCTCTTTCTTTCTTTCTCTCTTTCTTTCTTTCTTTCTTTCTCTCTTTCTTTCTTTCTTTCTTTCTTTCTCTCTCTATTTCTTTCTTTCTTTCTTTCTCTCTTTCTTTCTCTTTCTTTCTTTCTCTCTTTCTTTCTTTCTTTCTCTCTTTCTTTCTTTCTTTCTCTCTTTCTTTCTCTCTTTCTTTCTCTCTCTCTCACTCTTTCTTTCTTTTCACACTAAAATTGCTTCACGTCAACACCTCAACACGTCTCTGTCTACACATACAGGTCTCTTATGTTCTCACATTTTTCTGTACTTCTATCAAGTAAGCCGGCAGTCAGAAGTCTCACGAACATTCTGGAAATCCCATTTGTTCTGCCGCTCTATTTTTGTCAGTCACCTGTTCATACCCTGCGCTGTAACCTTGAGTGTTTTTCGCATGCTCCGCGGCCGGCGTCACAATATTATTTATTGAATCACTAACACTGTTATTGCGTATTACATGGCTTAATATCTATGCATGTTTTTGAACAACTAGGCATGTGCTTATGGTTAAGAATGTGTAGGTTGTGCTTCAAAATTAATTTTGAGGACCAAGACATTTAATCTACTTTATTATTTCAGGGAATTGGAAAATTCACGGAACTGGCACAGATTATCATTTTAATCATAGAAAATTACATCTTGTAAAGATAGGTACTGCAGGGAAGTACTGTTGAAGGTGAATAAATGCTCATTAGAGAAAATTACGGTAAAAGATTTCTACTAATGTGTGACACTGCAAAATAGATTTCGTTAAATGTTGATCCTCTGGTCTGATGCATGTAAGCATTTAATTGCTAACATATATATTATTAAATTAAAGTTAACTTTTGTACTTTCTCTGCTGGTAAGTAGAAGGAAGTATTGTATTCTACCCAAAAATTCGATATCGACATTTCACCGGAAATACGTTTCGACACCCCCTGAAAAAAATTAAAAAAAAAAAAAAACATTTATATAAAGTCCGTGTGCGTGGGTGGGTTTGGGTGAGTGTGGCTGTGGGTGTGTGTCAGTCTGTGGACAGCATAACTCAAAAACGAAAAAAACCAAAGATGGTATTTAAGTTTAATGTCTTTCAAGGATGCGACACGACGATTTTGAAGAAAATAGTTCCGCCCCAAACTACCCTTTACATGGAAATTTTTTCGAAAATTTTGATTTTCTTGAAAATGGCTGTAGCGATTTTCATTAAAATGATGTATGTATAAGATATTCTTATGACAAGTGAAATGTATATTTGGAATTTTCTGACTATGGCCTATGTAGGCCTGTTTGCTTTGGATGACTTTTGAATAACTCATATACCGTAAGAGATAGACAAACTCTTACTGTACAAAAACTGTAGATCTCACCAAAACACACAATTTATGTCTGAATAAAATTTTTTGTAGAGTGAACCATTTCGGAGATATTCCTTGTTATTAGTGTCAGTTTCGGAAAACTTAAAACTTTCGTGAAATGCAACATCGTTATTCATTTTTTTTGTATGTCAAGTGTGCAAAGAGAAACGGAATCTCAAAGCTTTAAAAGATTTGACTATCGCTCAATTCTAATATTCCGCTTTTACCTACAAGGAAATAAGCAATACGATAATTTCTGCAAATGTTTAAGTCAACTAACGAAGAAGATATAGGAATAACAGTTAGTAGGAATGGTTAGTACAAGAGTAGAGAAAGCCATGAAGCTTCATCTCGTCCTTGTTTAAAAACAAGAAGAAAAACTTTAATCTGAAAATTATAACTGATTAAAATTTATATTATTTGGTTGAATTAATAATACTAAACATATATTTGCTCATTTAGTTCCCCAAGGAACTCCAGGAGCCTTAATACCATTTATAGTATGTATTGAAACAACACATCAGATTTTTAATTTTGCATGGAATATTTAGCTTTGTGTCAACAATGTGCACTTAGTGTTAATAATGCTTCATTGAGCTCTTTGGAAACATTGCGCTGCCGAAATCGGTGTCTGCAAGTTTACATGTATGCCGTTGTGACTACTTTGGTAAGACGGCGGAACCCGAGGTTAACATTTGGACCACATTATTCCAACTGACTAGTTTGGGCCAAATATTGGCAACAAAAATGTAAGGAAAGTTACAAGCTTTTTTTTTTTTTTTAAATATACCATACTACACAATACACTATACGATATATACACTTATGTGGTAATTATTTCGAAGCATAAATCAGGGAGTCATATGATCACCGAGATGTATTCAGTATTTGATGGTCAAGTGCAGCAAGATTACAACAGAACGAATTACCAAACACGTTTTCCATAAATGGACAGCCAGGAAGAAAAGGGAAAGACAGGTATGCCGCCAGATAACGCGGAAGAGTTTAAAAAGAGACACAGTAATGATTTGTGAATAGGCAAGATGGAAATCTGCATTAACGCCCTAGACACCGAAAGGTCGTTTACCAGAAATGAAAAACAACCTATTGGAGATATTTTAGAACCAATTCAAGTAAGGTGAGTGGATGGAGAAAACCAATAATATAATGCCAAGGGTTTCCATTACCAGTGACTTCTGAAGCTATCGGAAGTAAATTTATCCTATGAAAGGAAAATGCAGTGTGCGAAAATCCGACTTGGGCACATATTATTGCGATTTTGCGAAATGGCTTTCGAAACGAGTTAGGTGGTGCTCGGAAATGCATTCACCGCGTAGCAGTTGAAGGACAAAACTAGGGAATATAATTTGTTCACCTATTTGTTATTTGTATATATAGAGAAGGACTTTGATAAGGTAGATAGAAGTTATGGAATATAGTGGCACAAATCTGATGTTTTGCACTCTTATGATTTTCTCTACTCTTGTACTAACCATTTTTACAAACCCGTATTCCTATATCTTCTTCGTGTTAGTTACAAAAATTATCTTATTGCTTATTTACTTGTAGGTGTAAGGGGAATATGGGAGTACAGTAGGCTTTGAGTAAGAGTCTCGTTGGTCAGTTAAGATATAAAAATAAATAACGTTCTTCCATTTGACGAAAGTTTAAGTATTCCAGGGGGCCTCAAACATATTTCCGGTGAAATCTCGACATCAAATTTTTGGGTGTAATACAATATGTCGCACAGAAAAAAAAAGGGGGGGGGGCTACTCCCTAATATATGTAAAAAAAATTGCTAAAGGTAAGCATAATTATGCACCAGACTGTTGAAGCAGCGTGTGTATTACTACCCACACTTTCTGAAATTTACATGGCCGACATCCTATAGGGTTGGAAGGAGCATCCACCACCTGGAATTAAGTTAGGCATTACTACTTTGAATACATTAGCATACAGTAATGATTTTGTGATTATGCAAAACACAGAAGATAATCTTCAAGCAGCTACCGTTTACTTCATCAGGTTTATAACTAATATCGTTTTAAAATGTCCGTTTCAGAGTCAACTACCATGGCATTCCAGGGAAAAGATTCAAGGAATGTGCCGGTGCATTTTCTACATCGAACTTTTTGGTTGAATGCAGTAGTGTTGCTGATGTGTTGCACTCACATGACATTCTCCACTCTTGTACTAACCATTCTTACAAACTCTTATTCCTATGTCTTCTTAGTGTTAGTTGAGATAAAAATTTGCAGAAAGTATATTATTGCTCATTTCCTTGAAGGGGAATAAGGGAATACAGTAGACTTTGAGCGATAGTCAAATCTTTTAAAGCTTTGAGATTCCGTTCTCTTTGCACGGTTAACACAAAAAATGTGGTATTCCATTTGATGAAAGTTTGTTTTCCGAAATTGACACAAATAACAAGGAATATCTCCGAAATGGTTCACTCTACAAGAAATTTATTCGGACATAAATGGTGTGTTTTAGTGAGATCTACAATTTTTGTTGAGTAAGATTTTGTCTATCTCTTACGGTTTACGTCTTATTCAAATCATCCAGAGTAAACAGACTACATAGACTATATAGCCAGAAAATTCCAAATATACATTTCCTTTGTTATCAAACTATCTCAAACATATGTCATTTTAATCAAAATCGTGAGCCATTTTCCAGAAAATCAAACTTTTCGAAACATTTTCCATGTAAAGGGTAGTTCAGCGCGGGGCAATATTCTTCAAAATCTTCGCGTCGCACCCTTGAAAGACATTAAACCTAAATACCAACTTTGGTTTTTAACCGACTTTTGTTTTTTGAGTTATGCTGTCCACAGACAGACAGAGAGAGTGAGAGACAGACAGACAGACAGACAGACAGACACACACACACACACACACACACACACACACACACACACACACACACACACACACACGGACCCTTTTTTTCTAATTTTGTTTTATTCAGGGGGCCTCAAGACATATTTCCGGTGAAACCTCTGTATTACTATACGCAATGGAGAAACAAAAAACGGCTGGAACTGTAGAGAATATCTTCCACAAATTCTCCAGCCAAGTTTTATGTTGCAAACCGCCAGTAAGCGCAAATACTAAACAAGAAGAAACATATACAGCACTCAATTGAATTAGACTTTGGAGCAGATGAAGTGCCATAACCTTCTTTGGAGCAAGAAGCAAGTCCTTAGGCTTCTTGAACAGCATGTAATATGTACCTCCATACACCACTTGAGGCGGCTATGAGAGGGCCAAAGCTGCACGTAGCATTCCACCTTCTCATTTCTTGCAAAACAAACAACGCAAGTGTGTTCTAAGAGCCGAACCAGGTCGAAAGTACTTTGATTTAATTAAAAGTCTATAACTGCCACAGCTTGTGGCTAGAAATCCTAACCGATAGGCTTAGGTAGGCTTCTTGGTGTGGTAGATGGCTTTGATTTCGGAAACAGGAGCAGTAAAGGGTATTTTAGCGAGCGGGATGGCTCAAGCGGCAACGCATTCGGGAGATCGCGGGTTCGATGCCCATGACCGACTTTCTTGACCCATGGGCTTTTTTCGGAGGTTTCCCCGCGTCACCAGGCGAATGCTCAAAATTTCGTGATCCTCCATTTCGTTACATTAATCATTTCAGCCTTCGTCCCGCTAGGTTTCTTTCAGCGTTGGAAGCGTCGGCGAGCGTCGCGGTAGCAGTACGACAGGGAAAAGAACGTGCTCTGGAAATCTCGTTCCTCGGATTAGAAGGCAGCCTATTGTTTCCGGGGCCGTCCGAGGGGGCGAGGGGAACCAGTTTCCGAGTCCCGCGTCCCCCTTGGAAGTATGAACCTGAAGGGATGGGAGTGGAACCGGGCTAAGCCAGCCTTCGCCGGGGTGATTCTAACACGAAAATGTATGAACCCTGCCATTTGCTGTGCCATAGCCACGTTTCGGCCGCCCTTTGGATCCATTCGCCTCATCTATCCTACAGGAGGATGCCCTATCAGAGGCATAGGCACAAAAGATTGCCTTTCGGTTGAGGTGGTAAGTCCACCTGCGCAAATTGTCATAGAGTCAAAGGGTATTTGAGTCTCCCAGTAAGCGATATAAGCGTCATTCAGCTAAAGTGCCATTTGAAACATCCTAAACGTTATAATGATGCATTTTATGTAGAATTTCAAATGCCTTTACAGATACACCAGCGTAGACAAAATATAGCATTTGCATTAAAAAGCTGTGTCAGGAAAAGCTCTGTGTTATTCTATGAATAACATCTGACAAGAACAAAAGAAAAAATAAGTGCATTTTACTTTTTTCCTAACATACCTCAAACAGCCTGTATTAAAGAATCGTAACTATTAGTTACTGTTCAAAACGTACAGACGGTGTAACTTCACATTTGTAGAGTTACGAAATATTTTATTTCCCTTTAACTTTTGTGTAACGCTCAAATGTACTACTTAGTTCAACATACTGCAAGAAAAATATAACTTTCGTTAAAGTAAAATAGTTGTGTTCAAGTTTTTGTAGAGTGAAATATTTACCTGTTATTATTCCTTATCTTTCTTAAGCTATTCTACATTTTAATTCGAATTAATTTAGTCACAATTTAATGTTAAAATGTCACGCAAGTTGTAATTTCTAAGAGAGATCTGGCAACGTCACTTTAACATTAAACTGTGAGTAAATTCATTCGAATTAAAATAAGAAGACATTACAGCGTTGTTTATACAAAGTTTGCGCGACAGTTAGTCAGATGATAAATCGTTTATGTCAATTTGTCAAGCTAGATGGCTCCAGATATTTGGCCGAATTTTTTTCTCGACGAAGCGGTTCTTTATTGACAATTCTGTTCGACATTTGTTACGCTCATCATGTAGAATCCGTGGTTAACGTATATCCGAAGCAGTACCTGGTATAGCACTACCTAATGGAAAGCAATTATGCCGAATGTTTACCAAAATGTGGAGGAAGTAACTGTATAATTTCTTACAATGCTAATAAAATAAAGTATTCTAATAGTGCTGAATGACTCCTATTACTACATATGATACAACAGGCAGTGACATTGATGATATATAAAACGATATACCTGGAAACGTTACGTGGAACGGAGACGTTCTAGGCCTAAATAATAGGGCTGAGAGAAACCTGGAAGAACGCAGTTAACGAAAGACAGTCCTGGTGAGAGTTGAACCACAGACGTCCTGTTAACGGTACTTGCTGGTAGAACACACAGAAGAAAAAGTAAAATAAAATTTAAGAGATCATCGCAAGGTTAATAAACAGTTGATTTTCGTCGTGTTTTATCTTCTTGCTGCAAAATAAATCTCTCGAAAAGCTGATTGCTTTATTTTCTGTTTAGGGAATTGGGTTGTTTGCGCATTTGATTTCACTAAAACGAATTTTAGCAAAGCATTGAAATGTGGCGAACTCACTCTGTGCCCCTTACTCGTGTATCAATTGTTCATTGTAATGCTGAAACCAACTCGATACATGTAAAGTGTAATATTATGAAATAGGAGTGTGAATGGGTTTGAAGTACAGATAATGTTTTAATTGCAGATTCCTACATGAGCTTTTTCTACACCTTTGATAAGAGTAGTGATAGAGGCCATTTTTCACCTTCTCAAAATTTAGATTAGTATAAATGAATATTTTGTTGTTTAACGACGCTGCTAATTGCCAGAATCACATCAGCGTCGCCGGTGTGCCGGAATTTCGTCTCGCAGGAGGTCTTTTACATGCCAGTAAATCTACTCACATTAAGCACACTGAAAAACCATCGATCTGGGCCGGATTTGAACCCTCGACCTTGGGATTAGTAGGCCAGCGTCTAACTGAGTCACCCAGACCGACTTAGAGGAGTCTAATCTATAAAGTTGTTAGAAAGAAACTTAAAACATCAGATGAAACACAAAAATATATAAAATAGATGTTGTTGTTGTTGTTATTATTATTATTATTATTATTATTATTATTATTATTATTATTATTATTATTATTATTATTATTATTATTATTATTATTATTATTATTATTATTATTATTATTATTATTATTATCTTTCAAATCTTTGTTTTAAAAATAACGAGTTGTTATTTTTGTTTCAGGTAAGTGGTGTAGAGTTACGGAAGCACCACTGGTAAGTTACCATCACAGTAACCTCTGTCATAATTCAGCTAACTTTTATCCCACAACTGTATTACAATTTCTGTTTGCTGAAAGCATTCAACCAAGAACCGAACATTTCAGGTGAGTGGGTTTGTAATTATTCATTCAGGTACCCTATGAAAGTTGGTGTTTGTTAAACCTGCGTGGTACCGTAAACTCTCATTAAAATTATTGGCAAACCACTTCATTTCCACGCTTGGATTTTAATTAAAGTTATCAGTAAATGTGCTTTTGTGTAATTCACACAAACATTACTCTGGCTAACCTGATAACTTTGAATTTGTCGCCTTTTTTATCATTTCTCTTCACAGTATTCGGTACCAGTGAAGTTCGAAACACCATACCACGGGTATTATAAAGAATCACTCGTATTATAAAGAACAGGGCTCGTTACTCTTGGTATTCGACCGTATCGAAGTCTAGTAAGTAAGTTGTAAGTTATCCTTATATTAGATAAAGAATAAAAGTAGCTGAGACTTCACATTATTGCCTCGCACCCATTCACAAGAGCTACTTGTATTGTACTTTTCGATAAATCTTGATTTCATTTCCTGCGAATGAATTAATGGACGTTTCCATGGGCCCAATATTTCTACATGAAAACTTGCAAAACAATATCAAAAGAGGTAGTTATACTCATGTTAAGATGCGGCGCTACTTGAGCTGTGATTAAAGGTGATTTAGCTGATGTTCTAATCACATTTCTGCAATTTGGCTTGATAACTCGTTCTCGGCCATTACATGTAAGTAGCTACTCCGGTGACCAAAATCTATGAAACAAAATCAGAAGATAATACATCGCTTGGAAATATTTATCCTTGAAGGATGCTAAAGTTAAATGCACACACTCGGATCTGGATTAAACGTGTATTTGTTGTTCAGGGATATCAAAATGTGTATTTATGGTACAGTCCGGGTATCGAAGTACTCGATAGAATACAGTAGTTTCTCCACTAACTAGATTATACGTACCTCTTGTAGCAGAGGAAATATAGCAGATGCAGACATTTTCATAGTAATATAATACTAGTTTAAAAAAACAAAAACATAATGAAACGTAGCTTGCTAATTGCAGAACAATAGCGTGGCCCGCAGTGGTTCCAGTGTCACGTGAGTTTGCCAATCCGAAGTTTATACCCTGGCAGTAAACCATCACTGCTATATTATTTATTTCTCTTCTTCGGTTAAGTACGAGCCATAAAGAAGGAAAGGTCAAGTACCTCTGGCTTCTTTTCGATACAGTTTTCAATTTAGGAGAAACTCCTTCTGACCTGCTCGAGGGCTTTGGAAATCATAGTGAACTGAAAGACCTGGATCTAATCTAACGATGACAGGATTCGTGATGAAAGATCTAAAGCGTGTATGGTCTCATCAACTGTATCCAATATGTTACTCTCTCGTCGTAGCAGGCTTCGAAGTAGTTTCCCTCTCAAGATTATTGATCCTGGGAAGTCCCTTATATGTTTCTGCAAGAAAGAACCAAGTTCTAATGAATTTATGGCTTGGAAGTATTGAATCACCGTTGCCCTGAGTGCACAGATGGATTGATAAATGCTTATATTGATGTCTGCATAAGAAAAATGTAATACTGGTGAAAGAGATCGCATATGACAGTATTATGTCGTTCAGAAAAAGTATGCAACGTATTTTTGCTTTGAAAGTTGGAAATATTCCACACAGTACCCTAAAAAGCGGAGTTAATAAACTCAACTACGCGTGAAGTATCATAGCCGTTTGATATACCACTATTTGGGGGTCCGTTAATAAGATATGCAAAGGAAATGGAAGAGCTAATTTCGCATTATATAACCAAAGAGGTGCAAAACAGAACATATGTGTGCTATACTCGCTTACAGTAACTTACTCATTCTCCTTGCGTCATTTACCATACAGTTCTCACAGTTCCTAGCTGAGAGCCCAGTTATTTTTAAAAGGGCGGTCCCACACCAGTCGCCCGTGTTGACTGTCGTCCGCAGGGCTACATCGTTTCTCATGCACATGTTATTCGAACTAATACCATGCTAGGGGGTGCTCGGGTTAGCATGACAAAGTTACCTGGGCCGTGTTCCGCATGAGCACCCCGGTTAGTAGGCGTGTTGGCATGCAAGCATGTGAGCGTGATTGCTGGACAACCATGACACGTCCTAAATGGCTTCCAGTGATTAATAGCATGCAGATGTGATGAGGTGGTTGGTTATCTGAGGGTAGTTACTAGGAATTCTTTAACATTCATACGGGGTTCGCAGAGGTGCGGGAATGGTATGAAATGGTCGAAGTGTGAGACAAAAATAGTCTTGCTTGCTGACGTTAACTAGTATTTAGTTGTCTGATAATGGGATAAATGGAAGTTCATAGTTTGTAAAAGCAGGTTTAGAACTTCCATTCAGTGGCTGAAAGCAATGTTGGTTGTATATAGAAAAATGATAACAAAAGGAGAATACTTTTGTACACTAAAGCTACGATTCCATAGTTCAAGACAATACGGTAAATTCAACAGTAAACTTTACGTCAGTTTGATAACTCAGAATCGTGTGATTTGCTCATATCAGAATTACTGTTTTGATGTTCCTTGGAACAAATGGGTATGCTTGTTAAGTTCATATAATCACGACTATAAAATAAACATTACTCTCTTCAGTGGCATGGAAAATGTATCCCTTTTATATTTGTTTGGTGAAACCTGCTGCTGCTTTTAACTTATTCCAGCTTTGTCAGTGAGTAAATTTTTATGTGCCGGAACAGAGTGGAGAAAAGGTTATATGCATTTGAAAAATATCATTGATTGTTTAATCTTCTTACGCATTTCATTAATCTAGAAAAACTAATAGAAATCAGTTCCATTATAAAACAGAGATTTGGTTATTTGACTTTTAGGAGCATTCAGAGAACATATGTGGCAAATTTTATTTACTATATGTATGTTTTGGGGAGCATTTCTGGAAGTTGTGAGGAAAGGAATTTACAGAAAATGGCATTAAAATGGTTATTATACATACAAGTAAGAACTTGAGTTCACAGCATCACATATGAAATTAAATAAATATTTTTATGCCAACAAACTTGCTGCTGGTGTTTTTAAACACACAATCCAAGTGTGGGCAATGTTTGAGGGGTAGAGTTGGAACTGAAAAATTCACTGCCACAGCCGAATATTTATTTCCTTACAGTAAGACACCTTGACTCAATGGATAATTCGAACCCTGAGCTAGGTATTTTATAAAGCCTTTTTGTACCTAAAAAGATCTCACAAAGCAGCTTCTTATCCCTACTTTCTTCAGATTAGCTGCAACGCATTTTTATGGCTGCTGGTGCAGTCTGTCATGAGACAGAAAAGTTGGAGGAAGGTCTGAGATTATGATGAATAGGAAACGGTTTTTTGGGCGCTAAAAGTCTGAATTTATTAATTTTTTAGGCATACAAGTTAATTACATACGTATCCAAAGGTTAAAAATATTTAACAATACACAAAATCATTTTCTATCATTTCCCCTAATAGAAAAGCTCTTAATAAAAAGTGTTTTAACATCTCGCCATTAAATTCGATATCCGTAAAATCTGAATATTCATATCTTCTGTAACATTGGTGTCCAATAGTTTTAAAAGTTATGGCAGAAGGTTTTACAATTTATTTTAAAAAAATCTTATGATGTTTGCCACAGAGTAAAATGGGAAACAAATCACAGTAATGGAAAATACATTTCATTGGTAAGACACACATGATGTATGTTAACCCTGCTAAAACTAAAATATGAAACATATTGTATGTGTTTTTTATTCCAAAAGTATGTATTTTAGAATAAAAAGAATATACGCAATATTTTTCATATTTTAGTTATTAGCAAGTTCGCGCCATTGTAGCACGTCTGCCTTTGTGCGTGGAGGGCCAGTATTCGATCCCAGGTACCAGCGTGGGGATTTTTCTCCTACTGGGAAGTCTGGCACGGGGTACACTCAGCCTCGTTAGATCTTTGAGCGGCCAGCTGAAGAGCTATTTGATAAAGACGTAGCTACCTCAGATCGCGTAACCTCGCATAACTGGCCGGACTGCTTGGGGCGCTGGCCATGTCCCACCCTCCAGTCCTGCACCCCATTCATGACGTCTGTAGTGGGCAGAAGTAGCAGCTGGGCAGTAAGCCTTGGCCCGCGAAGCGCTAGGGGTTATATATTATTATGTGAAATAACATTTGGTATTTGTCATAGTAACAATGTTCAAAATTTACACTGTTTAGTTTCATACCTTATCTGCAAGCAAAAAAGATATTTATGTATCTAATAATCCGTTCCCTAAAGATGAGTCCACATATTTGACCCATGGTTAAATGTACTCGCGTAGAAAGTTCCATAATAACTCCAAGTGAAGTTAGAATACATCATTGCCACGTTTCCGTACTACAGCTCAACAACACAAACTTAACAAACCCCGGTCTATCACTAATAAGTACGAGTAAAACATTATTTGAAGTATCGATGTTGACATAACCTACACAAGTTCTCTGTCTGTCTCTCTCTCTCTCTCTCTCTCTCTCTCTCTCTCTCTCTCTCTCTCTCTCGATATTTAGAGTTTTATGTATGCTCTGTAATTTTGTTTTTATATCAGAGTAATTACAAATGACAGAAATTAGGTCATTGCCGTAATGTAAGCAAACACTGCCTAATGATAGGATAGACGTTTCACCTGTTTAATTGCCCTTAATTGTATCTCATTGTTCCATCGGGTACTCTTGGTGGATCTCAAAACGCTTTCTTAACTGAAACTCTGCTATTGAATGTGTCTCCGGAACTTGGCCATTGCATTGTGGATTTACGCCCGACGCTTCATTAAGCTCCCATTTACGTTGCACCATTCGTCCTGCTACGTACCAGTAAATCTAGATGGGTTTTATTAGAGTGATTACGAAGTAAAACGGAATGCTTGTTCGGGATGTTTGCCTTCGCTTTCTACAGAGTTATTGTTTGAGAGTCTGTTGCCTAGGTTTACAGGCTAGCACCGAGCATGCGCACTGCATGGATCCAGAGAGGATTAAGCGGCTATGCCAATATTAGCTTAGTTTCTGCAGAAAAACAAAACAGTGCAACCTCCGTACTGTGCGAGTTTGTGTATGTCGAGACAGGAAACAACTGAAGCTAGGATGCGTTATCCTTTGAAAGTATTTACTGAAACTTGGAATTAAAGAATTTTGACATGTTGCGTCAAATTTTACTAACACATTTCCGTTCTTTGTTTCAAATAGGTCTTAGGCTTTGGTTTTTAACTAATACGAATGTAGGAACACTTGAACTGCGTTTTTATCAGTCAGTCAACCGTTCTACCTTTACTGCAAAACTAGCCTCCTCCATTTGTTCCTCGTTCCTTTCGTCTCTGCACAATAACACAATGACTTATCTTTTCTCTTTTCACTGAGTTTTGAAGCCACAACTATCTTATCTGTCCTACCTTTTTAAGTGCTATAAAAGTGAATGTACATGAGAATGCCTTAGGGTTTGCGTTTAGAGTTAAATTCTATTAGGTGTAAAGCCTGTCACACTTTCCTCAGCCTTTTAGGGCACTTTCTTTTATAGGAACATCAATGTCGTTGAGACAAATAACCACTTGCTTCTACTGGGCACGCGCGGAGTACCAACTTAATGGAGGTAAAATTTGCTAAATTGATCTTTTTGTTCCTATTTTTCAAATAAATTACTTAACAGGGTGTGCCACCTAAACCTGCGACTTCAAATATCTCCGAAATGAAACAAAATGTGAAAAATTCAATTGGCCAGATATACACCTATGCTAGCTGCTCACACAATGAGAATGCATGTACAATACGTTAAAGTAAGCAAATAACACTTCCAACACAAAGTTGAATTTTTAAAAATGGAGCTGTGTTTATTCTAGCGAAACGCAAACGACCTACAATGGGTGATAACACGTTTGGCTTCACGTTTATAAACCTCATACGTGACTTTTAGAGAATGGCAACTGTATCACAGTTTCTGACGTAATGCAGCGCATGTAGTGTTGTGCTCAGAGCAGTGGTTGCTTGCACTGGCCTGAGCCTGCTGTAAATAAACCAATATTAGCTCGACACGTTCTAGCTTCAGTGTATTAGTGTCATACTGTAACGTAATTGACGTACGTTTCGGATACTGCTCCATATTGATACATTAAACCCCGTTTTCGTGTGGCTTGTTGCATTTGCCGTTATCTAGTCGATATGCTGCTGAACGCTACCCAGATCGACGGTGTCCTTCATTGCCAACATCTGAACGGAACTCGTAGAAATAGGAAGCTTGGGCTCCCACAAAGCAACAACGCACAAAGATAGCGACTGGCAATGGAAACAAAATTGCTGTTTTGGCTGCCGTAGCGCACGTTCCTAAGTTGTGTGTACGACAGATTGCACGAGGTTTTGGATTAAGACGCAGTAGTGTGAGCAGAATTTTTCATATCTCACTGCACCAAGAACTATACGGGAATGACTTTGAATACCCCATTGCTTCATTTACAAACCATGGTCATGTGAACCAGCGGAACATGTGCTACTGGTCCGTCCAAAATCCTACTAGATTCCTCAAGTCGATCGTCAACGACAGTGGAGTGTCAATATTTGGTGCGGTATCATTGCTAATCGTATTTTAGGTCCCTATTTTTATAAGGGAGCGTTAAAGGACAGCCATGTACATCTTTTCTTCAACACACTCTACCCTTCCTCATAGAGAATGTGGGATTGGAAGCCCGTCTATCAATTTTGTTTCAGCATGATGGATGTTCTGCACATTATGCACATATTTCCACAGGCGTTGTGGGTGCGAAGTTTGCAAATAGGCGGATTGAACGGGGAGGTACTGTGAAATGGCCAGCTCGGTCCCCGGACTTTACGCCTTTAGACTTCTTTCTCTAGGGTGCTGTGAAAGATAGGGTGTATCAAGAACTCCCAAGGAAAGTAGAGGATATGCAACATCGTATTAATGCGGCATGCGTGGCAATACTGTAGAAACACTACAGTCCGTGCAACATACCCTTGTTACCCTTCTCCAAAAGTGCATTGATGCAAGCGGAGCACATTTCGAACATAGGTTGAATTGACACGGTTTCATCAGACAAGACGTTACCCGTGATTTGTGGGTGCATTTTCCCCGCTGGATATAATACATAACAACGAAGTTTCTGTGTGGCATAGGCCACTAGTGATTGTGTTTAGAAAAGTTAAACCAAGTATGCTATCACTAATTGTAGCTCTAGTTTACATTTCGCTAGAATAAACATACATGGTCTATTAAAGGAAAAAAAAAAAAAAAAAAAAAAAAAAAAAAAAAAAAAAAAAAAAAAAAAAAAACGGTGTTGGAAGTGTTATTTGTTGACTTTTATGGATTGTGCATACTTTCACATTGTGTGAGCTCCTGAAATAGGTATATTCCTGGCCAACTGGATATTTCACGGTTTGTTTCATTTCGGAGGTATTTAAAGTCGCAGTCAAATGGGACATTCTGTATGTGAATTATTTGATTCCAAGGCTTTCCTTGCAATTCTAGATCATTGGGGATTCGCTTCACAGATCTTACAGCGTTCGGCCGCTACTTCATCCTTTCTCTATTTAAAAGTCAGTTTTTTACTATATTTGTAGGAGTTAATTTAACATTTTTCCCTCAAGGATCCCTCGGCTAAGCTTTGCAACTCGTCGCTTAAGGGTGGCGGTTTCTGTGTTGCCAGCTCTGAAGCTGTGCATTTTTTTGGATAGTGTTTAACGCCCGCTTTTACTACATACGGCACCGCAGGCGGTGACACTAATGATACATGGAATGAAGATGGGGCACCGGTGGAATGAGATGGTGGGGGAAACAGGAGAACCCGGTGGAAACCCACCCCAGCGCCGCTTCCTCCACCACGAATACCACATGAGGTTGCCTGGTTTCGAACCCGGGCCACTTTGATGATCTGAAGCTGTGAATCGTATAAATAGCGAGGTAGAGCAAGGGAGAGAAACACAAGCGATTAGGAACATGATTTCTTTTCTTTTTGTTTTGAGAGATTACACTTTCCTTATTTTCAATTTTTAGCTTTTATATTCGTCCTGTTCTGTTAACTATTTTGTTACTTTTGAATTAGTATTCTTTGTCTTTTGGCAGCCTGTAGCTGTGACAGGAAGATATTAAAATAAGAAATAAATACCCCATTATGTTTATGGTAAAATTATAAGCTCGAGTATTAGTAATTATGATCTTGAAACTTTATACAGTAGAAGTTACGCTTAAGCGATTTATTTTTGTGGTTTTAATATTTGCATTAACACTTGCAGGGAACGAAATGAAACGGAAAATTCAGCGTTTTTAAGGATTATAGGTACTTTCTCGTTTTTGTCTAAAGCAGATCGTTTACTCTCCATTTTACATGCATCTTTCTTCCTTATGTATATGCAAGTATTCAAGCAAGGAAAAGAAATGAAGTTTAACATTGCACCACGGTCATCTTTATTTGTGGTTTCGTAAGTTCGTTTTATTAGACCAATACGATAGAAATGCCAATATTTACATGGAAGCTCGGATTCGTGGGGAAGGTAAACATGGTGTGACAATGTCATTTCTATAATAATAAGTGAAAAATCTTTAACCTGTTTATTCATGTAACAAAAAAATAATGTCCACAATCATGGGATGGCCACATCGAGTTATAAATTGCATTAAATGATAACAAGGCATACTAATTCAAATATTAATGTTATCTATAAATAAGGAACACACCCTCGCGCTGTTGCGTGAACTACCCTGCCCATATTTAACTGGATCTTTAGCCCAGAATCATATCAAATGCATATAAATATAAAACCCTCTCGTATATTTCAGCACTAACAATATAAACTCAAAAACATTAAAAATAAATTTTGGCACCACGAACGAACCAGACATTTAAAAATATAAAGTATTACAAATATATGTAATGACAGTTATCACACAACTCCATATAGGCAATACCTATAAGTTGAACTTGAATATCTTGTGACAGCAGTAACGCCTAAAACTGTAAACATTTTGGGTATATAATATTTGGAATAAATGAAATTAATCCTGAACAACATCGAGCACACCCACAGAGGAGTCAGAAAAGTCCATTTGACTTTCAGAAAATTTCAAATATATATTTTATTATAAAACTATCTTTGAAATAGAGTATTTAATGAAACTAGTTAAACACATTTTTTAAAATAATAAAGAAGCATTTTGCATCTAAAGGATGGTTTGCATGATATTTCCTTGGTAATATGTCAAATCTCTGGAATATGACGGACGTAAATATCAAGTATGGGATTTAACTCAACTTGCGTGTTTTAATTATGCTAATCACAGACAAATGGACATAGAGTCCTTTTTATAAAAAGCTATTTTTTCAGGGAGGCTTAAAACGTGTATGTCCGGTGAATTCTCTGTATCTAATTTTGGGCTACTATTATAGGTAAACAATAGGGAAAGTGAAATGTACATTAACATAAATATGACATTTCAAAGATTTAATCAACTGATCTAATAAAAAAATAAATTGTCCTAATATACGTTATTTGTATATTTCCTGCATATCGTCTATTGTTTTAATGACTTATAATGCTTAAACTTTCGGGCTCTACGTTTTACTAAGAATCCGAGGCCTATTTCTCCACTGTTATCAATAGCAAAGGTCAATTGAGTGTACCAATGAGTTGCTCTAAAAAAGTTTGCTGAATAACTGAATTCCTCAATAAAACCTTATTGTTCTGCTGACTGAAAGGCTTGCATACTATGACGAAAAGAATAAAATAATACACATAAAGGGCTTCTTCAAGAAGACCGCAAGGTGCAACTTATTTTCAGAGCTGCTATATCGATTTTCATCTGCGGTATTTATCGAGGGGTGGATGTGCATCGATATACCCCCTTCTCCATTTCTTCTATTCTTTCGCCCTCCTTTTATTCTAATCCCCTCTTCCTGCAATGGTTAACCACATCCCCTTTCTTTTTCCACTCCACAATCTACAAAAGGGGATGTCAGACGCCAATAATATCCACTTATCATACTTGGCGAAGCAATAGTGTGGAAAAATGGCAAGAAGTGGCACTTCCCTTGGTTTTTTCAGTGTTCGTTGGTAAAGTGCGCACCGGTTCATAGAACTCAGTTAAGGAGGGATATAATGGACCTTACTAAGGCCTGTGTTCTCAAGAGCGTGGCATTATTTACCCATCATGTCCTGATACGAATACTAGAGGGTTTTCTTGAGCAAGAAGGCACAAGATTTCTTAGGAGCCGAAATTCTTTTAAAGATGATATCAGCATATTTATCCTAAATAAGGCGGAATTGGTCAGTTGTTTCATGTTGTGTTGTTTGACTACCGAAACGGGCGTTTTTAATTTAAACCCTCTGCACCCTGGACTCTGGACTCTCCGTACAGTGATATAGATAAATATGATGTTCAGTTGTCTCCTTTTTCCCCTCGAGAAGCCTTGGTGGCATTTGCATACTGATTACACTGGCCGACAAAATTTAACTTTATAAAATTTTCGAGCACCAAAATGGGTTATCCTTATGTATTTTGACCTACCGAAAAAGAACATGGCATTGGTTTTTTCACAGTACTCATAATTTTTGCTCAAATGGTACCAGTCTATCTAATTCTATTCGGTTTTTGTGATGCTTAACAAAATGATTCCATCTGTAAATGCTAGTATATCAACACAAATAAATAATGCTAATGAAATATATTTTCATACATATCTAAATTATTTTTGGAAGTTTGCTGCACCTCTTATGTGCGCCATTACTATCCTGCAGTAGTGTCCAATATTAGTCAGACATCATACTTGTTACACATGCCCCTGATGGTGTTGCTCCAATGTATATATATATGATGAAATCTTTCCCAATGTTCATCGGAGATTTGTCCAAGAGTACCGGCAGGAAAACAAGGTAAGTGAAGAACGTGCCTTTATTGACCAACATATCATTATTGTCTGCTTCCTTGTTTCCAAACAAATCAGAACAGATTTTTGAAAGAACTCCAGCAGTTCTGTTCAAGAGGGCCCAAAGCGACAAGAAACGACTTCATTAGTTCAAGTTTTATATGAAGTGGTGGTAAGATGTCTTTCAATTTCACCAATGGAACGTTTGCTATGTTCTTACAACCCGCGCCGAAGGCTAGTAATATCATATGGTTATCAAGATGATGATGATTATTATTATTATTATTATTATTATTATTATTATTATTATTATTATTATTATTATTATTATTATTATTATTATTATTATTATTATTATTATTATTATTATTATTATTATTATTAGTGACAATACATTTCAAATTACAAGTGGCATATCCGAACATTCCAATTTATCTTTAAATCTATTGTAGTACAAATTATATTGCACCACATTGTAGATTGTATTGTATCACATTTTAGCTGATCTGTAAAAACCATATATATTTAATCTAATGCGTCAAACATGGGAATAGATGAAAATAAGAGAGAGAAGAAATTCTTACTGGCATATAATCAGAAAAATATAGCACAGACCTGATAGACCCTGCACAACCAATGTTGTATCAATGTGCGCGCCTAACAGAAGGTTAAAAGAATAAACGAAGGAGTAACGTGGTATTTTACTATAGCTGCGTTAACTGAGTAAACTTGGATTTTCTATTGCATTTGTAAAGTTGTATTCGATTATATGCGACCTTAATCTAAGGCCAGGATATCGCACGTGGTGCAATAGGATCCTTTCCTGGATGTATGGTTTTAATCATGGAATATGTTTTCAGTAAGTTTTATGATTACTGGGAATGTTTTCTGCCCACACAATGAAGCGCACATTTCCGTTTTTGGTAGTGAACAAAAATGCCATGCAACTCACTGGCGGTCCGTGAATGTGCAAAGCTCCTGGGTTTAGGAGGAAAGTGACAAGTGACTGATAAGCTATGACAAGTGATTAACGTTATGAATGAACTATGGATAACGAATGGATCAAGGCTCTTAAGGGGGATGTATTTATAGCAACCCCTCGTAGCCGGGTTGAGGTTATTTTATCTATGACATGTGACGTTCTTCCTGATGACAGTGTGTATTACAACAAGGGTTTATTTATCACGTATCTGTATAGGCTTTCCCATTAGTGTAAATGTCCATCCAGAAAGTAACGTCTATTGCTAACTCATAAATGGCACACAGGAGCGTTTATTGGTTGTTTTATATCCGTTGCTACGCTTTAAGTGCATTTGGGCACATGAAATATACCATTGATTTTGTGTTGATGTAGATAAGGTGATTCGGTACAGAGGTAAATTGTGACTATTTCATTTCCATGACGAAAAGTAATGTGTGTTAGGAGGTATTTCCAAACTAAACAACTTTAACCGCTGATCGTCCTGTGGCGAATGTCGGAATGTTTTCGTTAGTTTTCAATAGTTAATATCTGTAATATGTGAAAGGACAAGCAAATAGCCACCGTTCATTAACTTTATACGCCGTTGCTGCAAATATGTGGCCCGGCCAGTGGCGGAGCAAAACAAAGCGATTGCAGTCTCTTCACGAAATTGTTCGGATGCCGAATTTGTTTACGAAAATACGGATTTCGAGAAAAATCCGTGCTACGTTATATAAGCGAATACGATGTTGAAAGGAGTCGTTAAGTGTTGAACGAGACAGATGTTAGCAATTAGTATGTGTGTGTACAGTCGCTGTTGAGAGAGTTTGGTAGACAGTTGTGCACACTTAATCGTCAGTCAGAATTGTTTGTTGTGTAAGGCAGTTTTTAGATAAGTCTGAGGGTGAGTATCGTCAGAAGGAGTTTGTGAGACGCAGAGAGACGGTGAAGTACATGTCAAGGTTACGATTTATAGAACAGCTGTGAGTTAAGGTCACTACGAACTGTAAGTTGTAAGAAGAAAGAAGATAAATAGAACTGTGTTTTTATAATTTACTTTTAGAAGAGGAATAAAGTGACAGAAGAATTAATTGAAAGTGTCATTTGTCACACTGATGTCAAAAGTGGGATTTGTCACATTGTCATTTTGTCACAATATAAATAAAATCATAATTTTTGTATCTTGTGCTTAAGGTTAATGGAAGTAAATCCAATATTCCGTGTGGATAATTAATGAGCATTCTACTTTTTTTCAAGCTTGTAAATACTTCTTTACAAAGCTGGTATATTTAAAATCCTTTTTATTTGGTTACTCTTTACCTAAAGTGAAAAAAGCATTCCTCACAAATATTCGTATTCATTCACCGTCCGATATGACATTACGTTGGAGGATCTTAATAAATAAATAAATAAATAAATAAATAAATAAATAAATAAATAAATAAATAAATAAATAAATAAATAAATAAATAAATAAATAAATAAATAAATAAATAAATAAATAAATAAATAAATAAATAAATAAATAAATAAATAAATAAATAAATAAATAAATAAATAAATAAATAAATAAATAAATAAATAAATAAATAAATAAATAAATAAATAAATAAATAAATAAATAAATAAATAAATAAATAAATAAATAAATAAATAAATAAATAAATAAATAAATAAATAAATAAATAAATAAATAAATAAATAAATAAATAAATAAATAAATAAATAAATAAATAAATAAATAAATAAATAAATAAATAAATAAATAAATAAATAAATAAATAAATAAATAAATAAATAAATAAATAAATAAATAAATAAATAAATAACAAAGATATCAAGATTTCACTGGAAATACATGTTTCAGCCCCTCTTAATAAACATATTATATAAAAACATCCATCTGTGTGAATAACTTTACTCAAAAACAAAATCTGCGATAAGTATCAAACTTCATGTTCAGATTCCAAGAATGCGACATAAATATTTCAAGAAAAAGAAAAGATTTTCCGTTACATGTTTGTTTTCTAAATAAATCACTTGTAAAACGATTAATAAAATGTTTATCGTGAACAGGCGGTGGAGTTTTATGTATAGGTCTGATTTTATCTTGGTCTTGCATAACACACGTAGAACTTACTAAAATACACATTTGCTTATTTTGTAGCGTTAAATGTTCGAAAAGCATTCCAGGTTTTAGGTTAAGGTCTATTCTAAGCATCATTTAATACGGATGCTTAAAAGTTTACCTTTTTTCTACGGTAAGGATTCGTTCTCTTGACAGTTGAAGTTTTGAAAACCAGATTTGTTTATGTTGCAACCTTTTAACTAAGTAGCACTCGCATTTGCTTAGATTGACTCATTTCTATGCAAAAAATGTATCGTGAATAGTGCAACAAAACGTGAATATGTAATCACATTTTATATCTATACCATCATGTGTAACGGATTACATGAAGCTGTAATTAATAATGTGTTAAGAATTGAGGCATCGAACATTTATAAGTTTGAATGCAGAGGATGTTCCGAGTGCTGCCAATGACGTATCAGTTCTACGCAAGGCAAATCACTTTGGTTGTGCTTGCCCATAAAACTAATTTAGTAATATGCACTATTCGGGGCAGTTATGTTTCTTATCATCTTACGGGGCTCAAAAGGGGCCTGAAGCACGATTACTGAACACTGAACTGTCAAACAGTTGCGATACGGCACTAGAGGCGTGATTCTGTAATGAGAGCAATGAAACCTGGGTTAGGGGGAAGGATGGATATACCTGACCTGGTTAAATCAAGTTTTAATTTTCTTTACATTTATCTCCAAATTCCTAATGTCTGTAATGGAAAATATTGGTTGAAATAAGCAGCATTTATGGGACTCAACGATTCTGTGTTATAAGGAAAACTAACTTGGTCCTTAGAATCACAAAACATGTAAACATGCGTAGCATGAATAATGGTGCCCTTGGAGAGGGGTAACGATTTACTAAGCGACGAGAAAAAATTAATACTTCCCTTTCAGGCCGACGTGTCATTGGCTATAACTTTTCCATCCAGTAGCATGAAAGTAGTGTGCTGTCATTGCAGAGGGGTAAAGGAGGAGAAAGGAGGGGAAGTTACCAAGACCTCATTAAACAATCATGATACCCTTGCATTTCACTAAATTCGTTTTCTGTACAATGACAGTGGCAGCTAGGACCCTAGCAAGAAGTTCCTTGTCTGCTTACAATCCTCTAAGAAAAAGTCCTGAGGTTCGGCGAATGCGTTGGCCAGAGTACAGGACCTCCCCTTCCAATCCAGCGATTAGTAAAGATATTGTTCAGGTGAGTGTGGGCGTCATTGGCATGGTGTTCAACAACTGTGGCAGCACATGTCATAGAGGCACGAGGAAGTGTAGACCAAATGAAGCAGTCCTTTGAGGTAATCCTAGAATTCTAGATCATACATTAATAGCAATAAATCTTTGCTGGGCGGCGCCATGGCCGAGCGGTTAGAACGTTCGCCTACCACCTAGGCGGCCCGGGTTCAATCCCAGGGACCCGTATTTGTAGTGGACAAAGCGGCGTTTTCTCCGGTTTATCTCACCACTCATTCTACCAATTGCTCTAATATCAGCTTTCCAATCATCGATTTTGCCTGCACTTCATATCATCCTCTTCCTCACTATCATACCCGGTGCTTGGTTGACCACCCACTTTCAGGTCTCCTTTCTGTCCGGTCCATAGGTTCCTGTGCTCCCCGACAGGCGTCTGACCTTAGGCACTGGCTTCTAAGTCCTACATAAGGGGAGGGTAATCAGGTAAAGAAAAACAAAGAATCTCTGCTGGCAATCAGATACGTGGACTGTTGTCCCTATAAATATGCCTATTGCGAGTGAAAATGGTCTCATTAGTGAGCAATCACGTGGCGTCCAAAATGTTTATTTTGGACTACTGGTTCCTTATGTCAAAATGTTCGAAATAGAGTCCTCTATCGTCTGTATAAATTTAACCCACAAGTTTGCGCACAACTGTATGTATACACTGCCCTTTTAACCCTCAACTGGTTTGCAAGCAGGAAGAAACTCTTCAGCGATTGGAAAATCATTGCAGAGGATAAGGCGTCTGTTCATATGCCAATGTTCCGGTTCAGGATTTTTGTCATTCAGCTCACCAAACGCTGGATAACCGCGATACCATTGAGTACTGCGTGCCTCTCTTTCATCGCAAATGGAAGGTCGATAATCGCTTGGGAGCTGAAAAGCTTGACGTCATCAGACTAGCAAAGTTCGTAATTATAACCTCGGTTGGATTATAAGGTCATTAAACCAAGTCTCTTGTCACGATCTTAAACCTCTAGAGCTCTGATTATTAAATAAAAATGCTGCTGAGGATCGATTATTTTAGCTGGTACCTTCACGAGCAAGATACACAGCTTGCAGAAACACTGTTTTCATGTTTTATAGGAAGTCATGATTACATATTTTTTACAGTAAAACGAAACTCTTTAGTCATATTAATGTTAACGTCAGATACACATACTGCTTCTATTCGCACAAAAAATTGCCAGAAGAGTATTCAACTCACATATGATAAAATGAACTATCTTCTAATTGTAGTAGTCCTGATTAATTCACACTTCCTTCCATAGATTTTCCACATTTATCTACTCTCCCCTCACACAGGCTCAGCTAGTTTCTACAAGTTAATTTTCCTGTAGATTAAGTTCTATATGCTTACATACTAGAGAATACTTAATGTTCGATAGTTTTGTTTACAATTTGCTTCTTAAACATCACTGAATTCTAATTTTTTGAAAACTTGCTTAGAAACTAGGGATTAGATTAAATTGTAGCATTTGAATTTAACACAGTTTGCTTCCAACTCATTCTGTCTCGTGCTACGCTCGTCTAAAGATCTCCAAACATTTCACTCACTTCACTAAATTCTTAGGACGTCTCTTTCGTGAACGTCCTCTGCTTCTTTTTCAAAGCCTAGGATACTACGTCGTTGTGGCATAGGCCTATCTGCTTTGAGACATCCTAGACACAGGCCCTCGCCATTTAAGGGTTTCTGCTCTCGTGTCCGCATCCTCCATTCGAATTTCTCCTTAGCTCCTCATTTCGTACTTTGTTCTTGAGTCTGTTCTCCAATATCTTCTATTCCATTTTCCGCTGGTAGACCTGTATCATCTCAATCTGTTTTCCTGTAAATGTCCATGTCTGACTGCCATAGAGGAGTACTGTGATGACTCAAGTTTGCAGAGCTTCAAATTTTGTTGTGAAGCTAATCTTTTTTATTTTTCCCCATTAGTATAAATTTTAAACTCCAAAATTTTCCCCAGGAAGTCTTATGTTTCTTTGGAGCTCATTTTTCCTTTTCCCTATGACGCTAATTGTCTCATATGTAAGTGCTCCAATACTGAATCGGCGTAAGGAGGTTCCACTAGCGTTAGATGAAGGAAAATACTGAAGTAAATTTAACATAGCAACAGGCTTATGTGCACACCAATGTGCAAGTTTTCTATTCCTATCTTGTTAACATTTTCCGTACAAGTTTTGCTC
This sequence comes from Tenodera sinensis, assembly GCA_030765045.1. Taxonomy (NCBI): domain Eukaryota; kingdom Metazoa; phylum Arthropoda; class Insecta; order Mantodea; family Mantidae; genus Tenodera; species Tenodera sinensis. The sequence goes on from CM060971.1 coordinate 73,127,921, forward strand.
TTTAAATGGTACTGTAAGAAGCGATGTTTTAACACTTAATATATGATTGCATTCTTAATATAGATCCATACTTGTATTTGTTTTGTCTTACAGATTGAATTACGGTGGTTTCCAGCAACAACCGAAATCTGTACAGTGCATCTGATTCAATTCATTTAGCATTTTCCAAAGTCCGTCTTTAATGCCATTCACCACGGATACGTGTGCAATTTTTCCCGCATCGCTAATTACAAATGAGGGTACAATTTATCACATTATAGTTACCTGACCCTTCGCTCGCGGGGAGTCGCCCAGGGACCTAGGATAAGCCCACAAAAAACAAAAAACTAAGCGCTTACTAATTGGGCTACAGGGTCTCTAGGGTGGGATATTACTGTATTGACGTGACGTCATTTTCAGCCGCTTTTTGTTTCGCCGCAGACGGATGGATAGACGGATGCACTGACAGATACTGCAAATGACACCACAGAGGACACCCCCCCCCCACCCGATTGCCGTAAATCCCTCCTCCCACTTCCAGAGATCAACAAAACCCCAGCACTGGATTTTTATGGCATTCAACTCGACTTGTGTTTATGGGCAGCGAATGTTTAGTTGGGCGAAAACGTTCTGCCTCTTGTTTATTGTGCTTTATCGTGACATTCATTTGTGGGGAGGCTTTAGATGTTCTCTTTGCTTCCACAGCTGATTCCATGCGTTGAAAACTTCTGCCCTACTGGAAAAGCGCGCTTTTGTATGCTGCCGCCACAATTACCACGTTTTGTTTAACTCGTTTTTGTTGGATGGCAGCATCACACCTAATGCACTCCAGGACACAACAATGGATGTTACATTAACTGCTCGTATATTCAGAATTTGAAATACAGACTGAAATATATTTTAAACAAAGAACCCAAAAGTGGGTGACATCCAGTTTTAGCTTTCTTCAGCGACCAATGGATAAAATTTGGTAGCTTTGATAGCAAACACAATGTAAATTGAGTACTATCTTCAAGATCCAAGGCGCGGCACAGGATACGAAACAAAATTCAATATAAACGCTAATAATGTCTTGGCTCGAATGGGGCTTGGGCCAACCAACCGGACTGCCAGACTCACTCCCATTTACACGGCAGAGGTGGACTAATCTCCATGTATTGAGTATGACAGGTTGCGGAGGGACTTAGCACCTTGACCGAAAGGCGATCTTTTGTGCCTATGCCTCTGACGGGGCATATCCGGGAGGATGGATACTAAGGGCGTCCGGAACAGAGCATGTAGCAGATTCCCTACGTTTTCCCAATGAGAAGCTCCCCGACAGACTGACGTAGCTCGGTTTCTCTCCCACTCCTTCAAGTTGGTACTCCCAAGGGGGATGTGGGGAGCGAGATTTCCAGAGCGCATTCTTTCAACCGTTGGAGCAGATATTCTTTTCAACCTTAAAAGATGTTTTGAAGTTCAAATACGCACATTTTCCCGACTGTTAATGGCATTGTAATTGTTTTTTCAGTAAATTTATCTTGTGTTATAACACTTAAAGATGTATTCACGTCAGTTTTTCTGTTATTTAGTTTTGTTCTTCCCGTACCCCCTCCCTTCCTCTTTTATCGAGTTTCTGAAACGAACATAGAAGTAATGTTAGACTTGATGATGAAGTAGATGCTCAGTGTTTTTCCCCGTGTGCCAGTGTGTTATATATGCTAATTCTGTTGTATGATTATTTTACGTAGTTCTGTGTGCTCTAATGATAGCGTCTAAGGTATAGCATGCAGTATTTTTTGGGGCTAATCTAACCCAACCTGATCTGATCATATGTCTCTTTTGATGTATTTTTTTGTATCGTTACTTCGCTTTGTTTTCCCACCCCCCTCCACCTCCTCCTGTTTTAACAACATTCGGAAACTAACAATAGAAGATGCCACCTTGATGTTGAAGTACTTAGTACAAACATTTTATTCACTGCTACAGTACTTTATATTTGTTTATTATCATTTTCTGAATATTTTCTGTTACGTTCTTCTGTTTGTTCTGCTGGTAGCATACCGAAAATGGCTTTGTCTTTCTAAGCTTAACCCATGTTAACCTGAACTTGCGTTTCTTTGAAGCTTTTTTGCACGTTTATTCAGCTTTGTTGTTCTTATGTCTCCTGCTTTGACCGGGTTTTTGATACTAGCACTAAAGGGTCTCTAACCATTGATGCAGGAGTACTTAAAGGTCAGTATTTATAAGACATACTCTGCGAGATCCTAGACTGCATTTTCTCCCAAGCTATTATTTTGATTTATATAAAGTTAATCAGGATATATTTAATTTAAGGGTGCATGGGTAGATGTGTCTCCTATTTCATGTGGGCTGAAAACCAGCACAAGAATTAAATCCTTTAACACCTTTTACTATTATAATTTTTCTTCTTTCTTCTTCAATCTCCATGGGAGGCACGGAGAAAACCATTGTCTCCGGATCTAATGAAACTTCTCTTGTGCATGGCTCGCAACGTTGCAATATCTTTAAAACTGCTTAAGTATTCCTCTAAATATCTTTAAAGGTACTTAAATTAGCCGTGAAAGCAACCTAATACCCGAAAAATGGCTAAAATATTTATCAAAAGGCTTAACATGCCGTCAAAATACTCTTAAATAGTCCGAAAATTCCTAAAAGAATGGGTGCCATGGAGTCAAAATAGCCTCAAAATATCTAAAATCGCTGGCAACATTCTACAAATACGAATATTAAAGAAATGTTCAGTCCCAGATCTGTATGCGGAACGACTAGAAGTTTCGGCATCATAGAAAAATCGAGTAAAAGAGGAGAGCGTAAATTGGATTAAAGGCTGAAATTGTAATATATATTGATAGTCGGTAACGGAAATAAAACACACTATAACTACAACGTAACCAAAATGGTTGTAAAACGATACAAATAAGTATAAATCGTGAGGGACTGGATGTAAAAATCCGCTAAAGTACTGCAAAAACCGCTAAAACAGCAAAATATCTACTAAACACACAGTTTTGCTATGTATTCGCTTTATTCTTCCCTATCTACTTTCATCTGCAGTGTATAAACTAACGCAAATGGATATTTCTAGGGAAGGGAACCGTCAGTGATAACTGTCACTTTCAATAATTATTATAATAGATTAGCACATAACGTTTTAAACTTGACGTACTCAGGCGATAAAATGTAAGTTTACTACATACATGGAGAGAGTTCTGGTACAATCAAAATACCGCTAGCATGTTCACACTATACCAATATTGCCATACATGTTCTGATGTTCACCAAAATCATGTTATATTAAAGTTACATACGCCTCTCTAAAGAGCATCAAACATTTTACTGTGTACATTTAATCTATAATAGCATAATGCTAACGCATAATTACACACACGTCGAAAGCTGAAGACCTACAAAGGAGATCCTTGACATCGATGGTTTGTGCCAGAATATTTAGTCACCTGTACCAAACGCAAAGCATTTTAATGAAAATAAATGCAATGTACTATTCTTCATGCTTAAAATAGGGTTACTCTGCTAGTTTGTTTTCTTACTATGCAAACGTAAGCTAGATCCTCGGATCAAGTTTGAGCTCCTGGTATGTATTTCTAAGGTTCAAATCAAAACAGGTCATGTTTACTTAAGTTTCACGCCGATATTGTGTTTGGATAGCACGACAAATATGTCTCTTGCAAGGAATATTTTGAAGTGACCTAGAAACGAAGCAGTAAAATCAAGTTTAGCAATGGACGTACAAACGGAGAGGGAAATGAAAGCTTTTGGTTTAAGTTAATGTTAAACATGACGGCTGCCAAGGAGAGCGCCTGTTAAGTTTCGTCAATAAACAGGAGCTCTTGCCACACAGCTTAGTAAGGAAACTCGTTTTTAACAATCCATGATGTTTAATATAAATAAAACTATTGTGATTATAATTTACCCTTCTATAAATATTCATACAAATGCTTATTTTTATGTTATTTCTGTTAATTTTGTGATCCAAAAATTGTTTCTATGAACAGTTTGCCGTACCTGTGTATACAAAAGCATATAGAGGACTGAGGGGACATTCATCTACTTAAAAACAATTGTTAGATGAATGCCTTGCCGTTATATCCTTTTAATAGTTGAACTGAAAGGGATCATGGTTTCTTAAAATGCAAGAAGTTCTGCAACAAATATGCATGGGAAACTCATGAATTAATAGGAAGCATCAAAGCAGAAAACGTTTAACGCTGGATAAATATTGAAAGACAATAAATATACTGCAATATCTTCGAGGTGTACAGGATAAAAATGCAATAGGACAGGGGAAAATATCGGATTTGCATGGGCTAGAGTTGTACTTTAAAGGCTTTAAGAAACAAAACTTAGTAAAACGGCCAAAGTTTAGGTAAGAAAACACAGATTTCCATTCTTTACATTACTATGGTCAAAAGTGTGGTAAAAGAGGTATAATTAGATGCGGAAATTTTAATAATTAGGAGGAATTTTAACTTTTAAATGATATATTAGGGAGAATTGGATAAGAGCAATCAATACTCCTAGGAAGGTAGGAGGCGTGTGTCAATCATATGTAGAAGAGCAACAGACTAGACAAGTTTAAGTAAGGAAAGCATAATGAAGTGAAGCATATGGTGGTCAGCAATACTCTAATAACGTGGAGTTGCATATATTGGGACCAATAAGTAAGTGTATGTAAGCACCTTTAATTGATGCAAGACTTTACAGTAGCGATGTCCTTGTCTCTTTGGAGACGCTTACCTATTGATATTGCTTAAATGCTATTATTGTATTCCCATATTCCCCTTGCACCTACAAGGAAGTGAACAATAAGATAATTTCTGTAAATGTTTAGCTCAACTAACACGAAGAAGATACAGGAATAAGAGTTTGTAGGAATGGTTAGTACTAGAATAGAGAAAGTCATCTGGGTGCAGCACATCAGATGTTTTCCTGTAGCAAACTTTAGCCGTATCTAATTATTTCCCAATTACTGGAAATCCATAGGAAAAGTAGAGGAATGCGTAGCTCCAGGCTACTTGCAAAAAATTCACATTTTATTCTAAATGTATTTCAAACATATATCTTCTTCAAAATGCCACAGACATTGAGAAAGCAAAGAGCAATGCAAAAGCATTGATGTATTGGGTGGTTGGTGGTGGAGGCTATTGGTTCAAAAGCTTTACCTGCCATTTAAAAATGGCTGACTTAATTATGAAGTTTTATATAAATGTGATGCTTTGTGTTCAAGCCCTTCAGCTTATCTCTGAAAGCAATTTTTCGAAGAAGTACAGTCTGTACGACTGAAAATGCTAGAAAGAATAATAAATCAGAAATTCGCATTTTAATTATTAAAATATCGCATGTAATTTTAGTCGTCTCCCACTACGTTATGATTGAATAGCTTCCTCTAGTTATTATTGCGAAAAACAACATTTCGAAGTCAGTTCATCGTGAAAGTTGCATAACCATTGTTTCCTGCTGTTATAGAAGTAAGCTTTTGTTATACAGCACTTCACTCTCTGGTGTTAAACCTTTCTTGATACCGCCAGTTCTTTCCTGCTTTGTGCTATGACATGCATTGTGTTGCGCCTTTTTGTTCTTTCATCACCTTCTGTGAAAATGAAAAGTCATAACGGATAAACGTGTGTCGGTTTTGATGCAAGGTTTCTAAGCTCGTTGCGTTCTGTGAATACGGAGAAAAACAATTTTTGAAAGTACTTGTGTTTATTCTCCTCCAGATCTACATGAAGAATCAGTTCATGTAGCAATTGTTATGGCTAATAGAATGGAAAACGTTTCTCCGCTGTTTATGTATATTTTGATGTGCGAATACTGTTTAGTTCCTTCTCTCCAGTTTTATGGATTTTATGGACCTAATTCAGACTACCAGTTATTTATAGATGAAGAGCAACCCATCGCTTTATTACATCCTCTGTTTAATCCAGAAGTGAACACTGGACCTTATTTTCATACGTTACTTTATTCGTTATTGTGTTAATTAGTAGAACCCGAAGCTTCACTCTTGTTGATCCGCTAAATGCGGAGATTCTTCTCTGGTCTCTCACCATCGCTTTCTCATAGTTTCTGGCAGTTATTCATACATTTCATGAATCATACATTTATAGAAATTATCTATTTCTTAAATTGATACCAATAGACATTTTAAGAGGTTAAATGGAGACGTCCTCATGTCCATAAAATGGCAATTTTCCTTAATTATAATTCTTGTGTAGATGGAACAAAAAGTACTAATATTAAGGATCTGATGTATTGCGCTCACATGACTTTTTCTTCTCTTGCACTGATTCTTACAAACTCATATTCCTGCATCTTATTCGTGTTAGTTGAGATAAACATCTGGAAAAATTATTGCTTATTTTCTTGTAGGTACAAGGGGAATATGAGAATACAATAGGCTTTGAGCAATAGTCAAATCTTTTAAAGCTTTCAAATTCCGTTCTTTTTGCATGGTTAACATATAAAAAATGAACAACGATGTTTTTTACAAAAGTTTTGAGTTTTCCGATACTGACAAATAACCAGAAATATCTCCGAAATGGTTCACTTTGCAAAAACATTTATTGAGACATAAATTGGGTGTTTCAGCGAGATCTACATTTTTTGTATAGTAAGATTTTGTCTATCTGTTATGGTTTACGACTTATTCAAAAGTTATCCAGAATAAACAGTACTACATAGGCTATAGCCAGAAAATTCAAATTATACATTTCATATGTCATACAAATATCTTAAACATGTGGCATTTTAATCAAAATCGTTAGTCATTTCCAAGATAATCAATATTTTTTAAACATTTTCCGCGTAAAGGGTAGTTTAGGGTGGGGCTATTTTCTTCAATATCTTCGTGTCGCATCCGTGAAAGACATTAAACTCAAATACCAACTTTGGTTTGTAACCAGCTTTTCGTTTTTGAGTTATGTTGTCCACAGACTGACAGACACACAGATACATACACAAGGACCTTTTTGTAAAACTGCTTGTTTTGGATTCGGGGGGTCTCAAAACATATATTTCCGGTGAAATCTCGACATCGAATTTTTGGGTGGAATATAATACTTCCTCCACTTACCAGTAGAGAAAGTAAAATGAAGGTTAAGGTGCATGCAAATGACTTCTTTACTAAAATACTTCAATATGGCTTGTTTTTCCTTTAGTACTTTTAGCTTTTAATGCCCGTTGTTTCTGCATACAGCGTCAGAGATGGTGGACACTGGTGATGCTACATTAAATGTGTGATAATCAGGGTAAGGCATTTCAGTACCTTTTCGGCCATACAAGAGCACTGCAGGTTACGATCACACGGACATCAGGACAACGTCGGGCACCGCCTGTGTTACATACAACCGCTCTAGAATATTCCACACAGTACAGTGGAGTAGTTACGAATAGAGAACCTAACTCTTGACTTAATAAGTAACTAAACCCCAGCGCAACAGCCCATCAAGGGCCAAGGCTTGTCGCCCAGTTGCCGCATCCCCTACCTTTGCAGTGGAGTGCAGTACTTGAGATTGGGACGTGGACAGCACCCCGAGCCCTCCTGGCCAGTTATGCGGCCTTCTCGATCTGGGGCCACTTTTTCACTCTGGATTAATCTGCAATTGAAATAATTATTTAAGTATGTCTCTAGTGCAGTTATAAATTCGTGTATACAATTATGGAGGAGTTGAATTCAATGTATTTCTCTATGGATGGAAAAAATATTACATGAAAGGTGTTTATAAGTTTTGTTTTCGGGACAATGAAAATGCATATGATATTACAACATAACAGGTTATAAATTAACGTTTATGTACACATTTATAAATTGTATAAATAATGCAATCTGTCACTATAGCTCAATTTTTATTGTATTGTGTATATATAACACAATATCAATATCAAATATCAGTGTGGAATTTAATGGCTATCCTGTAACATTGCATGTAATTTCAAATTAGCTACTTATCTACAGGTACACATTTACTTTGTAAGCGACTGCGTGTCCTTTGATGGATTGTACATTAGAAGCAGCTTTGTTGACGTTGTCACTCACTACCCGGTAATTAGCTACTGCACTAAATTTCAAGAGCCAAGTATTGAAATGCCCCATTCTGGAAAATGAGGTCTATGTTTAGGTAGGTATGTCTTCTGCATTTACCAGTTATGAGGGCTGAGGAAAACTTGGAAAAAGCCGAGTTCACTTAGAATGGTTTCAGTGGGATGTGAACCTCGAGTTCATGCTATACGTCTGGGTGAAATAATTGGAATATGTGTACGAAACAGCAGTGGCGGCTCGCAGTCCAAATTTTAGGGTAGGCAAAGTGTAACAGTAACAACAAACAACAACAACAACAACAACAACAACAACAATAATAATAATAATAATAATAATAATAATAATAATAATAATAATAATAATAATAATAATAATAATAATAATAATAATAATAATAATAATAATAATAATAATAATAATAATAATAATAATAAAAAAAAACCCCGTTTATGCGAAATATAGGGGGCGAAGTCATTGCGGATAACGCAAACAATATATTGTTTGGTTGTTTAATAAGAGCAGACTGAATGAGTGTGACTTACGGACGAATTACCGCCAAAACTAGAATCACGAGTGTCGGCAGACTTTTTTCCAGAGGGGGGGCACATGTTGAAAATTTGCAATCATATAATATTAAATCATTATTTGACTGTCAAAATTTATAGTATTTGTTGCAGATAACCGTATTAATTTGTGCTAAACAAAAATTGTTCTTTACATCAAAATTAAAATAATAGTTTAAAAGTCAGTAACTGACTGCATATTAAGTTCACCAACTTCCAAGGGGGGGGGGGCCGTGGCCCCCCTTGCCCCCGTTTCGCGACGCCCATGACTAAAATAGATTAAGAAATTGAAAAATTGTCTGACTGCAGCTTTGTGTCAAATAGATAAAAACACTCCTCTTTTCATTGTCAGTGCGCCGCGAAAGCGAAATTTGTAATAGTTCACTAATTAAGTCGGTCATACTGGTATTACACAGAGATAACGACAGATTCAGATCTCTGAGATCTTCGTTCGTGGAGTATGGCTGTTCGGAAAATGTCGCATAAATTCGGGTTTGGGCAGGCAAGTGCTCGGACTGCTGGCAGACGCGTCTACGCATGCTCGGAGTGCATATACGGACCGAATATTTCCTTATCCCTGTTCAAGGGCCTCGTACTAAGGAAAGGGGGCCGGGCAGGCAGAGGTTAAGCTAGCTGGCTCTCCACTACCCAGGTTCCATGCGTATCATTTCTGCCGCGCGTTTCAAACACGCAGCGCAGTTTTGATGAATCGGAATTGAGATTAAAGGATTTGACCATGCGCTGGTCATTATAACCGAGAAAACTTTTCTTGAACTGCAATTTAGGGGAAAATTACGGTTCAAATAATAAAATGCAGAATCATAGTTAAACATTATTTGTTGATGTATTACGATAGGGTAGGCAATGCCTACCCTGCCTACCCTGAGGAGCCGCGCCTGCGAAACAGATCAGATTGAGCAGAAAACAGGAGGAAAAATGTCATTTCGACAAAATAATTGATAAACTCTAGTTAAATAATACGTCTGTTTAATAAACAAGACAGAAATGATCGTGTAAAAATTCTGCCACACAGTGGCTTATGAAATACCTAATCTGAAGAACATTTGGCGAAGAACATCATAATTTAGGCACTGAAGGAATTGGCATGTGAAATACAGTGCTCTGGCATTTCCACTGTCAGCAAGAGCTTATAATACGATTTCCGAAAGCTCTGAAAAAGGATCAAGCAAAACGGAAATGGCTTAAATGGCGAGATAGAAGGAAAGGAAGAGTGAAAGAAAAAGTGAATTTCCCTTGTTTCCATTCCATCTTGCTAAGTGCCTTCCTAGCAATTTGACAATAGCAGATTCTACTGGTCCGTCCTTTTGTAGCTGTGAGCTTTCTGCTTGAAATGCTCTTCACTTGTTTTGTCTTAGAAAGGCTGCACTGAACGTAAATAAACAACAACTATCAAATGAAACTGTTTTCTTTGCAACTTGAATGCTCACTGTTTTATCGGTTATATCCCAGAAAATATACGTGTGCTATACACTTTTCTTTTTGGAATATGTTTTTTAGAAGAGTAGTTTTATTTTAAAGAGCTAGAATATTGTAGGTTAACCGATGCTCATTAACTCTAACAGTCTCGACTTTACTAAAATGACCACAACAACATGATGCGCATATGAAAGGCGCATGATATGTATCTTTAGCAAAAGATATCTAATTTAACTGTAAAATCTCAGTAGTACCTGCTTCCTGTTCAAAGCTCCACAATTCCCGTTTTAATAATGAATGTTATTAGTTGTAGCATTCATATAATTTATTATTTTCATTTTTATTTTCATTTTCACTATCGTTATCATTATCATTATCATCATGACTACCACCACAATCATTATCACCATCATTACCATTAGGTACCATTATCTCGGAAGAAATGCTTCCAAGACACAGTTTCTACACAAAAATATAGCAAAGTACAAAGCAGAAATAGCTTATGCTATTACCATTCTTTCTATTGCTTACCTATAGAAAGTACAGCAGAAAGTTTCAACCGTGCTCGAGTGAGACAGAGTATTCACACGTACGAAGCAAGAGTGCTCGGAGCCCGTCCAGAGAAGGAGCGTGATAGTCAACAGGCAGTTTCCCCTAATGCCGAGGTGTATTGCATGCTGCAGGCAGATTCCTGGAAGTCGCGAATACTTCGCTGATCTCTGGTGTGCTCCCAAACTGAAGCAGCCTGAAGTAGAGGAAGTACTGTATTCAATCTAAAACTTCATTGTCGAGATTTCACAGAAAATACAGGGTTTGAGATCCTCTGCATCCAACAAATTTAGAAAAGGTTCCATGTGTGTCTGCCTATCTGCGAACAGAATAATTAAAGCGGATACATACTTAGCTTTCGTATACATCCGGAATGCGACTCAAGGATTTTCAAGGAAATCTCGTTATTGCAAACTATTCTTTGGATGCAAGACTGTTTTGCTTTTTCGTATTTTGGGATTTTGTCAAAAATGCGTATTAATTTTGATTAAAAAAACTATACATTTAATACATTTACCTAATAAATAAAACTCACATGTTGAATTTTCCAGGAATAGTTGCGAAGCTCTCTTCATTCAGATGAAATTACGTTTATTTCTGTATAGCTAGTAAACCATAAAAGAAAAGGGGGTTTCTATGCCAGTATACAGGCTGTTAGGAGCATAAGTGCAGGTATTTTTTATTGGTAATTGAGAACAGGATAATGAACACCAATACTTACTTCATTTGCAGACTTCAATTATAAGCGTATTTGTGACCACAGGTTTCTTGTGTCTCAATGCTCAGTTTGGAAGAGTCTTATCTTATAATTTTGAACCTAAAGAGTGGGGAGTATATAAACTAGAGGCAGATATCAAGCAGAAGAAATAAATTTACGAAGAGACAATGCGAAAAGTGGTTGTTCTAAAGAGGTGCCACTAAGTGTTCATGCTCTTTCCTATGTTCAACAATGAGTACAGTTTATTGAACGATATGAACATGTCCGTCATAGTGGTCCGAAACTCTGGTAGGTAAGCAGTTTCAAAGATAAACTCTGTGCTATGTCCTGGTCAATATTTTATGAAATTGATAAAGGATCTTTTCCTTCAAGGTATTTGCCATTGATAGTAACTGTTCCATTTTTATAGCTCGATTTCACACTCTGTCCTTAATGAACCCCCTGGTTGCAGAGGTCGAAAATTCGTGGAAGTTAGGGGAAAGAAGGATTGAAAATGCTTGTTGGTCTCAGTCTAGCCCCCACACCATAACGTGGGATCAATTTTTCATTGTCCAATGGATTTTCTTTACTCAATGCATTCATGAATACATGTTCCAGCAGACAGCATATTATCATGGGAACGTTGCTTACTAAACTTCCAAATGCCTCTATAGTTTTAAAGCCTTACTATAAAAGTGCATGCAACTATTAGTGAAACGCCAAGTTTTTTGTATGAAACTGCTTCATGTCTTTCTCATAGACCACGAAAATAAGAAAACACATTATGGAGAACACTTCATCAATATCGTCAAGAGGTGCCATTATAACCAGAGTCGAGTACATGGATTCGAGGCGATATAACGCACATGAGTTTATATTGATAAGAAATATAACCCGTCTTGGCCGTGTTTGTCTTACTCCCTGCTGAGGGTTCATAGGTTGTTTGAGTGTCACTTAATGTAAAATAAATATGAGACGGACACATCCAGAGGCTGGTGTTATCCGTCGTTGTGAACCTGCCTTCCAGCCGTTCAGCTGAAATATTTCTGTATACCTTCCCTTTTGCCGCTCACCTAGGCCAGTGTGTGGTGTAGGACTTGAACTAAGCAATTGGCTCAACCAGGGCTAATATGGAATACAAATGATAAGGGAGTGTAAATAAAGAGATTAGTAAAGGAAAAGAGTATTACCTACAAGAAACCAGACACATCGACACTATTCTGCACACTCAACTGTGAAGACACATATTGTGGTCATATATGGAGGAATTTTATTGGTTATGTTTGTGCACCATCACTTCGACGGACAATTAAAATGTGTATTCCGATCGCAATAATGTCATTGTTTACTTTCACCATCTGGTAGGCGTAGGTACTGAAATATTCACCTCGCAGTCACAAACACACGCGGTATCTTGCTGGAATCATAATTAATTCCAAGTTCTATGAATGGAGCGTTCAACTCAGGTGCAGTTTCCGCATCACGACATCACAGTACTACAGCTTCTTTAAATGGCGATGTTTGCTGCGAATTGTCGGAGGGGCGCAGCGTCTGGCGGGAGAGAGAGACATGTCTGCACGTACTACAGTGACCGCCATATTTGAGAGCGTGACTGAGCTGCTGCAAATGGCACTACAGCACTTCATCCCTTCGTGCAATAATAAAGGTTACTGGGTGTGGTACACTGCGGTGGTTTCTCCGCTCCTAAATCTTCTCCTTTTATCAACTGAAGTAGCTACTGCATTGTTTTAAATTGGGTACAAAAACACTGCTACTGCGAATAAAATAGCAGAATGTTTATATTAGACTAGATGACCTGGTGAATTTCGTACCACTTAACATTCATCGTCACAAGTGATTATCAATACTAATCAACCTTCCAACTTCATGTTAATCGAGATAAATACTGCGGATAAACTTGTAGACATAGTTTAATTACATATTACCTGGTAGGTACAATGGAAGCAGGGGTTTACAGTAGCCTTAAGCGATATTCAAAATTTTTAAGAGTGGCTCGCTATGTGATAGCTTTGAAATTCCGTTTGCTTTGCATGACCAGAAGAAGAGGAAGAGAAGAAGGAGGAAGAAGAACAGGAAGAGGAAGAAGAAGAAGCAGAAGAAGAAGAAGAAGAAGAAGAAGACGTTCCAAAATTAGTAAAATTCAACAATAACAAGGAATAGTTCGGAAATGAATCACTCTATAGAAATGTATTTTGGCATGATCACTTCAAGATGTACCTATATATTTTTTGTGAAAGTATCTTAAACACGTGGTATTTTAATATCAGTTGTTAGAGCAATTTTTGAGAAAATAGGCATTTTAGAAACATTTCCCCTGTAAATAATAGTTCGAAGTGGGAGAATTTTCTTCAAAATCTTCGAGCCACATCCCTGAAAAACTGAACTTAAACACCAAGTTTGGTATTTATATTAAATTTATTTATTTATTTATTTACTTATTTGTTTATTTGTTTGTTTATTTGTTTGTTTGTTTATTTGTTTATTTGTTTATTTGTGTTAAGCTGATATATGTATATGCCTGAGTATGACGAGTATGCAACCCAGGCTTTTAGCCAGTCATACCCACCCAACGTAATTAATTGCTTCTACACACATTCTATAATTCTCTCTAGCCATTATAATAGAGCAAGAGCACGTGACTGCCAGGCGTTTCTTATTTTATAAAAGCTGAAGGTTTCTTAGCGCATGAGCCCCTACTCAACTCAAATACAAATTATAACGTCTCTCATTATGATAATTGTAACTGGATCGCATTTATTTTATAAAGTGCAGAAACAAATAGTAAAACGTATACTGTATATATAATAACAACATATACTGAGTAAACTAACAATGTGTAATAAACATCTGATGTGTTGCACTCACATGACCTTTTTTACTCTTGTACTAACCATTCTTACAAACTTCTTCGTGTTAGTTGAGATAAAATTTGTACAAATTATTTTGCTCATTTTCTTGTAAGTGCAAGGGGAATATTAGAATGCAGCAGGCCTTGAGCGATAATCAAATCTTTTAAAGCTGTGAGATCCCGTTCTCATTGCATGCTTAACATATAAAAAATGAACAACAATGTTCCATTTCATGAAAGTTTTAAGTTATCCGAAACTCACACACATAACAAGGAATATCTCCGAAATGGTTCACCCTACAAGAAAATGTATCCGGACATTAATTGTGTATTTTAACAAGATCTACATTTTTTGTATAGTATGATTTGATCTATCTCTAACGGTTTACCGGCTATCAAAAGTCGTCCAGAGTAAATAGGCCTACAGGGGCTATAGCTAGAAAATTCAAGATATACATTTCATTTGGCATAAAATATCTCAAACATATGACGTGTTAATAAAAATTGTTAGAGCCATTTTCAAGAAAATCGAAATTTTCGAAAAAGTTTCCATGTAAAGGGTAGTTCAGGGTGGGGATATTTTCTTCAAAATCTTCGTGTCGCATCGTTGAAAGACATTAAACTTAAATACGAACTTTGGTTTTTAACTGACTTTTCGTTTTTGAGTTATGCTGTCCACAGACTGATACACACGCACGGACCTTTTTCTAAAAATTCTCTTTTTTTGGATTCGGGGTGCCTCAAAACATATTTCCGCTGAAACCTCGACATCAAATTTTTAGATGGAATATAAGACTTCCTGTGCTTTACTATACGTAGTAGAGAAAGTAAAAAATGTGGCCCATTATCCTATTAGGATATGGAAGAATGGGCTAACTTTTGACGGCAGTGGTAGAGAAAATAAAAACGTCTAGAGCATTTGTGATTTAAAAGAAGTTAGAAAAATAAATTTAAGTGACGAGAAAGAAATGACTCTAGACAAACCGTTGTGGAGAAGGGAAAAGAAACTGGCACAGTAAACAGGGGAAAGAAAAACTATGAAACAAATATAAGAAGAAGTGACAGAATTGTTATTTGTTCCACGACCGTCAAGAGCAGGGAATGAGGTTATAACTGAAGGTCTTACGACAACCCCAGTGATACACAAGTTGAGAATGTCCCATAAGCACTCTATCCAGTGCATGATGCCGCACAGCAATCCATTTGGGAGACACGGTTCTTCTCAGTTTTCAGCAGCATTTTTCCACATAACGTGATGCCCATTATTTCCCTTTCTCCTCCTACCAGAGGAAATAAATTCTGTCTGCTCAAGAGTGTGTGTGTATGTGTGAACTTGCTTGTGACAGCTCCAGCTGACTCCACTCTCTAAAATATTGAAAGAATAAAAGGGCGGGTTTGTCACCCTTGGAGTAATTATTTTTGTTCCATTGTCTTGCGAGAGGTTCCTGACCTTTTACGCTAATGGTCACGAGTTTAACCGGGAAAAAACTCAATCAAATGCGTTTTGATAGGACACAAAAGATGTTTTTGTTGATGGGTATTTATTAAAAAGAATAATGTAGTACAGCCATGGAAAAAGTGATTGAGCACATTAGGAGAGCAGAATATATATTAAGTTTCACTGTGGCAGCGCGATTTACACAAGTCGATATTCCAAACGAGTTTATTTCTGATCCATATGTTTTCCTCTATTGAACACCCAAATAGGCTGGGTCTTGAATCACTACTTGCATTTGTATTTGCGAGCATGTATACAAATGCGACTGGTGATTTAGGAGGCAGCCTATTTGAGTGTCGAATAGACGATAACATAAGGAACAGATACTAAATATACTCAGCTGCATGTTGGAATGTCGACTTGTGTAATTGCCACACGACGTGAAACTTAGAAATGTTCTGCTTTCCCAACGTGCTCAATCACTTCATCCATGCCTGTACATAGGTATGACTCCCTCAGCCTTAACTTCGTTACATTGTAAGTACTGGGGAATGCAGATTTTTCAAATTTGGATCGCTATATAATGTATTTTGATCGCCTCCGTAGCGCAGTTGGTAGTGCGCTTGCCTCTGGCGCGGAGGACCCGGGTTCGATCCCCGGTACCAGCAAGGGGATTTTATCCCCTCTGGAAGGTCTGGCACGGGGTGCACTAAGCCTCGTTAGGTTCCGGGGGCACAAATTGAGGAGCTACTTGATGGAGAAATAGCGGCCCCAGGTCTAGAAGACTGCATAACTGGCGCTGACCATGTCCCAACTTCCAGTACTGCACCTCGCCAATGACGCCTGTAGTGGGCAGAGGTGGGGGACGCAACGGCTGGGCGGTAGGCATTGGCCCTTCGTGGGCTGTCGTGCCGGGGTTTAGTTTATATAATGTATTTGAAATGCAATTCTCTTTCCATGACAACAAGAAAATAATGAACAGTGACTTACGTCTTGAAAAGGTATACTTTTTGAAAATTCGTACTAAAAACTAAAAATAACTTAGAAATGTTTAACGCCACAAAAATACTTCACATTTTTGGTGTTGCATTTGTGCATTGTTTCGTAAGGTTTTGTCTATCTCTTACGTTTATCTGTTTGGCATATGACATTTAGTATGAGTACTTCATGGGCTATCGCAAGACAATTGAAGATGCATTTACATTTACATTTTATTTTCATGTAAACAGCATTTGAGTCAGTTCTGAGAAAATCAGTAATGATGAACATACTTCAATGTAAAGGGTAGTTATGGTGAAGGCTTTGGAGGTGTTGGAAGACTGTGATTAGTAAATACCATGTGTGATATTTCGCCGATTTGCCGTTTTGGAATTCAGTTCCTCACATAGAGCAGACTGACAAACGGATACTCCCTATATCCTTCATATAAAAAGATTCCTTATTATTCAAGTCGCTTTAAAATATATATTTAGAGGGACACCTCAGTACTGAATTTTTGGATAAAATTCAAAACATCCTCTTTTTACCATTATGTAAATAGTGGAATGGTAGATCATGTTGGTATTAATATCTTGGTATTTTTTAGTAATTTCATATTATTTTCCAATCATTGCATTTTCTAAAACATTTATAACTGGAAAATTTTAAGAGAGAATGTATATGGCACTGCGGATATCATTAAAGTGTACATTTTATATAAAATAAGTGTGTAATGTTAACCGTTGTAGCGGTTATGTCCCGCTGCTCATTTTCTGGTTGCTCGGCCAGCCATCGGGTCCTTATTTTGTTCTGGCGCATCTCAGGGCGTAGAGGTGCAGAGCAATAAATATGTGTAGACGAATTCATAAATACGCAAATGAGAATTAAAATTTTACTGCAGAAGGGTGTCTTTTATGCAATTCTACGATGATAGCTTTTAAGCAACTCCTTTATATTTTCTTTAAACAAATATCGAGCAAAATTCAGTGTTAGGATGATTAAAAGCTCTCTCACAGTTCCTTTTATCCCTCGTTCTTCCAATAAATTAAAATTGTAAAGGTTCCTCTACTCAAAACGATTCTCTGCTTGATATTTTTTTCGTAATTATTTATGACAATCGAAGAACGACTTCCCATGCCTCTGCACTCTTTCATTAAGTTTTGAGGGTTTAGAAAGGAAGCTGTTTTACCATTCATTGCTGTTGGTCTGACTTTTCCAATTTTTTACGAGTACGTATTCTGTTTAAGACTTAGCCGCTACTCTCTTGTCTCTTGAGATGCTTGAAAGGAATGTAGAATTTCAGAATATGCTCATTACTATCCCTTTTTACAGGATTCCACCCCTGTCACCTCTGTGCTCTAGACTGCTTACAACGTGTAATGGAACCTTTTCTAATATTTAAGTTATTTTTGCTCAATGCAACTTCGTGCTATGCAGCTATGCTGGTCACGGTGATAGAAGCGCAACATTAAATGATCGTTGATACTGAAATTATGGTTTCGGTGAATAAATCATTTAAAGTGAAATTAACAAGTGAAGTAATTATAGTATAATTAATTAACGATGGGGAATTGATAGCGAAATCAAGCAGATAAAACCGCTTTAAATATTAATACCAGAAGAATATGCTATATAACCTTAGAATGTATACATTTCGTCAGACACAAGTATTAGCTTGTAGTTATCAGGTGGTACGGTAGGTCATTAGCGAAGGATCGGTTCCTTAGGCCAATTCGTAGAATTCGCCGAGTAGTTAGACCAGAGTAATTAACGAGCTAAAATAAGGTTGTCAGATGCATTAGCGCGTCTAGGCCTGAGAATTTTGCGGACTTCTGAGAATTTTATAGACGAAATCAGGTTGAAAATCAGTAGACCTTGAATACTATAGAAAATGTTGCAACATGGTATTGGAAGCTATGAGAAAGGGGTAAGTGGAAAGGAGAATAACTGGAGCAAACATGCAAGTAAGCACATTAGAGGGCTCTTTATCGAGCCTCACTATATCCAGATTTATTTATCTTTATCAAAATGAAGTTCCCCACCCGGTAGGTACCCTTGAAGCGACAGGCAGATGTTCTGCTGGCTGAGCCACGCGGCTAGTCAAAACCATTACCCCAAAAGTTTACCTCGATCAAAATAAAAGTGATAAAAGGAAAAAAAAAAGGCCTTCTAACTATAATTTATACCACAGATGTAAAAATATGACATTCGGTAGAGAAGTTAATGAGATGTGGAACGAAATGCTCTTTCTTAAGGGGTGAAGCAAAATGACATGATTCATATTAATCCTTTGTAAATTTCTGTTCTGCATTGCTCATATCTCGTGCTGAGAATCCGTAATTCGATTTCCAAATCCGGGTTAGCTCTATCCAAGGTTTCACCTGAAACTAGCAATGGTGAAATATCCCCTAGCGCAACGGAGTCCACGGTGAAGTAGGTCCTCTCGTTCCATCAACACTCGCATTATCACTCTACCATCACTGCATAGGGTAATAATGAATAGGTCCAGGCATCGTTTGGTGGAAGGTTTGTCCCGAAAGTCGCTGAGTTTATGAAGTATTGGCATTTACAATGGCAATTGAAATCGCAGACGCGAATGCTAAAAGACAATTGTTGACTGAATTCCGCAGGAGAGAAGAAGCAAAAGGAAAACTCGCGTGGACACAGGAAGTGATGGAGCAATGAAAGGGAAAGGAGTCAAAGAAAAAGTTGAATGGGGAAGAAAAATTAATGTCTTAATGTGTGAATGCGTAAACATTGCCATACATATTAATAATGATAATAATAAAGTTTATTATTATTACTATTACTATTATTATTACTATTTTTATTTTATTCATTTTAATTATTATTATCATCAACAGTGCCAGCTGTGTTCACATCATACAGTGATTAAGCTCACTAGTAGCACACAATGAATTATCGCTGTTTGTCTCTGAATGCAAGAAGAGTCACTTGTCTCGTTGATTTTCCTTCCTTCAGAACTAACATAAATTTCCTTAGCGATCGTTTTACGAGCTGTATCAGTGTTCCATTTGCATGCAACTAGCTACCTGTGTACCAGAAATTGGGACGTACGAGGGAATATGTGTAATTGGATTGTGTTGCGGAGCGACGCTGAATGTATGAATAATTATGTGACTGCTATAACTTTAGTCAGCACTGTGAGAGTCCTCATGCATATACATACATCGACTGATGCACTACGTCACCTAGATGGATTGACCATAAAGTTCTTCGGGGATCGCCAGGTAACGCTAACAGCCTGTCCAATGTGTTACAATGGGCCGTGCTTCTCTTTACACGTACCTAGGTACGTTGTTCGTCTGTCATCTCATATTTTACACATCACACAGAAGGTACCAGGAAGCACGATGCTTGCATTTAAAAGAACACAGCGTGGGCGTAACACTAGATTGATATTTATATCCGGTCAGATGGCCTTTTAATGTTCTCTCTACTTGTACAGAAAGTATACAGAGTGGAAGTGAAATTATCCAACAGACTTTAACAGCGAATTTCTCATGTTGTGAATAGGAAGAAAGTCTAATACCAAAATGTTGAACAGTTTATAGTTTTCTAAAAAAATATTTTTATTACAAAAATTTATCACCTGGCTGAATTGTTATTGATTGGAGCTTCTTGATTTATGGCTATTGAATAGAGACAACTTTTTCCTTTGGCGTATTTCAATAGATTCAACGGTTTTTGTGTAAATTAAATTTAAAAGAACCCACAATTTATTACCTTTTTGTTGCAATAAATTATGGGTTTTTTAAATTTAATTTACAGAAAAAACGTACGCCAAAGGAAAAAGCTGTCGTTTATTCATTTTTCTATTTATATAGCCATAAATCAAGAACATTCAATCAATAGTAATTCAGACGGATGATGATAAATATTTTCGATAAAGGTATTTTGTTTTAGAAAACTATAAATTGTTCAACATTTTGGTGTTAGACTTTCTTGTTACTCATAACATGAGAACTTCGCTGTTAAAGTCTGACGGATAATTTCACTTCCATCCTGTATATAGAGATTTCACCGGAATCTAAAAAGCATTTTAAAAAAATGTCCTGCACTTGTGTAGGTGAACAGCATAATTACAAAATACAATTTTCTGTGAAGTGCTTGTAAAGCCGTCTTCATTCTTATGTCATCTCCCTAAGAGATAATTAAATATCGATATACAAAAAGTGTAGATCAATAGAAGTACACAAGTTATACAAAGTTTTTGTGGCGTTAATCACTTCCATATTTAAATTTGTCCATATTTGTAAGAGATTTCTACTGCTTTAAATTGTTAGGTGGCTATATTTTACATACGTATTATCCAAGAGTACGGAATTTCAAGTGCATCACATAGTGACATGGCTTTTAAGAGAATTGACTGTCCTTTAACATTCTGTATTTCCGTTTTACCTTCAATTAAATGGGTAGTAAATTGATTTCTAAAATTAATGCTTATACAATGCTAAAATGTAACAATGTTTGGTAGAAAGCGTCGAGAGAGTTCGAATGAGTGCATTACATAAGATTTTAGAGGGAAAGTTAGTAATGCTTCTTCTTCTTCTTCTTCTGATTACACTCCCGGCACGGAGGACTTACAAGCCAGTGCCTAGGGTGAACACCTGGAAGCGGGTGGTCAGTTAACGATTCTGTTGTAAGAAAGACTTTAGCTATGAGCTTAGAATCACAAAGTGTAAAGCTTTACCAGTAAACATAATGCAATATTATATTGAACAATATAAAACTATAAAATTGTTTGTTCCTTCTACAAATTTTCCCTGTATTTATACCAGAATTAAAATTCGTAACTTGTTTGTCTATTACGTTATTTTATAATTCAGTTATTGCGTTCGAATGAAATGTTTTCTTCGAATACCAATTCAATAAACCACCTCTTTTGGATGACATTAAAATTTAATTACATTTCTGTGACTGAACAGTTTCTGAAATATGTTGAACTGTGTTACCAGCTTGCCATAGATCAATAATATGACCACGTGATGTACCTATAAGACATGGTCTGAATAAAACAACAGTTGAGTAACGTTCATGTCGTCGTGTCATTGGTCCAGCCAGTAGTTTGAATACTGCTGTCATTGGTAAAGAGAGAGAAAGGACGGTAAGGTACAAAGGCCTCGTTAAATAATCATGATAACGTTGCATTTTATTAAATTCGCTTTATGTACGAGTAACCTCCCTTTTCATCTCTAGAAGGCCACGGTACTGTTACTAGATCATACCTTATGACTTATTCAAATTATAAGCTATCTCTGGTCACCACCAGATTTACGCAAATGGGGTCTAAGTCATTCATTTGCAACACTTCAGAGAGCAAGGATCTAAAGGGACTCAATTTCTCATCTTGCAACTCCAGTAGTTATATTTTTAAAAATATATGACGTTGCCCCCATATGACTTTCTCTTTCATACAATCTCATTATTCTGTCTTCATGTTAGTCAAGCTTAACGTTTGCAGTAATGGGAATACAATAGGCTTTAAGCGATAGTCAAATATTTTAAAGCTGGTCACTATCAGAAGTCTTTGAAATTCCGTTCTCTCTGCACGGTCAAGAGATAAAAAAGCGAGTAATGATCCTCTATTTGAGAAAAGTAAATCAAAACTCACTCACGGGGAATATATCCGAAAAAGTTCACTCTACAAAAAATACAGTTGCAACAACTTGTGTGTTTTAACAAGATCTACATTTTTTGTGCAATACGATTTGGTCTATCGCTTGCGGTATACCAGTTATGCAAAAGTCATCAAGAGTACACAGGACAACATAGGCTATAACCAGAAAATTCAAAATATACATTTCATTTGCCATAAAAGTATCTTTTAACATGTGGGATTTTAATCAAACTCGTTAGAGCCATTATTAAGGAAATAAACATTTTTGAAAAATGTTTCATATAAAGGTAGTTTAGGGAATAGGAATTTTCTTCAGCATATTTGTTTGGCATTCTCGAAGGATATCAAACTTAAATATCAACTTATATTTTAAGCCGGCTTTTCGTTTTTGAGTTACGCTGTTCAGCCTCAAACACGCGCGCGCGCTCGCACACACACACACACACACACACACACACACACACACACACACACACACACACACACACACACGCACGCACACATACACACCACGGACTTTTTCGAAAAATGCTTTTTTTATCCAGGGGGCGTCAAACCATCCATTTCCGGTAAAATCTCGACATCGAATTTTTCGTTGAATACAATACTTCCTCTGCTTACTATACGCGGTAGAGAAAGTAAAAGAGCTGTAGAACTTCATATTTCTTGTACTGAGATTTTATAATGCAGAAACTCATAAATTATTAATCTAATTATAAAAATAATATTTCTACTTGAAACCATGTGAGAAATTAGTTGGTATAATGAATTTTCGTGATGGTATTTTGATTAACCAGAGAAATAAAGGATTTTCATAAAATGAGAATATAATAATAATGGTTTACGCTGCATATTACCCAAGAGTAAAACTGCTTAACGTATCTTATATGAACATTTAATTTGTGTGAAATTAATGTGTTTTAGCTCACCATTGTGTTTTCTTTGAATTTATATTCTTGCATCCTTAAACAGAATAGAGGGAAGAGAATGAAACAAAAGAGAAACGCATAGAGGTTACAAAATGGGGTCTGTATACCACTAATTAAGCACCCGTACTCCAACAACAATTGAAACAAGAGAAGTTTCAGTTGAAGGGACACTTTTGTTTGTTTTGCACAGGCTTTTGGAATGCAATGTGTGAGCGCGCGCGAAATGGATGGGTTGCTCAAAGCAAGAGTTTTGCGCAAGCAGTGATCCACGAGCCCAAAAGTTCAGTAGCCACGAAATTCCTTCTATATCGTTGTTTCTATCCCAGTGGAGCAATTGCAGTGGCAGACAACCTGTTTTAGAAAAACTTTATTTCTGCGACTTTGGCTGTTTTGTTGCCGTCCATCTTTCTCCTTAGCAATGTTACTGAGAAGAGAATTTCACACCATGTTTACAATAAAAAAACAGAACAAGCAAGCATTGTACCCATTTGGAAAGTTCGCGTTCTTCCCACCAGAGTGACCGAATTACCGGGTCGCATTTTGCGAGTGTTAACTGCCTTTGGAGAACCAAACTAGGGAAAATAATTCGCCAGTGTAGGTGTATTTCCATGGTAACTTCCACCAAAGGTAAAATAGCAGCTAGAATCGACAGGGATAAAGAAAAGATTCTCTATCTGCCGTTCAACCAGTGTAGCGTAGGTGTTGCACTTAATCCAAAATAACGATACGGGATTTTACCAAAGACTTCCAGTAACTGTCGCCTATAGTGTTTAATTTATATATTGGTGGCTTAGTCAAAGAATGACAGAATAATTTATATACACATTTTAAAATATACAAGGTGAAAGTGACTGTAACAGCGAATTTATCAAGTTGGAATAACAAGAAAGTCTAATAGCAAAATGTTGAAAAGTTTATAGTTTAAAAAAAAAAAAAAAAATATTTTTATGAAAAAAATTTATCACCACCCGGCTGAAAAATTATTCATAGAAGGTTCTTGATTTATGGCTATATTCATAGAAAATTGAATAAACCAGCTTTTTCCTTTGGCGTATTTCAATAGATCCAACGGTTTTTGTGTAAATTAAATTTAAAGGAACCCACAATTTCTTGCCTTTTTGTTGAAATAAATTGTGTTTTTTTTTTTAATTTAATTTATACAAAAACCGTTGAATCTATTGGAAAAAGTTATCGTTTATTCAATTTTCTATAAATATAGCCATAAATCAAGAACCTTCAATCAATAATAATTCAGCCAGGTGATGATACATTTTTTGATAAAAATAATGTTTCTAGTAAACTATAAACTTTTCAACAGTTTGCTATTAGACTTTCTTGTTATTCACAACATGATAAATTCGCTGTTAAAGTCTGGCGGATCATTTCACTTCCACCCTGTATATTCATACCCGTATGTGAATTTTCTGGAATTCTGCACGTAAAATAGGAGGTCACTGCATACGGGAAAGTGCAAACAGATACACATCTCCTCCTTGCTATGCATACGCTACCTATGAAGGCCAGTAAAATGTCCCCGTAACTACAGGAAATTGAATGAAACTGTAAGGTAACTTTAGAACTGCAATTAGTGCGAACTTAGTATGAGCGCATTCACATCTTGAATGCAGTTACTGAGGGATAAGGACGGGAAACTGAGTGAAAGGTGAAAACGATTTGGTTGGAAACCGAGACGCAATGTTAGAATGAGACTGTAATATTCACACTATGACTTCACCTTTGTTCGCAGATGATCTATTGGTAACCGCAGTAACACGTTTCACAGAAATGATAAATCCCAGATTTTGTCGCGAAGACTTGAAAGATAATTGGCCAAGTTTTAGAACAGGAAGTACCGATGAATGGAAGAAATGTCTGGCGGATGAGAAAATGTTACACCCTTCCCTTCCATTCCGTTCCTTTTAACTCCCAACTTTAACTAACTTTTAGTCTAGGGACTAACACCTTCTTTGGTTAAGCCGTCACAGGAGAGATAATTAAAGGCTGCTTAGTAACCGGTACCGGAAGCCGATTCTTTAAGTAGTCACATCACACGAACTGGCTCCAAAAATGTGACGTTTATTGGATTACAGATCAAGAAGGCTTATAAAGAAGATACTGAAGGATAATGTGCTTTAATTTCCCCAAAGGATTTGTTAATTAAGAAAGTGTAACCTCTCTGTGGTGGAATTGAATTAGAAAAAAATTTATGAAGCTTCTTAAACATCGGGAAAGAAAATAATTACTCCAAAAAATTGACAAACTGAGGTTGTTTTTACTGAACAAGATAATTACGTGGTAACTGCAAGGCTCGCAGTCAAGATGTCGTGATTTCGTTTCCCGTTGGGCCAGCCTCTCTAATAATTTTTTATTGCTTTTTTTCGCGGTTCTCAAGAGTTGGTAATGCTGAGAGGTTTCCTTCTGCCACATATTTTCGCGTCCATTTTCTTTCCAAATCATTTCGCTTCATTTGTTTCTAGGTTGTAGAATCAGGTGACGGTGGTTGATGCGTTGCGGCAGGACGGTGGAATTAGCACTCGCATTGAAGCTTGGAGGGAATCTGAGCTCCCTTTTCAACTTCGTGACCCGGGTTACGAATGGCTTAGGCAGGGCTATAGCTTATCAGTAGTTCCCAAGAATTCAATATGGTCGACATCACATGACATTACATCAGAAAATAGTATTGCGCTGGGGCCCCCATTCATTCCTGCCTTCTAACAGTGGCGTTGGGACGCAAAAGAGCCTATCCTATATATCAGGGATGTCCAATCTTCTCTCTATGGAGAACCTTATGCAATGAGCGGCTATAAACTGCTCCACTGCTTAGTCGGAGGGACAGTCAGTATCCACTGACGGACACAGACGATTCCACGGACGTTTCTAATCATACCTTGAATATTCTGGGAATATTCTCAGAAGATCTCTTCATTCCAGATGATTTTTGCATAAATGGTAAACAGTAAGAGACAGACACTCAATTTGTGTCAAATACTTTGTTCTTCTTTTGAGTGAACTATTTCTAAAATATCTTCTTATTTCTTTGAATTTGTCAATAGTATGTTATTCCTTTTTTATCTCTTGACATTACAAGAGAACGGAATTTAAAATGCATCCTATAATAATAATCTGTTAAAAAGTTTCATTACCCCTTAAGGCGTACTGTATTCCTATATTCCCGTTACACGTACAAGAAAATTAGCAATAAGATACTTTTTGAAAATGTCTATGTGGATTAAAATGTAGTATATAGAGAAATAGGAGTAGTTTGTGTGTATATATATTATATATTAAAAGTCTGTATCGTAATAGCTTACCAGCGATCTTTTGTAAACGTTAAACATCACCGCTACATACAGTGCGGTGTATCCGTGACTCCGGTTTGTTTTC
Source organism: Tenodera sinensis (assembly GCA_030765045.1). Classification (NCBI taxonomy): domain Eukaryota; kingdom Metazoa; phylum Arthropoda; class Insecta; order Mantodea; family Mantidae; genus Tenodera; species Tenodera sinensis. Next base: position 73,154,441 of record CM060971.1, read on the forward strand.
CTGTGTATTATGTAAAGTGTAAAGCTCTTTTCAATAATGTTTTTGGCTCTAGATTTTACTGACATCATATTATCAAGCACTACCTTAGAGGTTTGTCAGTTATGATTTTTTTTAACATCGCATAAGCCCGGCTCTGTGGGACCGGGTTTTAAATCAGAGTACCTTCTGCAAGGTAGATTACGACCAAGGCAAAAATACCCCTTTCATGAAAAACATTACAAATAGTGTTTCCCAAAATACCTCATTAAAATATAAAGAGTCTGTATTTAAATACAGAAAAGTTATGTTTTGGAAATGTCGGATGAAATTTTCATAAACCTAGGTGTTCATCAAGGGTGTACTTTATCGCTCACTTCATTTAATTTGTGCATTGACGATCTAATTATAAAATGGAAAGAGGAAATACAGTTGTGAATTAAAATAGGACCTGACATACCATTAAATACTCCACTACATGCTGATGACCAGATAACTATGCAGGAAACAGAAGATAATTAGATAATTTACACAGAAAATACGAATGTATGTAGATTAAGCCAAAATGCAATATGGTGTAATTTAACTAGATATACAAATAAGACAAAAATGATGGCTTTTAAAGGGAAGAAACCAGTCAGAACAACAAAAACAACAACAATAATAATAATCATAATAATTATAATATAATAATAATATAATAATAATAACAACAACAACAACAACAACAACAACAACAACAATAATAATAATAATAATAATAATAATAATAATAATAATAATAATAATAATAATAATAATAATAATAATAATAATAATAATAATAATAATAATAATAATAATAATAATAATAATAATAATAATAATAATAATAATAATAGTAATAATAATAATTTTAGATTCTGTTTCGTTTCTTCTACACATTTCTTAAATGCTTGAAATAATTCTGTCCCTGTTGTTTGTTCCCTGAGTGGAATGACTTTAAGCATATATTTAATAATAATGATAATAATGATAATATTAAGAAAATGTTATAATAAGTATCCCACTTCAATTTTCTAGGATGTGATAATAGTTTTAGATATGAAAAAGAGATTGTTCACAAGGTTAATAGATTTCAAGCTATTTGTGGAACAATTGGAAGAACGAGGGGGAAAAAAAAGCAGAAATGAAATTCTATAAAGGTATGGCTGTACCCGCTCTTATAGTATCGAATGACGCACCATAGCAAAAAAAGTTACGCATGCAAGCAGCAGAGATGAAGTTTATGAGATATGTAAAAGGATGTACTAAAATGGACAAAGCTAGAGGTTTATATATGCAATCCCAAATAGTTACTTGTGTTATTATATCCACGGTAATTTAAATACTTATAATTTTGGAGACACCTGTTTTTACCTTACACAAATTTAGCGTTTCTTAACACTGAATTATAAATAGAAACATTGTGTAAATGACTACATGATTTAATAGCAATTTGTGTGCGAAAATCCATTAAAGTTAATCTCTCTCTCTCTCTCTCTCTCTCTCTCTCTCTCTCTCTCTCTCTCACACACACACACACACACACACACACACACACCGATGGAGGTAATCTATAAATTAACAAATTAAACAAGGTAAAATTATTGAATTTGGGGGTTGAAATTTAATTTTTGCCGCAGTATTTAAGGTTCCGGGTTTTATGGGCAACCTCTATTAGGTTAATGAATGATATTGTTCTTTCACACAACGGCGTATGTCGAATTGGATGGAGTATGGTTTGGATAGCCCAAGTAGGGGATCCTAATTTGAATCGTATTATGTTTATGAAATACAATAAGTAGCAAGAACTGAAGAAATAAGGCAAGAGAGAGTTGAGCTGCATACCGGGGCGACCCCTGGCTGCTTTTATAAAAGCCGGTATACCGAGACGGAAGAACATTTCACATGTTGCAAGTTCACTTAGATGTGACATGGCCTGTGTTACCGGATACAAGCAGCTTCTGTTCCAGTGTTCATTTTTTCTCTTCTTTGACTTGACAGCGGTGTCAAGCAGCATCTCCAAGGAGCAACACTTGTGGCTTACAAATGGATTACGGGACTTGAGGCCGTCACCCTCTTCATGTGATGGCTGCCTCTTCCAGCGATGAAAACTCTGCTAATGGTATCTTTTGTAGGATCGCAGTTACCTACAGGTTTCGTCCATAAGTCTATCAAGTTGTGGAAATATGATACATACCCTCGTACGCACGTACGCACACACATTTTGTTCAGTAAAGTGTCCAAACGCAAAAGATTTGGTTATAAATTAATTTTTAAAACTTGATAAACAAATGCTTCCATATATTTTTGGGTATCTTCGGCGTATGGCCTAATCCTGTGGAACTAATAATGACGCCAAATCTTATCCTGAACGCCGAAATTCACCAAAACATAATTCATCACGTATTTTCAGCCAAGAGCAGTAAAAGTCAAAATAGTGTAAATTTACTTCACTAATAGGTTTCGGGTACATATTATTCTCAGCTAATCACAAATACTTTGGAATATTATATTTCATGCTTTGTATCTGAGCAACTGAACTAGGGAACAGCTTTAATCGGTAACAGCTACTCAAAAGCAGCTTTATCCAGCGGTGATATATTCTTCTGGCGCCCTTCATCAGCAAAGTTTTACCCCGACAATTCTAATGTCAGTTCAAATTTCAAGACAAAACTATTGCCTTCCGAATGTCTTCCCACTACACACACCTGAAGTATGTTTTTTTGTACACTTAAAGCTGTATTCATTACTTCCCAAAACAGTGCTTTCCCTTTTCCTCTCATAAGAAGGGCACTTAGCCTAACGGTGGTTGTGATCGGAGTACGTCACTTCCGCTCGCAGTCAGTTTATACCTGCTTCAAATCCATTAGTTGCGCTCGACGGTTAGATTACTCCAAATAGGATATTCATCAGTTGTGCTTAGTCAGCTTTTGCACAGCATTGACTCCCAATTTTGTAGAGACTTAGGACTACCCGTCATTTCAACGGGTATGGTTAAACATGATGTTTAAGTATTCGTACCAATAAATTGGCAGTCGTCAGAGAGTAAGATCTTATATTTTAACAGTGCATTTCCAAGCCACTTCAGGCTGTGCTTCTTTATCTTTTCTAAACATAAACCGTTCACTACAATCAAAACACTTCCTTTGTCACTTAACATATGCTCAATTTGATCCATGTCGTATGACGATCGCGCGAGGAGTGGTGACAGGGCTTGACACATATTTTCAATAACTAGAACAAGTGAGAAGTGTCAAGCGGACCATGTGCATAAGTTGGCAACTGTTTAGTGACGCAAGCTTCGAATACTGACCTACTTCTGCATACAGTTCAAGTCAGAAACGAGTACTATATAGTTTTATGGCTTATTTCTTGCTTGTCTAACAAACACCGACGTGTTCCTCTTCAAGGGGTTCGAAGCGCAACTCATGTAATTACCTGAATGCGATATAAGGGGTTCGAAGCGCAACTCATGTAATTACCTGAATGCGATATAAGGGGTTTGGAGCGCAACTGATGGTACACCTAGGTCTGTTAAAAGGGTTTCGGAGCGCAAGTGATGAATTCCGAGCACAACTGCTGTACACATATGATGGCGCCCGCGCCCCCTTAGACATAACCTAAATGTATCCTTGCACATAAGAAAGTTGGAGAGCACTACTCAATAGTGTCAAAACCGTCCTTCATACCGTGTAGTCATCAGAACTGTTTTTATCGATTTTCTGAAACAAAGTCCCAAATGGAACAGAGTCTTGCAGTGTTGGTGTAACATGTCAGATTTAGATTACGATAAAATGTTGAAGTTCTCCCAGCAAACCTGCAAGATACTGGTTAACTACCATTGAATTAGTAAGTTACCTCGGGATAAAAGCAATAGGAATAGGGGAGATACGGAGGGGGTTCGGTAATGAAGCTGTACTTAATGTATCTATGCTGCAAAGGGGACACCCCCGGGAGGTAGCATAGGGTGAGAGGAGACTCCGGGCTGCCAGATCCAGACTTGTGGCACAGACATTGACAGAGGTCATTAAGGTTCATCAAGTTTGACAACTCCTCGAGGTCTTTAGTGTTCTCCCAGGGTGTCTTCGGAGGGGTCCAACGCCCCCATATGCCACCCTCCCAGAAACTCAACGACGAGAATAGGAGAACGTCGTTTCACAAAGCGCATATCACCCCCACCAAGATTCACATAACGCCTTCGCTGACATTTGCAATCATGAAAGAATTAATGGGATAAAGGAAGAATGAAACATTCTTTCCAACATTCGCCTAGCGACCCTGGGAAACCTCCGAAAGAACTCATGGATCAGGAAGGCTGGCCACGGGAATCGAACTTACGACCTCGAGCCTCATATGCTACCGTGGAGCCACCTCGCTCGGTGGATAAAGGGAAGATGTAACGAAATCTTTGTGCAGGTATGAATATGTAGCAATAAGATCAATTTCGCATAAGTATAATCTGTCCTTTATTAGTATTATAGGTAAGAAATAGAAACAATGTCCTTTAGGATATAAATATCGTTTGGGAAGAGAATCAAGCGGAATCCGCAAATCTCAAGGTATATGAGTGTGTGGGCAGCGTGAAGCTTGCAGTTAGACGCTCCCTTACTGTGTGGGAAGAAGAAATTAGAGAGATAGCACACATGCTGTGCGTAGAGTCAAAATATATGACGTAAAATAGCCAGAAAGATACATCTTTCACTCCTAATGGTTTGCAGTGGACATTAAATGTTAAGACATGTAATAATAAGATTATTAAACTTTATTAATACATTTTTGGTTTTTAGTTAGTCCGGGAGCTTCTCCCTTCCCAAGCTCGTGCTAGACAATATAAATTTGAGAGTAATATTTGCTGCACCTTACCTTTTCCGGTTGGATTAGGGGAAAGGAGCAGGTTGGAAAACGTACTAAGCTCAATTAGGGCAAGACATTGGATTCTGAGTCAACTTATTAACGATTGCGCCCGATGGAAAGGTGCGGATAACTAGCATTGTAGGAGAAGTGAGGTTTGCGTGTAACAAAGCACAAGATTAGTAACAAGAATAAATACATAATGAACTAATACATTGATGTATAATTTTTATACATACGATACTTAAGCAACAATATTAAAATCAATACCCTTCGGCCATTCGTACAATGGATATGGTTCAAACAACTATTATATCTCCAACATTTAAATTTACAACATGACCGTCTACGACTGTCTATATCTCCTCACAGAGGGTAATTAAAATACAGCTTAGCATAGACAAGCCTCAGCATTGTCTTGATCAGTTAATAAGACAAATGAATTTCCATATTAGCACATAATATCATACAGTTGAATATTAGACTTGAGAGAAAGTATTAAGTATTACCAAAGCATGTTCGAATTTAGAAAAAATCTTCCGTGAATTATTGCTTATCCTGATGAGAGGTTCGGCCCCAAACTCTCGTAGCAGAAGATTAAGAATTATAAAAGTTCACAAGCTACTTAGCCTTCAAATTAGTTCCTAGTTCTCTAATGGACACACTTCTGCCTTACGTGCACCGTAAGAATGACGAGCGCATATTATGGTTTAGGGACGTGATAACCGTCACACGAGGTTATGTTCCATAGCTTGTTTCCTTAGAGAAGTACGTCGCAGTTATTTTATTTTACGTTTCCTATGTCTAAACTATGGTTTTTGTCACTCTGAAATGATGAATGAATCCAATAAATGTTTAATAAACACGGAGTCTCCAATATGTAGGATACCCGGCATTTGTCTTCTCTAGACACACACACGCACGCACGCACGCACACACACACACACACACACACACACACACACACACACATTTCGGTGGAATGCAATATTTCTCGACCTACTATGCACCTAATATAAGGTTGTTTCATAAATCCGTTCGTTTTGCTCGAAAGTTCCATCTATAGCGCCTGAAAACTCTGATATCTCTGTACACTTAAATTATCACTTACCTAACCACCCCACAATTTAGAGATCGAACCAGACTCGCTATTGGAATATGTCACAGTGTGTAACAGAAAGATTGCCAACTGCTCTGTGCTGCGGGCGAGGTGTATTCCAGGCGTTCTTAGTGATTGAATGTAACGAGAAACAAACGAACTCATAAGACAACTTTATGCAAAGACCGCTTCTATGGTCTGGTGGTAGCGTGTGTGTCTCACATCCAAGATTTTTTAAGGGTTTCCTTTATCCTGAGAAGGCGAATGTCGCGTAACTTTAAGTTCTATGGATTTTGGGCTCATTTGAACATCATTTCACCCATTTCATTCATTTATGACACTACGTTGAATGACGTTTATATACAAAAGAGAAGAGAAAGGGAAAAACTTAGTAGAAAAATCTGATGTGTTGCACTCACATGACTTTCTTTACTCTTGTACTAACCATTCTTACAAACTCTTATTCCTATATCTTCTTCGTGTTAGTTGAGATAAACATGTAAAGAAATTATTTTATTGCTCATTTCCTTGTAGGTGCAAGGGGAATATGAGAACACAGTAGGCTTTGAGAGATAGTCAAATGTTTTAAAGCTTTGAGATCCCGTTCTCTTTGCACGCTTAACATATAAAAGAAATTTACAACGATATTCCATTTCACGAAAGTTTTAAGTTTTCAGAAACTCGCACACATAACAAGGAGTGTCTCCGAAATGGTTCACTCTACAAGAAAGTTTATTCAGAAATAAATTAAGTATTTTAGCAAGATCTACATCTTTTGTATAGTATGATTTGGTCTATCTTTAACGCTTTGCCAGTTCTGCAAAAGTCACCCAGAGTAAATACGAGTACAGGGTCTGTAGCCAGAAAATTCAAAATATACATTTAATTTGTCAAAAACATATATCAAACATATGACATTTTAATCAAAATCGTTAGAGCCATTTTCAAGAAAATCAAAATGTTCGAAAAATTTTCCATGTAAAGGGTAGTTTAGGGTGGGGCTATTTTCTTCAAAATCTTCGTGTCACATCCTTGAACGACATTAAACTTAAATACCAACTTTGGTTTTTAACCGACTTTTCGTTTTTGAGCTATGCTGTCCACAGGCTGACAGACTGACAGATTGACAGACACACAGACACACAGACACACATACGGAACTTTTTCTAAAAATGCTTTTTTTGGATTCAGGGGGCCTCAAAACATGTATTTCCGGTGAAATCTCGACTTCGAATTTTTGGGTGGAATACAATACTTCCCCTACTTACCAGTAGAGAAAGTAAAAAGTAAACACCCTTAAGCATAGATATACTAATGGTTGTTGCTCATGTGCTAACATAGAGATATACTAATTTCATAAGTGGATGAAGGCTTTAATGGCTTCAATTTCAGCCATCTTTGCGTGTTTTAGTTTATGCGTAGACATAATTACTTCACATATAATATTTTCTTTCAGTAAAAGGCCCCCGAATTTAAACTTAATGCATGATAGGGTATTCACAGCACGTCAAAGTTTTCTCTCTATTACATTTTGAGTTCACCCGCGTTTTACTTGCAAAAAAATAAAATAATTTTCAGGTTTACTTTTATTATTATATTTCTCTACATTAATGTAATACCCAAGCTAGAGTTTTAAAAAGTTCTATTTAGTTACGAGAATGTAAACAACATAGATCTGATGTAGCAGACATGCCCTTCCTTTTACTTTATCAACACATATTAAAATTCTAAAATAAGAACAAATTAGAAACTAAAAACTTCACTTATCTTAGTATGTTGATATCCTTTTTCTATTTTTCTGACCCAGGGGTTTCAAGCTATATCCAGCTCATTCTCATATGACTTTGAGAATGAGCTGGATATAGCTTGAAACCCCTGGGTCAGAAAAATAGAAAAAGGATATCAACATACTAAGATAAGTGAAGTTTTTAGTTTCTAATTTGTTCTTATTTTAGAATCTTGTTGCTTCACTGTTAATAGCTTCAATTTTTACTTAACATATTAAAATGTTTATTTCTTTAAAAATGCAGGTTTTCTCGTTGCTCTTTATTCCGGTCATTTTTAATAAGGAAATGCTTCCTCTAGAATTTAATCACTTTAGAGTTACAGTTCATCAGAGCAGAGTCTATTTCAGTTTCATGAAACTTATTTACAGTAACTTTTTTTCGTATCTTTCTTTCCTCGTTTGCTCCCAAACTGCTGTATACTCAAAGTAGCGCTAACGAAGTTAATTTTAACTTAAAAGTTAAAAGTTTAATTTTAACTTAAAAGTAGATACAGAAGTCGCGAGTGACTGAAAAGCCTCGGGAGATCAGGCCCTCGTTTTACCATGGAGTTTAAAAGGACAAATATAAAGTCCTCTTCTGTCACACTCAAAGCTATTAGTTTAAAATGCCAAAGAACAGTTCTTTAGTTTGGTTGAACTCAGGACCTGGTATGAGATATTGTAATTTCAACTGCCATGTTCAAGTGGCTGATCTGAAATATAAGTGCATTATCTGCAAACGGCAGATCGATAATAACTAAGAAGGGAGGGATGCGAATATGTCTGAACTTGTAATCAACTGGCACTCTTTACATATCAGATTTACACATAAATATACGTTTTCCTTTAAGGGCAATATTAGATGATGTAATGCTCTCATAAAATGATTACGTCAAAAGCCGCAGATAAATTTCAATATAAAATAAAAATACTAGTAAAGGCACCAATATACACACACATACCAAATAAATGGAGGCAATAGCCAGAATTAAAACAAGTTTATAAAAAGATCATAAATGCAAAGAAATCTTGATATCTAAAATTCTAAATTCTTAGGTTCATGTTTACCTTAAAACATATTTCCGACGAAACCTAGATATCGAAATTTTGAATCCAATATAGTATTTCCCCTACGCACTATAGGTAGTTGAGAAAGTTAAAAAGCAGCGCAAATAATACTGCTACTGTAAGAATTATTCGGATTTATGAATATAGTGGCCGCACCGTGGCCGATTGGTTAGTCCGCTCGCCTCTCACCAAGGCGTCCCAAATTCAAACCCAGATGGCAGCATTGGGAGTTTTAGTAGTCAAAATGACGTAAGGGTGGGTTTTCTCCTGTTTTGCTACCATTAATTTCACCAACTGCTCCATCATCATCTTTCCTTTCATCCATTTCGCCCTCCTTTCAGGCCCCTCACCAGGCTTCGGGCTGATCACCCATCCTAACTATTGTTGGTCATCTATAGCTTACTCTACTCCTGGATAAGCATCTGACTCCAGGCGATCCCTGGAGCGTGGTAAATCCTTCATTAGAGGAGGATAACCAGATAAAGAGAAAAGAACAACAAAATAGCACCAGAGTATACGCATTGTGACGCCAGCTACGGCACACAAAAAAGTACGGTCGGGGCCAGGCTAGTATGGCGCGTAACAAAGGTGGTCAAGGTCAGGCTGCCTTGTGCTACTGCTTGTGTATATGCGACTAACAACAATCGAATGGCAACACAAAGGATTTTCCAAAACATTCGAGAAATGTCCGGCAGCCGGAACGTTTGTAGAAGTTCGAGAAAGAGCTTGTGACGTCATCCTTGCTATATAAGGAGACAAGGCAACGATTTAGAGGAGTTACGGTTAAGACACGGGTCAGTCAGTTCTTAGTTTGGGGGTATGTGCGTGTCAGCTGCGTGTGTGCCGCGTCGTGAAGGAAGATATCCAAGCAATTCCGAGTGTTGAGCGATTGTAATGCTAGAGAGACTGAGAATGTGAAGTAAAATAGTGAAAGAACTGGGTACAGCATGGCGCCACAGGCGGTGGAGATGAAATACTTTACGCAGGAAATATTTTTGAGAACTGTGGGAAAGCTGGAAAAAAAAGGTCTGTCAGGGAGTACATTCATATTTGGATTTCGAAATCAACTTCCAGTTGACGATTAGATGCCCTCACGAACTCGGCTACTCGTGTCGGTAGTAAAAATGGAAGGAGCAGAGAGGTTCTGGATCAAATGTCACCAGCTTGTACTTTTGGGAAACCGTCTTTAAATTTATCATTTAAATGGATTGGTAGAGGTGGGCCACTTCCATGGGCAGCACGGTCGCCAGATCAGACACTTCTCGACTACTTTCTGTGGAGTTGTATGAAGACTATGATTTTTGGCACTCCTTTAACGTTAGCAGAGGATCTTATGGCTCGAGCCCACGGAGCGATTGAAAATCTTCGAAGTCAACCGCAGGTGCATGAGGCTCGCCACTACCGATATAGACTCTGCAATTTACTTCTTGGCCCAATGAAGTAAAACTGCAATCGCTTAATCGCTTAATGCTTTAAATTAACAAAAAGTTGCCCCTTCAATTCATACAAAAGATACAGTTTATCATGCTCGTATACAATGTTATCTAACTAGCATTACTGCGCAACTCCGATTCACACCGCAGCCTGTCTTTTTCGTTAGTCACGTATGGGTTTATTGACGAAATGTGCACGCACCCCCATATCACACTTCGATGCGCTTCCGGTCCGGGGTTCCTATATGAAAACCGGTTGGTTTGCCATCCCGCACACATACTAAGCTTTGTTAGTGCTTTTTGGGACACCCTGTATATATAGAGATCTTCATTTTTTACTGATAACTACAGTTGTGCGTAGAGGTAATTAGCTGACTAATGGTATCTTGTGTAGCCAGCGGTGCCCAACGTCTTCTCGTATGAGCTAATGACATCACGTTGTCACTATCCCACCTCCTTCGTTTTGTGCATGAAACGCTTCCCTTTCACTTATTCAGGTAAACAAACAGAAAGGTTTGTTTTTGAGTGTCATAAACGTATCATAGCCGGAGGTGGAGGCAAATCCACCGTTGCCTCCATCGCGTGAGTTTAGCCATCACTGTCACGTATTGAGCAGGTATCTGCAACAAACCCTCGTGCAGTTTAATTTGATGTAAACGTAATTGTATCGGTCACATGCATAGCGGAATCAGCAATCAACATTAGTGTGAATTTATTGATGTAGTAGGTTCACAGATCGGATGTATGAGCAGTTAGCTGATTTCCCTGGTGATGATAGTTTCAACGCATGGTTATTTTTTAAAAAAACTTCCATCCTTTGTACATAAACATTTCTATCTCCAGTACAACATTATGGTTGCGTGTTATCACTCGTTGTTTCAAACCTAAGTAACCGGAAAACTGTATACAGCAACTCCACATTCAGTTAGTGCCAAGATACGGCACTTCATCACTTAACTTGCAGTGCAATATAATTTTATTTAGACTCTTTGGTAAATAAATGAACAGAAGTTTATGTTTCACTTATTCTGTACGTCCCAACATCCCAACGTACACATGCGACAGATGCAGTGCATTAGCTTAATTTGCTATTAAGGCAAACATCCACTTTTATTATGTCAATGTTACAAGTAATATTGAGTTAACAACAGCTGCTTACTGTAGTGGAAATCATTGCACAGGTAATTTGTTTTTGTGGCTCAAAAATAGATTTCATTTTCTATTGCATACTAGATAGATATTCAGTACAAATTTACAACAAATCACAACCAACTTAATTTATTATTTTGTTTCTAACAAAAACGATTTGATTTGGAAATTAACTTTAAAGGGTTTTACATCTTCTCTAACGTGCACCTACTGGTAGGTAGAGAAGTTAGATATGGCATTCCACCCAAAAATTCGATATCGAGTTTTCGCCGGAAACAGACATTTTGATATCCCGGATGCAAGAAAATAGCTTCTTTTTTATAAAAACGTCAGCGTGTGTCTTTGAGCAGTGTAGAAAATGTGGGGGAAATATATTTGGTACGTAAGTTTAATATCTTTCAAAATTGAGAGACGAACATTTTTCAAGAGAATTGCAAATTATTCTCTACATATTTTTTTTTTCGAAGTTTCTGAGTCCCTCAATTTTTTCTTTATGATTTTGATTAAAATAGTGTATTAAAAACGTTTACTTGACAAATTTTAGATATATCAAATTTTCTGGAAATGACCTGTGAAGTTCTCTTATTTAGAAAGGAAGTTTGTTTGATCTTGTGTAAACGGTAAGTCTTAAGCGATACATGAATACCTACTGCACAAAAAGTGTGTATTTAAAACACAAAGTGCATTCCAAAATAATTTTTGTAGCTTAAGCTGTATCCTAAAATCAATTAAGAATAGTTGGATGTATTTAGAAGTTTAGACTTAGTTTTTGGAGGTTCTGTCGATATAATTTTTTCCTCGCCGTTGTATAGGAGTAGCCTAATATTTTAAGCATATAACATCCAGTTCTTAAACATTTGAATATTGCTATTTCTTGTGTATTATAAACAAATTGTAATGTATAGATATTTTCTCAGCAATGTTCTTATTCGTTTAAAATTAAAAACGCAGAAGAACAATTAGTCATTCAAATGATTATTTATAGAGTAAACTGACTTGGAGTAAAGGTACTCTTTTTTGACGCTGTAGCTGAATGAGTTAGACCATTCGCCTCTTACCAAAGCGGCCCGGGTTCGATCCCAAGCGACCGCACGTGAGATTTCTGGTGGACAAAAAAAAAAAAAAAAAAAAAAAAACACAGGAGCGGGTTTCCTCCGGTTTCTCCCTTCATCTCATTGTACCAGTGCTCCATCTTTATTCCATGTGTCATCTGTGCTACTGCTTGCAGTACCGCATGTAGTAAAAACGGGCATTTAACACAAGAAACAACAGTTTTGAAAGTACTGAAATTGTCAGTTAATTCCCTAAGATCAATAGGAAGAGCATTAAATATTGTTTCAGAACAGTTTCAGAGTAAAAGGCTATCAATCCTAACAGCCAGCCGAGGCCAGACGACAAATTTACGTAAATTCGAATAACACAATTTACCCTCTTGGTCACATGCTTAAAACATTCCATGGAAATTTCCATGATGTGTGATTGAATTTTCAGCATTCACGTCTGACAAATGGCACACAGAGGATTTTAAAATCATATTCAGCCAGTAATTGCCGTCATCTACCACAAACCGAATTTTTATGAGGGTGATGCAATTAGGTGCCCATACAAAACAGACAATTTTTCCACGACGTTTGTTTACCCACTCTGTTAATAAAAATCACTAAAATGTCGCAATATATCAAAAAGCTACCTGAAGGTTTATAAAATACCGTAAACCAGTAACGGCCATAATGGGCAGGAGTTGATATATAACCCCTATAAAATTCAAGCCGTATTCATAGGTCAGCGAATTAACCTGAAGCACAAAATAATATACTGGGAGGTATAATGTTCTTTGGTCAATCTGGTAACCGTTTATTAAGCATGTATGAGAAAAATAAATACCTTAGCAGCGACAATATACAGTCCGAAGAAAGAAAATCAGATTAAAAGATACGAGCTTAAACAGGAAGAACATATTCCGGATAATTCACTTTAAGTTTACATTCTAAACCAACCATCACCAATACTTCTGATATGAGAAGTATTTAGTACCTCAGATAACTTGCTTGTAGCTTATAGTTGCTTTAAGCTTAACTTATAGGTAATTATTTTATACGGGATGGAAGGTACTGCTTCGGCCAACTCTAAACAGGGATTCTACATGAGTGTAGGTGACGTTGCCAAATCTCTCTTAGAAATTAAACTTTGCATGACACTTCAACATAAAATTGTGACCAAATTAATTTGAATTAAGGTAGAAATGCAACAGATAATTGTTCACACAATCTTTCTACGACAGTTTGTGAAAGAATAAACCATTCGTCAAGAAGCTAGATGACCCAAAATATTTGACACATGCTTTTTTTCGGCAAAACGGTTCTTTAGTGACAGTAATTGTATAGTACATACCGTATTTTATCGCGTAATTTCCCCCCTTTTTTTTCTCGAAAAATTTGCTTCAAAACACTGGGGAGGGAATTATGCGAATGGTGCTTCTAGGAATTCAGAAAGGAAGGGAAACCATGTAGTATTATGTAAAAGTAATTTGTGAATAAACTGGGTATATACAACGGTTTCATTGGGCCTACAATGATATTGTTTCATTGTTTGTTTTCTCTGACTATTCTGCGGTCTCACTTTCGTCACTATCATCACTATTTTCATTTATATCTGGCTCAGATAACACACCTTCATGTTCACTATTCCATAACATGTCAGAACCATTAATGGCACGAGAAATAAGTTTTTTTTTTTTTTTTTTTTTTTTTTTTTTTTTTTTTTTTTTTTTTTTAAACTCTTCTTAGCAATATGACGACTTGTAATAAACTGACTTAAGGCCTGTATTACAATCTCCGGTTACTAGCCACGGTTTGTTACCTTTCAGTTATCGCTAACTGATAGTTAGGCTCGGTGCCTCGTATTACAAACTCAATTTGACTGTAGGTTTGTTACCCTGAACATTGTGATGCCGGGAGAGCAGTTGATAACATTTTTTACTAGGCTTTTGCTGTGTTTGCAACGCTATCTTATGGGTAAAGCAATCATTTAGGTTAACCACATCACAGATGTGTGTGATGGTTTGAAGATTTGTATACATTGCATAACCTAAAAATAGCTTCTGTTTTATTCACTATTCATTCAGAGCCTTAAAGTGCTTTGAAGAAGCGCAAATTCGTTGTGTCCACAATGAATAAAATGCAACGTTTACTATTTAAAAGGTAATCGTTCTGCCCACAATGAATAACATGCAACGTTAGTAAAAGATAATGATCTTGTTCCACGTGTTTTTGAACTTGTGTACCTACATATTGTATAGTTTTCCATGTATTTTCTGTTTGCAAAATGTGTAATTTGCCATGCTCCGTTTATTACATTTGCGTTCGTTAAAACGTGGTGCCGATGTAATGAAAATTGCATAAATCATTGTATTGTTTGCATCAATCCACTACACTTATGGGGCTCTAGAATTATATCTCCATAACCTAATGGCCATCAAGCTATACCTACAATTTATGTTCGTTTAATTTATTTCATTTTAAGAATGTCAGGTATATACAAATATGCTGGTATAATGTTATATACGTGCTGAAAACTGCCATTCTGTCGTAAAGTCTATTCGATGCCTTATTTCCGTTATTCCGGATGTCGTAGCTTTTGATAACCTGTATCTTTGTTGGAACTTTTACACGTTCACTCCTCGAAATTATTTTTGCGCATTCTGAATCTCTTCACTATTGTATTAAATAAATACTGAGCCAGCATTTCATCTTCAGAGTCGCTGTGGACATACAATTGTGATAGGAGGTACGCCATTTTTGTGTGTGAAACACGAGTAAACTCCAAGTTAACGCACTAACCCCTACTTGAGGTTGCGGTTAGTATACCTCCAGAAATAACTCTCAGTTAGCCCTTAACCGAAGGTCGTAATACTGACATCTGGGTGTAACTTCAAGTTAACTGTAAACCTTAACCTTAACCCTTAGAAACACGTCTGCAACTTTACATTTCAATTTTACGATACGTTGTGACAATGGCAATACGAGTATTTTTGTGGCAAGCACTGCGTCCATTGTTGTCCGCGACAGGCACCGCTGCGTCGATTGTTGTCCATTATCAAGTCATCTGAAGGTCGCTCAAATAAGAATGAACCAGGAGACGGAATTATGCGATGTTTAATAGGTAATTAAGTTTTAGTGATGGAAAAATCATAGGGGTGAAATATGCGAGGGGGGGGGGGGAGGGCTTATGCGATAAAATATGGTATTTTATGTAATGTAAATTCTAGCCTGTAAGCCGTATGTACCAGTACCAGGCCAATAGTTCAATAAAATAACATTAACTTGATCCACTGATAAAGGCCAGTCACGGGGAGGGGCCATTGCATGAGCTGATGCACTCCTGAAGGTGGTTGGCTCCCTCTGTATACCGTGCAACAAGAAAATCCTTGCTACGAATGTTGGGGGTGACCATTGAGCGCAGGTTAAATTTTTACTGCCTCACGTTGTAGTACATTGTCTGAGTGATAAAGCTGATAACGAACTCCATTACTTGAGAATGCACTGCTTATTCTTGTAGATGTTTTCCGGATAGCTCGAGCAATGAAGATCTTAATCGTATGCGTAATTTTTGTGATAGATGACACAGAATTCCAACTTTAAAACATTTAAATGACGTATTACTTTGTTCACTGATGTGCTGAGATATGCCGACCACTAAATCTTCTCGTAGGTACAACTTCACAATTAAGTAAAGATATAGACACATATTCATATATGTGTGGGTGCGTGTGTGCGTGCGTGTGTTATCCTTAGATTTTACAACTTCAGACGATTTATATCACTCATGTCCGCCCAGGTTTTTACGGACAAGCCATGAGTTTGTGAGTATCACCCAAGATAGACGAGCAGGGAGTGCCGTTTGAAGAGAGACGCGATGCTCAGTTTAAAAATGTCCGTTGCTGTTCCGCTATTCTCGTTTTGAAATTTGGGTCCCTAAGGGCCCAATTGAAGGACTATTTGATTAAGAAGTAGCGGCCCCTGTTGGCGAAGACCGCAGGGGGGAGGACCAGGGCGCTTATCACACCCCATTCTCCAGTTCTGCACCTCACCCATGAAGTCTGTAGTTGATAGGGAGGGGACGGTGCAGCGGCCACGTGATAGGCCTTGGCCCGGAAAGAGCTGTTGTACCAGGGGATTAGTTATGATTTAATATAAGTCGCATAAAAGAAACGCCCATTTAATGAGAGTGAGCAACGAAAGACTTCGGAAGAGGACTTTCTTATATAATGCAATAGGAATAAGCGATGCTAGTCTTCCTGTCACTTGCCACTTCGACGGTGCATGTTGCATAACGTAAACCTTGATTATAAAGATGACGATAGAAGGGGGTTGTGTTTATTTTGTTTACTCTTTGGAAATGGAAGTGTACTATACTTTTAGGTACAAGATACAAAAGTTACGGACTGGAGAGTTACATTTTCAAAAATGGGAAATCTGCAGACTGAGGAAATGTCGAAAAGTTTTCAAGAAAGTAGAAAATAATTTATTGTAAGCTTGTAAGAGCACTGCATAAGAAATGCTACAGGAACGACAAACAGTACACGCAGGCCGAAAAAAAGCCAGCAAGAGAGAGGCGTTTGGAGTGATTATCTTCTGCTATACACCAGTTATACACCGATAACCAGGTCGTTCACGTGTATAAAATCGAAAAAAATAAGCAGCTCTCGAGGCTATACCTGAATAGGTATACCAAATTAATTATGGCAATACATGATAGAAAGAAAATAGTGGAGTAGCAGAAAAAAGAATACTAAAGATATAAATTGGCAAAACTGTTATCTACGAAAGGGAAGAACTTCAATAAAACCTAGGGTTAATAATTATCAGTGTTTTCATTTGTTTGGTTTCACCGTTAACAATTACCTGCAAGCAATACATCAAACAAACAAATAAAAATACGTATCCTGTCTGTTAAAAACGAAATGGTGTGCAGCATGACATAAACATCAACGCCGCCCCGCGGTAGTACCACATTGCAACTTTCAATCACATGCTACTGCAATTTTTAAAAGTAAAAAGAATAAAAAATGTTAACGAGACTGTGCCTAGGGCCTAGCCCTAACTCCACTGGGCTCCAATCAACTGTACAGGCCGTATTCTCGAGTGGACTAATGATCAGAGCGGAAAATTTATTTTCTACAGTTGGCAGAATTGTGGAGTGGAAAACAAGGAACGCCATATTGGTTTAATGGGAAGTTCTCATTCATTTCGAGTGGATTCTGACACAAAGGTGCTTGTCATTTTTGTGTTGTGCGGCGGCGAAACAATGTGTCACCACAATAAATGTTGGTGCCCTTTTGAAAATCCCGCAGGAGCATCAATAGCGTCGATATACACAATAGAACATGCCCCATTAAATAATGTGGGTTGGAATGTAAAGAGCATACCCCTTTCTAGCCTTTTCCAATGTTATCCGAGAGAGGGGGACGTCGTTTTCGGTACGTTATTAGACATTGCAGATTCATACATCTTTGGAGATCACCTGAAAGCAAAAGCTGGTCCACAACAACATTCTGTACTATAGTCATAGGCTTTCAGGTCGTGTTAGTAAAATCGAAACATATTTTCGAGCTTGCAAGCCACAGTAAAATGATTGAAACGTGACCTTTGATCGTCAACTGTGGACGACTTTCTCAGAAGAGAATAGTAGCAAGAAAGGGTAACGACTGCGGAATCATATCGTAATGCACGGTCATTTATAGTGTTGGAATGGTGGGAGAGATGATGGAATTAACCTAAACCAGACTTGGAGCCCTGCTTTACACATCCTTCGCATCGGCCAACGCAGTAGCCAATCTCAACAAAGGAGTTGGATGGATTTAAGCTAAATCACGCTTCGATTCCTGCTTTACACCGCCTTCGTATCCACCACCCACAACAGCCTGCTATAACAAAGCAGTTCATTCACAATTGAAGTTATAAAACTACTGTAGGCTACCGTAGACCAGGGGAAGACAGGTAACGCTGCTGTGACGTCAGCTCACTCAGCTCACATGCTCCCAGCCAAAGCCAGTTGAACGTGTGACGTCACAGCGGGCAAGAGGAAATGGCATACGGGACATCGTAATTTTAATGCTGTTTGTTTGAATTACGGAATAGGCACAGATTATAAATAATTACATTTCGACTTTATGCCATATATATGAATTCTAGTTTATGTGGACAGTCACGTTATAACGCCAATAGAACAGAAATTATAACTATTTTGCCTGAGCTAGAGGAGAGCTATACAGAACAATTAGGTGGACTTTTCCGACATTTGCCGTTTCGCTTTTCTTTAATTAGTCTGTCAATGTTAGGGCGTAATGTACGGCACATTTGTAACCGAAGACTGCATGTTAGATTGTGATCTAATAATATGATTCGGGGTTTTGACTTAGAAAGTTTCATAACTGAAAATAATTGTTCGCACAAATGCGTAGAACCAAACATACATAATACCCGTGCAACAAGGGCATACAACCTCAGAAATCTGGTTTGAGGAACATTCTTTTAACAATCAGCCAAGTCTTCCTTGTGTTTATAGTTGTCCTTCAGCAAATCGTCGCACTGTAAATTTATCAATTCAATTTGCTACCTGCTAGAAACATTGTTAACATCCAACGAATACGGAGTCGCAAAGATCTGAAACGTAGTTGACAATGTTTCTACAACTTGAAGCCTGGTCTCAAACTGGTGTGAAAAACGGGGAACTGAACACAAACACAAAACCACTACACACCACACTACACAACGTCAACAAAAACACAAAATGAAAACAAAGTTCACACTAACGCCGTTAAGATCCCTCACACAACAAATAAACACACTCAGACTAGGCTGAAGAGGGTTTTCCCTAAACAGCCCGGGCGTGTTGTAAACATGCCCAAATAACATTTTTCATATTCATACAGTTTCGTGCAAGTGGCGCCGCTGATCTAGGCAGGATAGCAATACACCGCTCTCGCCTGACGTCACACGAGCGTACTAGCTGGCTCTTCGTTTAAATACGTCACACGGCCCGAAGTTGTCTTTCCCTGCCGTAGACTATCAGAAGTGAGTGCATACTACAGTTGTTTTCCTAGTAGAATAGGTCAGTTAAGAACCTGTCCGCATTACTTGTGTGTTAGGTGTGTTGCATACCTATCGGGCGTTGCTTTACATCGATCGCGTTGTTTACATAATTTGATACTGTTTTACTAGATTCCTCTAGGAACTGGAAGCGTTTAACTTTGATCTCCTCGAATCGAGATATATAAAGGACCACTTTACCCACGGAACATTAACATCTTCAAGAAATTTGGAAGCTCCTTGGAGTATTCTACATTTCGCATAGAAGATTCTGATAGTGATCACGCGTCAAGTTATTTTGCACTGAAAAATACATTTTATTTTAATTTTGATCACGGTGAACAACGACATGATCGCAATTTTTGGAAATCATTTGAATTCCCCATTAAATTTCTTAATTGGTTGTATTTTGTAATACATCTTTCCCTACCAAAGCTACTAATACTACCGTTAATCCTCTATTTACAGCGTCATTTTTGTACTGCACCAAAACTAGCGAACGTAAGTTTTGGTAGAGCGCAACTCTATACACAATATATCGTACAATCCACAGTCGTCAACCGTTCATGCTATTTCTCTTCCGAAGGTGTCCTCAGTTGAGGCTTAAGCGTCAAGTTTTATCATTTTATTAATGCTTGACGTGTAAGGCTTAAACATGTTATGTTTTACGAATTGTCTGTACTATTATAATATAACAATAGTAATAATAATGATAATAACAGCAACTGTAGTAGTAACTGTAATAATAATAGTAATATAATACTAGTAGTAGTAATAAATAATAATAATAATAATAATAATAATAATAATAATAATAACAACAACAACAACAACAACAACAACAACAACAACAACAACAACAACAACAACAACAACAACAACAACAATAACAATAACAATAACAATAACAATAACAATAACAATAACAATAACAATAACAATAACAATAACAATAACAATAACAATAACAATAACAATAACAATAACAATAACAATAACAATAACAATAACAATAACAATAACAATAACAATAACAATAACAATAACAATAACAATAACAATAACAATAACAATAACAATAACAATAACAATAACAATAACAATAACAATAACAATAACAATAACAATAACAATAACAATAACAATAACAATAACAATAACAATAACAATAACAATAACAATAACAATAACAATAACAATAACAATAACAATAACAATAACAATAACAATAACAATAACAATAACAATAACAATAACAATAACAATAACAATAACAATAACAATAACAATAACAATAACAATAACAATAACAATAACAATAACAATAACAATAACAATAACAATAACAATAACAATAACAATAACAATAACAATAACAATAACAATAACAATAACAATAACAATAACAATAACAATAACAATAACAATAACAATAACAATAACAATAACAATAACAATAACAATAACAATAACAATAACAATAACAATAACAATAACAATAACAATAACAATAACAATAACAATAACAATAACAATAACAATAACAATAACAATAACAATAACAATAACAATAACAATAACAATAACAATAACAATAACAATAACAATAACAATAACAACAACAACAACAACAACAACAACAACAACAACAACAACAACAACAACAACAACAACAACAACAACAACAACAACAACAACAACAACAACAACAACAACAACAACAACAACAACAACAACAACAACAACAACAACAACAACAACAACAACAACAACAACAACAACAACAACAACAACAACAACAACAACAACAACAACAACAACAACAACAACAACAACAACAACAACAACAACAACAACAACAACAACAACAACAACAACAACAACAACAACAACAACAACAACAACAACAACAACAACAACAACAACAACAACAACAACAACAACAACAACAACAACAACAACAACAACAACAACAACAACAACAACAACAACAACAACAACAACAACAACAACAACAACAACAACAACAACAACAACAACAACAACAACAACAACAACAACAACAACAACAACAACAACAACAACAACAACAACAACAACAACAACAACAACAACAACAACAACAACAACAACAACAACAACAACAACAACAACAACAACAACAACAACAACAACAACAACAACAACAACAACAACAACAACAACAACAACAACAACAACAACAACAACAACAACAACAACAACAACAACAACAACAACAACAACAACAACAACAACAACAACAACAACAACAACAACAACAACAACAACAACAACAACAACAACAACAACAACAACAACAACAACAACAACAACAACAACAACAACAACAACAACAACAACAACAACAACAACAACAACAACAACAACAACAACAACAACAACAACAACAACAACAACAACAACAACAACAACAACAACAACAACAACAACAACAACAACAACAACAACAACAACAACAACAACAACAACAACAACAACAACAACAACAACAACAACAACAACAACAACAATAACAATAACAATAACAATAACAATAACAATAACAATAACAATAACAATAACAATAACAATAACAATAACAATAACAATAACAATAACAATAACAATAACAATAACAATAACAATAACAATAACAATAACAATAACAATAACAATAACAATAACAATAACAATAACAATAACAATAACAATAACAATAACAATAACAATAACAATAACAATAACAATAACAATAACAATAACAATAACAATAACAATAACAATAACAATAACAATAACAATAACAATAACAATAACAATAACAATAACAATAACAATAACAATAACAACAATAACAATAACAATAACAATAACAATAACAATAACAATAACAATAACAATAACAATAACAATAACAATAACAATAACAATAACAATAACAATAACAATAACAATAACAATAACAATAACAATAACAATAACAATAACAATAACAATAACAATAACAATAACAATAACAATAACAATAACAATAACAATAACAATAACAATAACAATAACAATAACAATAACAATAACAATAACAATAACAATAACAATAACAATAACAATAACAATAACAATAACAATAACAATAACAATAACAATAACAATAACAATAACAATAACAATAACAATAACAATAACAATAACAATAACAATAACAATAACAATAACAATAACAATAACAATAACAATAACAATAACAATAACAATAACAATAACAATAACAATAACAATAACAATAACAATAACAATAACAATAACAATAACAATAACAATAACAATAACAATAACAATAACAATAACAATAACAATAACAATAACAATAACAATAACAATAACAATAACAATAACAATAACAATAACAATAACAATAACAATAACAATAACAATAACAATAACAATAACAATAACAATAACAATAACAATAACAATAACAATAACAATAACAATAACAATAACAATAACAATAACAATAACAACAATAATAATAATAATGGTTTATTCTAGTTCTTCAGATTATTCCCACTATATTTGCTTTTCCTTAGTTTAGTCTTAAAATGACATTACGTATGCATGAATTCTGACGTGTTTGTTCACATGACCTTCTGTGGGAATTAGCAGTTATTGTTATACGGCTTCCACAATATATCCTTCGAAAAGAGGTGGTGTAAGGCCTGAAAAATTCAATGCCATAGCCGGGATTTGAATCACGGATCTGCCGCTTATCTGCGGATGCTCTAGCCAATAAACCACAATGGCCAACTTGCTAGCATGACATTAAATTAACTCGATAGGACTATCACGTTGGAGGGCCTTAATATACAAAAAACAAAACACTGCTACATATGTACTTTTTTTCATATCCACGGACGATATATTCAGTGGAAGTAATTGAAGCTTATAGGAATGGAGTTTTTGGGACCTACAACTGATGAGAAGCTATAAAACTGAACTACCGGCAACGTAACGATGAAGTCCTTGGTGAATGAGCTTCTCCATAAATATAAATTAGAACTGGTAAATGCTTTACAGGCAGATAGTCCTATGGGAAGTTAGAAAGCTGATTGAATTTGGGTAATGTTGTTTACCTCGGCGTGACTTTAGATTTTTAGGTAATAACTAATCCAAAAGATCTCAAAATATGTATGTACCAATGATCTAAAATGTTCAAGCTCCATTGGTAGACAACCGTGATACATTTAAGACTGCAGTAAGACATCGTATGAATAACAGACATGACCTGTTTGTGTTCTTTGCACATGGCGTATCCCCATGGTAGCTCATGCATCAGAGAGGCTGCATGTGAGCGAATGATCTGCATTTCAAATCCTGGCTGTGGCACTAGTCTGATTCTGCATTTCCAACTTACTCTACTCACAGCGTGTATGAAAGGCATATAAAGTAGCATCACGGTTTAGGCCAGCTAGCCTGTTCGGATTTCAAGCTCTTGCTCTTTCCATCTATTCCTCGGTTGTCTAGTTTTCTTTGTGCTTGCGGTTGGTAAGCATGTCCAAATTTTGGAATTCTGTTTTCTTTCATTCTGTTTGTACTACTTTCAGTATGTTCTGTATTCTGTATTATTTTATTTAATTTGTATGGTCTTATTTGGTGAAGCATAAAGATGTGCAACTCTCTTCCTCTCTCTGGAGAACCTTATGCAATGAGGGACACCAACCCACTCCATTGCTCCATTCGGAGGGACAGACAGTCAGTATCCAGTGACGGACACAAGCAGACGATTCCACGGCTGCTTCTAAGTCATGCCTTGAATTTTCTAGGAATATTCTCAGAATATCTTTTCAATCTGGATGATTTTCGCATAAGTAGTAAACAGTACGACAGACAAAAGCTTACTAAGTAAAAAAATGTGGATCTGGTTAAAGCACAATTTATGCCAAATACTTCGTTTTTGTTTTGAGTGAACTATTTTTCCCTGTTTGTTTCAATTTGCCTATAACTTCATGTAATCATGTTTACTCTTGATGATTTTTGCATAACTGTTAAAGCGTAAAGAGACAGGCCGAATTTTACTATGAAAAATGTAGATCTCGTTAATGCACACAATTTATGTTTAAATGTAGTTTTGGGGGAGTAAACCATCTCGGAGTTATTCCTTGTTATTTGTGTGAGGTTTTCAATACTTAAAATGTTCTCAAATGGAAGGTCTCTATTCATCTTTTTATCTCTTGCTTGTGCAAAGAGAACGGAGTTTCAAAGCCTTCATATAGCGACCAGCTTGAAAAGATTTGAGTATCGCTCAAAGCCTACTGTATTCTCTCTGCACCTACAAGAAAATTAGCAATAAGATACATTCTGCAAATGTTTATCTCGACTAATGAAGTGGATAGGGGAATAAGTGTTTGTAAGAATAGTTAGTAAAAGAGTAGAGAAGGTAGTGTGAGTGCAACACATCAGAACCAGTCCCCAGAGTGGCTATTCGTGGCCGCCTGTTAAGCACAAATCAGTAGTCGCAGGTGAAAAAGAAGAGACTAATAACAGCGTGGTGTGCTTGAGGGTTAACTTTGTCCTGTTGCATGTTTCTGAGAATACTGATACAAAGTGAGGCAATAAGGCCTTTCTCTTGTTCAACAGGAAACTTTGATTAATTCATTTGTTAAATGAAGCGGGCTTGCTAAGCAAAGTCGGGAACAGCCGTGGGCGACAGCCTCACACTTTGAACAACGGCGTCGCCACCATCGCCTGAATAATTACCGTCCCGCCTCCAGAAAAAGTCCATCTTTTGTATTTGCTGGCGAAAAAAGCATTTTAGAGGCTACTTTTGCAGAGGGTTTCCACAAAGAAAACTAATTAGTATTTTTCTGCTCGTTACTTGTAAGTGATTGGGTTTATAGGTAACATTGAAAACAAATGGGTTTTTGAAGTATTTGAGATGGACAAAACCTTACCCCAAAACTTACTTTGAGAACCATTAGCTGTAATATGTATTTTTGAGCATGATTTGTTAATGCTTAGCTTAATGAAGTACTTTATGCAGCCATATTGAATTTTTTATGTTTAGTTTGCTTAATGTTTACCAAAGACAAATGATATATAGCAGATGTACGTCAAATTCAATTTAAAATATTTTTATTTACACAGCTTGTAACTTTTATGTTCGTATCAGAGCGTTGATTTTAAGAAAAAATCGATGCTCTTGCTCCCTCTGACTCCCTAACATCTATAGTAGCTTGGAGGATCATCATGCAAGTTAGGGGCAGAGGATGAAAAACACATTTCGCGGGCAGAAACGCCAGAACAATACTTCCCCCTTCAATTCACCACGATTGGGTTAAAGGAGTCAAACCCTCTGTCATCTTTTCCAGGACTGTGACAGACTATGAGTATCTGCGTCTCTTTTCAACGTATATTTCTCTTTCTCTAAGGATGAGACAAGTTAAAATACTCTATAAGGCGACATGGGTGGCTTCTATTCTGGTAAAAATTGCTTATTGTATATCATATTCAACTTAGTTCGTATAGTTGGGATTTTATTCTCCAGGTTATCATTTGACGTTAGACACGTGCATTCTCTATCATATTTTCCGCCACAGGAGAGTTTACAGAAATGTACCAATTAAATAAGAATTCTCGACCCCTTCACCCAACAAAAGAACCCAAAAACCTTGAATTCAGAAGCCTGAACTTCTACAGAAGTACTCTCCGAGAGCTGAAACTCATGAACAGTCGAATTTTAACGTTGATTTGTTATTTTATCTTTAATATAAAAATGTTACATTTAATTCCATTTTCCTACCTTCATACTGCGGAGTGTGGGGAGTAATTCAATTAAAGGAAACTGTCTCTGCCCACCAAAGAAACGAACCTGATAGATCAAATTGTGGTACACTCGATCACAGAGACTGCTTTCGAAATACTTACTACCTAGTTGGGATACTTTCTGCCAAACATAGCCGTCATTAGCATGACCTGGAAAACTCTTGATGAGTTGCACTCATGACTTCCTCTACACTTGTACAAACTATTCTTACAAACACTTATTCCACTATATTCTTCATGTTAATCAACATAAGCTTTTGCAGAAATTATCTTATTGCTAATTTTCTTGTGAGTGCAATGGGAATATGCAAATACAGTAGGTTTTAAGCGAGTCAAATATTTTAAATCTGGTCTCTTTGGAATGTCTATACGCAACATTCCATTCTCTTTGTTGGCCAGGAAATAATTCCCATTTGAAAAAAATATAAATATTGTAATGTTCAGAAAATAACAAGGGGTAACCCGAAAACGCTTTACTCCATAAAAGACGTATTTGACAAATTGTTTTTTTACAGAGATGTGCAATTTTGATGTTGAAATATTTTATCCTTTTACGGTGTACCGTTTAAGCAAGAATCATCCAGAGTGAAGAGAAAATTCAGTATCTTTTTTTTTTTTATTTATAGTACATATAACAACATGCTCCATTGCATAGTTAGTATTGCATGTTTTGCTTTTCTTTTAGTATCTTAAACAACCTTAATAAAACCTTAATAAAAATTTGTTAAGGACATTTTTTATCAAATCAATTTTTCGAAAGACGCTCTGTGGAAAGGTTAGCCTGGATAGTGAAGATTTTCTTGAAAATATTCGTCTCAAATCCTTGGAAGATACTAAACTTAAATATTAAGTGTGGTATTTAAGCAATTTTTCGTTTTGGAGCCATGTTGTTCACACATATACACACACCAACTTTTTTTTAAAAATTTAGGAGGCCTCAAAACGTGCATTTACAATAAAATCCCGATGTCGATTTTTGGTGGAGTGCTATACTATATTAAGCCAGGAAAGCATCAATGTGCTTCTCTGAATCATAGTATGTTGACATTTAGTAGGTGCGTATGTAAATGGTAAACGTCGAACTTACGTGAGGGAAGCATCCCGTATATTTGCTCCATGGCTGATGTCAAGCGCTGAGTAACTTTCAGTAGTTTTGGAGTCCTGCTTATAAATCTCTGTAGCAAAATGTGTTTTTCGGTGTGTTTGTGACAATTAGCGTATGTCAGCCCATCATGGATGTAAATATATGAAATAAAAATAAAGGAAATAATTAAAGAGAAACCCAAAAGAATAATTTGGCACACATTTTAGATATACCTATAACAACTTAGCTCCACCGGACTAAAAAGAAGAGAGGAAAAAAAAAATAATAAAAAAAAAATAAACGACTAAAAAACTAAACAATGGATAAATATCTACTATATATTCCTATCTCTTGGAGTTGCTTATATCTAATAAGTTACCCTTATATTTAACATTTTGTTTAATATATAATGGAGAAGTTCATTACCGCCACTAGTTATTTTTACTCCTCATTATCCTTTTCCATTTTCCCAGTTTCCTCATAGTTATTTTAACCATTTAAATCTAATTTTTTTCTAAATACTTTCCTGGTTTCTCAATGTATTCGTCTGACTTTGAATTAAAAGTTTTTCCAATTTTAAGTCTATTGGGAGATCATTCCAAATTTTGGAAACAAGATTCTTTCTTCCCTTATCGTACTATTACAATCTAAAATGTAGTGCAAATTATCACACAATCTACCACAATTTGTGCTTCTCTCCGCCCCCCCCCCCCTTTTTATCCCTATCATGCCACTTAGGTTCCTACATCCGTCCTAGCCCAAGCACACCCCATTCTGGTCTCTTTATGGCATACTTAGATGTATTTCTTTCTCCCTCAGTCCATTTTTAAGATCTATTAATGACCTTTTGTCGTTAAAGATACTCTATCTGGTGGTCTGATAATTTTTCTCTTACTCTGCCTAGTTCTGTAGCCTATTAGTTAAAATTCCTGTAAAAATCTTTCCTAAAATTGAAAATAAACTTATCCGCCTGTAATTAACCGGATGTAATGGATTATGAACTGCTAATTAAGGCCTAGGTGTACAACACACATACACTGCTTGCAGTCCAACATCCAAACGAATATTCTCACATGTATAGAAGTGTATTCCCAAAGGACCCTCCTTGTTTGATAACAGAGACAACTAAAAGTCTAGACATTAATGTGGGTTTTGCGTTCAGTAACAAGCATTTCTCTCTCTTCCCAGTTCTAAGTTTTAGACTTGTTTCCTTTTACATTAAAGTTTGAACCATCTTCCCACATTCTTCACAGGTGTTCTTCCTCCCCTCCTACTCGGTTTCCTTCAACGGAGAACAATTTAAATCTTGCCTACTGTCAGTGCTTCCTGACACTCCTCACAAATCTCACTCCAGCTAATTGCATTTTCCTTTGTCATAGCCGGTGTTTCATTCCCATAATTAAAAAGTATTATACATCGGAAATAATCGCACTGTTAAGTATAAGGTCCTTCATAAGGCTGATTAAGGTTCAGTAGCGTAATTACACAAGAGGATATACCAATAAAATTCTACTCTAAATGCGTCGGTTAGTTGTAGACAAAATTGTAAAACAATAAAAAGAAAAACGTATCAAATCCGCTTTCTTGTGTCCAACAGTCCGGAATAATAAATTGGAAAACTGAATATAATTCTTACTTGTTTCTTTCTGTACTGTAAAAACCCAAAACTTCGATACCACTATTTCATAGAAAATCTTATATGTTTTAAGCCCCTGAACCACCAAAAAATTTTAGAAAAAGCCACTTTTTAAAAAAAAATGTTTTTTGCTTAAAACACGTAAGTCTAGTTCTGTGCATGAGATTATCTCAGCTTTGAAGCGTGTACTGTGTGGAAGGGAACTTTCAGGGATTCTACAGGATGAGTGTAATAAATATGCCCAACACAGTTATTGTCAATAAAGAACTGTTTCCCCGAAAATAATAATTTATGTCAAATGTTTGGAGCGATCTAGCTTTTTGATGAATGGATATAAATGGCTGATGATTTCACTAACTGTCGCACAAACATTGTCTAAACAGTTTGTAAAACTATGGTTTTCAGATATGTAGTTGTAGTTAAAATTTAATTTCAAAGGTATGACTAACATTAGTATATTCCAGGGAAGTCTAATAAATAATTAGCTGTGTTGCAATTCTGTGCTTCCTATTCAGGATTCCTTAGATGAAGTCTATGTTCTCCTCTACGCGGATACAATGCATTGAGATATTGCAAAGTTTTAGCAAACAAGTGATGAAACTGAAGTTCAAGCCAACCACCTTTCATTCATATTTTTTTTCTCTCTCTGCTACTATAACAGGTAAGCGAAGTACCTCTTGTATTGCAGCGAAAAATCCGATATCGAGATTTCACTGGGAAAAGATATTTTGAGACACTCTGAATCCATAAAAGGTATTTCTAGGAAACATTCCGTGTGTAAACAGCGTATCTTCATAACGATCAGTCGTTGAACTTGATATTTAACTTTATCATCTTCCAGGAATACGACATGAAGGTTTTCAAGAAAATCCCTGTCCAGGAATACGTAGAAGCCTTTTCGAAATTGTGATTAAAATACCAGATGTTTGAGATGTTCTCACAACAAATTAAATGTTATCTTGTATTTTCTGGGCATATCGTCAAAACTCATCTTCATTCCAAATGACTTTTGCATAACTGGTAAACCGTAAGAGATCGTACTGTAAATTTCATTAAAACCATTTCGGAGATATTCATTGTTATGTTTGTATTTTTCAATACTCACACTGTTCTCAAATGGGAAATAACTATTCGTTTTTACGTCCCGGACATGCAAAGAGAATGGAATTTCAAAGCCAATGCATAGCGATCAGCTCTTAAACGATTTTACTCTTGCTTAAAGCTTACTGTTTTCCCATATTCTCTTTGTAGCGTTAAAAAGATCAATTCTGCGAACATTTATATTGATTAATAGGAAATATGGGAGGAATAAGCATTTGTAAGAATAGTTTATAAAGAGGAGAAAGTCATAAGATTATCAGATTTGTATGATTTAGCAGTTTTGAATGACGAATATATCATATGTATTCTGAATAAAAAGACAATGTTTTCCATTAGAAATCATAAGTTGAAAAAGGTTGTCCTTTTACATTTCCCAGTCCTCTTAAGGTAGAAACGAGGATTCTAGAAATATCAGCGTTTTAATCTTGGAGCCCTTTACGTTGACGTATGATGTATCCATGCGTGTGTTTAATTTAGACTAGGAGCGAAGCCGTCTCCGTTTTAAAGCATAATGTGGAGTTGTTAACAAAACGCCTCATGATTTAGTTCCCAAGCGCTGTCGTCATCATTAACGTCAGCAGCATGATGACGTATCGTTAACGCGGTGCTCAACACTTTACGACCACAATAACGATGTCTGTGATGATGCAAGTTTCAGGTATGTCCGATTGTTTGTCACAATTTCACCAAATCTCGTTTGCTGAGCAAAGCTGTCCATTAGTAGGAATTAATCATGCATATGGTTTCGTGTGGGTTTGTCAGTCGGAAGTGGGAACAGCCAAAAAAAGAATGTTCTATCCCACACTGCACACAAGGGTAGCAAACACGGTGAAAAATTGAGTATAGGGTTCCAGGGCGAGGCTATCCCTTTGTTAATGCTGGCAGCAAGCGCCATACTCATTCCATCAGCGTATAGGTTAGGTTTTATTCATCTCGCAAACTGGGTTGGTTCAGTCGTAACTCACCTTCTCATACGTCAGGTTTGCTTTATCATTCCACGAAAAGAGCACGTGTGATGTATATTTATAATGAAGTCTGCTGTCCTGTTCTTCAGATAGCCAAACCGTGCTCGGTGTCCAATTTCTATTCACAGATCTACCTTTAATTTATCTGTGATTACAACAGTTACCGTACACATGTTACAAGCTGGTTTACCAGGTGTCTAAAATCAAAATAAAGGACAGATGTGCGGACGAAGAATCCGATGGTATGTTCTACACGTTTTAATATTTCCTTAATAATGATATTTATTATTTTAGTAAAATTAACAATCATTTATCAGAATGGCAAGAGATATCTTCGAGAGTGAGACAAAGCTGTGGACTTCCACCTCTGCTCTTTTTCGTATACATGAATATAACAATTAAAGAGTAGAGAGAAACAAGGCATAGTACTACTCTTTGTTGATATGGTATTACTATAAAATAATGAACATGATCTTCAGTACTCTGTTCATCACCTAAATATCACAGGGATGAAATATAATATGGAAATCAAGTCAAATCGAAAATAATGGTATTTTGTGGGAAATATTCCAACCCCAGTGAAGTGCATATTAATAATAGTGTTAGAAAGAGTGACTCGACTATAAACTATCTTCCCTTGAAGAATTAGACATTCCGAAAAAAATTACTAAATTTAACAGAAATATGAGTATCATTAACAAAGTCCTGAAGCTTACCAGAACAGTCTTTCATATGACTGACATGATCCGCTCTTTTCTATGGAAGTGAGGCATCGACACTCAGTAGAGCAGATGAACGTCGAATAACTTGTTATAATGTTAACTTGACCATTCAAGGCATTTATTGCATAATTGTATTCATTTCGAATTCATAAGCGAAATATGACGAAATATGACAGATATCAAAATATGACCAAAACCATAAAAATGACAAAAATATGACAATAAAAACGGCCTAATTAGGATTAAAAATGTCAAATTCGTGTTTAATTTGTATTTTCGGTGAGAATGGGTGTAAGGACAAAAGTATGACACGTCATAAACATCCGAACCCTATTTATCAATATAGAAGACCTGCATAACTTAAGCCAGGACAATCTGAAATCGAAATGAATGAATGACGAGTTACCGAAATTTATTCCGGACTATACTTTTAACATATATGCAACTGGATTTATCCGTTTTGGATGCTACTTATTCAATGAAGCAGACTATTTAAATACAATCTAGTGTATATGTTCCTTCTTAGATACTGTAGTTTTTCACAACGAAGAATTCTCTGAGGGTTGTTGAAAATAAAAACTTATTTCTTTAATGTTCACTTCCTCGAGCACGTTGTGTTACTTCAGTTCGTTCCTCATGTGCCACTGAGAACACTGACAATATTTACAACACGATTAGTACTTTTCGTGGCCATTGCACACTAACCAGTTGCTAAATGTAATTTGGTTTTACCAATCTTTACGAAAACACACAGCTTTTTATCTTGGTTTGCATACCAGTTTTGTATTTTAAATTCCTGTTCATTTTCGTTATTAATTTACTTTCTATTTTCCAACGAAATAACCATTGATCACTTTATAAGTGATGCCATTTACTGTCGACGGATATCAATCAAAAGTGAAAAGAAAGCGGCACAGCAGTTAATTATTACATATAATATTCACTACGATAATTAATTTTAGAAAATTAACTAAAGAGTATTGAAAGTGGGTCAGTGTCTATACTAAAGCTAACTGGGAATTACTTTTTGCAGCATAAATAAATATAGCAGTCAGTTTTACCAACAATAGAGGTGAAAACATTAACACATATTGACGACGGTCGTCCGTCAAAGAAACGCTCACGATCCAGCCACCCCACACCACTGCTTGTAAATACGCGGCCCGACGATAATGGAGCGGTCAGGACAAAAGCAACTATCACCTAGGCAGAACAAAGCGATTCCAGACTTCCAAAGCCTTTCAACTGCTGGCTTATTTACGATAAGTCCGAGAAAGGTGTATTTTCCAGAGCATTTGCCGGTAATTCGCCTCACCTATATAAGTGAGTCGGGAGGACAAGAGAAGCCAGTTTTTAAGTTAGTTTTTTCAAAGTAGAGTACTGTGATGAGTTGTTATGTTGAGCTGCTAGTAGTTTTATGGTGTGTGGGTTTAGGCGTGGGCGTGGGTGTGTGGGGTCTGTGTTTAGAGAGTTTGAATGTCGTATAACAGAATCGTTTAACTCAATAAATGCTATATTTGAAGCAATATTTACATTCTCCATAATAGGCATTAAGAATTTTGAAATAAATCTAAAGAAAATAAAAACGACGCTTTCATACGAGGCCAAGCGTATCTACGTCCCCCTAAATTTCATTGTCCTCATTACAGTGCTTGTAGTCATTACACCTCTAGCCCCGGATTGCAACTGTCAACAGTTCATTTGTTGTAGTAATACCTCACCCCTTACGAGACCTCTTAAGATGATAGACTGAGAGATGCTCCCAAACAGTGCACTTTATAAAATTCGTTTTGTGTACTTCTAGGGGTAAGAATATCCTCCAATATAAAGCTTTCTGGAATATCAATTAAAAATATTTAATTGATAAAACAAATATTAATACCAAAAAATAAATCGATTTAATGTTACATCCCTCTCATATAATCCTCTATATAAAATTACTATGTAAAGATGAAATTAAAGTAACAAAAGTATTATTTAGCACATTTTACTTGAGAATTCGTGCGTAATCAAAGTTTATGGGAAATTAACCACCTAGTAAGTACACTTCGGTAATTTACGTTAAATTTATTTTCAAATCTGCTTTTTGCAGCTAACTTCATTTATTTTTATTAATAATGTGTAGAAATTTAAAGGTATATTTATATGCCAGCTTTACGTATTTTAATTAATTATTTGAATCTTCGGCAATGCCCGCCGGAGAAATACAAATGTCGTGATGGAGCACATGAATTTAATTACACAAGCTCACAGCAATAAAAGTCCCCATGCTCTTTTGTGTGGAGTTCCATTAATTACTCACAGCTCTTTAATCTGCTTTATAGAGTCCATATTGGCGCTCGTTTTTTTATTTATTGACAAGAAAAATAACAAAGAAAACTCGCAACTGTACAATAATTAAGCACAATGAAAGCTTTGTCATGGTGTTGTTTCAGTGTAGTGACATTGTTCAAAGAAACCAGCGCTAAATAGCTGCAAACAATTTCCCACTAGCTGTAAAAACTCATATTACCGGGAAATTACCAACATATCTAACCCACCTTTCGCTTTTATAATGGTGCACAATTTTCTGTTATTTTCTAGCACAGGAATAATTCACATTTAACCTACATAGTGCCAAGAGGAATATAAATTGAGGTAAAACATTTTATAGAAGTAAGAAGTTCGGTCATTACAAACGGGTGGTTCATAACCGAATCAGGATCAGTCAAATTAAACCTATAGATAACTGAGTACAATAGTTAGAATTAAATACATGTTTATCGAATGTTTAAAATACTTAAGACGGACTACTGAATTACTGAAGTTTTACTTTTATCTTATGAGATAGTATAGAGAAAGTGAAAGAAACAAAGCCGAGTAAAACTGGTGTGAGTAATGTTGTACAAGTTCTCGCCCTGACTCTGAGAAGTCGTGAACATAGTCAAATTACTACAATGGATGGTAATTATCAATCATCCTTAAATGGCACGGTATAAAGTTTCAGTGCGTAATTGTAGCCACTGGTTTGTGATCGTCATAAAAAATGAATTGTAGTCGATATTAAAAGCTTTTCCTTTTTTATTTTTGGCACTATTAGAAGGTACACCCATGGACAAAAAGTCCTTCACAGCACAGCGCCTTGTTTAGATCAACTGGATACAGTTGTGTAGCGGCAGCAACAAGTTGTCACAATTTCCAGATCTTAATATTACTAACCCAATCAAGGTACTGTGGTGTATGACTTAGGATGTTATTCAGACTTAAACGCCTCCATCTTGTGGAAAAAATGTTTTCTTTCATCACCACAGTTCACTTTTACTACTCATAGAATTTATATTCGCTGGATTTCATCCCATGATTACTTTTGGTTCCTGAACCTGATTAAGTGTTTGGTTGGATGAATATTCACATCAAATAATGTAGTTGAAGCTGATGTAGATGGAGATGCCTATTGCGCACAATAGGACAAATCGCGTTATACTGCGGGTACGGTTGGAACGTCGTTATTAAACGTATTGATAAACAAAGTGATTATGTTGAAAAATAAAACAATAATTTCTATAAAATGTGTTTCTTCTTTTCCTTTACTAAGGGCGTAGACTGAATACACCTCAAGTAATCTGAGCAGTACCATGCATACATCGGGATGATTTAGGAAAGTAAAGAGGGTTTTGTATTACTCTCACCTCAAAGCAGTAGGCAAATATCATAAAGGCTCTTGCTGCAGATTACGATGAAACAAAGTAGCAAAAATAATCATCTTCATAATAATGATGATGATGATGATGATAATACAAAGCACAATTCACATTTCCCTTAATCACTCTAGTCCTACCTAAACAATAACTTTGCCTTTTCCCTCGTCTAGCTGAGTTCATCAATAGAATGAAAAGCAGGAGAATATTTCTTCGCAGATGTCAAGAGCAATTTAGTTGACACCGTTCTATATTATTTACTTCAGATAAATGACTCTAGAAATGAATTCAAACTATACAATATTAATTTGGTTGAATGCAGATGCAAATGGAATACACATCCGCTTCTAATGCAAGACGAACTAAGAACAATATACATATTTTATAACTGCTTCTAGGACACTGCACAATGACGTCTAAATCACATAAAATTCGATGGCAGTGACGTATACTTCACAGATATTCCAGAAAATTCAGTATATATTCCTGAGGAAAGTATATAAAAATACATTGTATGGCGATTTGAAGCTTTATTTACAGTCGCATAACTACAACGTCTTTTGGTGGCTTATGGACGACATTCTAATACTTATTACCGGTTAACAAATGAATAACATAGGAGATGTAACAGGTGATTTAACAGGATAACAAGTCAAAATTAAATAGTTTTACAACATATAATGTTGAATAGACAATTTTATAGAATAAATAGTGTATATTTACATAATTCTTGGCGTTCGCTTTTAAATTAAAAGGAACATTTATAATACGTAAATACAATTTCAAAAGCTGTATTACTGAAGAAACATTTTTAAAAACTATAACATTCTCGGTATCATTTTTGCTTCGTTGAGAAATTCATTGGTTTACGAGTTGTTAGTGTTTGGGTTGAGACAATTTTCTTAGAATTCTTTGTCTGCTGGTCATAAATAAAATCTCTCTGAAATGTGAAGCTTTATATTTTTCGGAATTTTCTTTTTTGAGTTATATTGCTTGCTCTCTATTGCTCCTCTCTCCCCCTATCACTTTTTCTCTGTATCTCTACCTAATACTTCCTCTCTCTCTCTCTCTCTCTCTCTCACACACACACACACACACACACACACACACACACACACACACACGAACGCGTCAGCGTGTGTATAAACTATGTGTGTGTTTTGCACTAAGTGTAATAAATCGTATCCTGCAACTTCAAAGTGATAAAGAGGAATGTAAACAAGTTTTAAATTTGCCCACATCTCGTGAATTGTTTACTTATAGATATGTGCCATTTTGTGTGAATATAGAGTTTGGCACAGATTTGTGGAACTTGCTCTGCCGCAGCCAAACTTCAGATTTGAACTAAAATATTTACATCTCCCGGAGGCAACTCGAGGATAGTGGGATGTTCGTATATTTCATCAGGCCGTATCCATGGCTACCACCTGACACTCTTCAGCCCACTCCAGCCCATATATTAGCCGAACAAACGTTTGCTCTTTCAGGCGATATTGCAGCCAGCGAGATGGTCCTTTATAGAATTGCGTGCATTCGACTCCTACATAAATGTTTATGCCTGGGGAGACGTTTCTTTCAAATGCCACAATGTTGCTGCTCATACAGAGAAACTTGGTAAGTAACAAACTGCATAAAATTAGCAAATTAAACAAATGGCACAAATGAATGACATACTCAGAATGATTTATTTTTACTTTCTCTACTACGCATACTAAGTAGGGGAAATATTGTATTCGACACAAAATTTCGATGTCAAGATTTCACCGCAAATATAGGTTCTGCAGCCCCCTGCATCCAAAAAGTGACAAAAAAATAACTGGACTAAATTGTTGTCTGTTGTCACTCTGGTGTCAGGAATGGGATTTGTCATGATCTTCGTGACATCGTTTTCTTGGTTGTTGGATTTTACTGGAAATATGGAATATACAAGGCATTTCACAAAATTTATTAGAAAACTGACTATACGTAGATATCCGTGCATTAAAAATAGAGCGCATGCCGTAATAATGCAGTGAAGAAGGTACTATATCTAAATCGTTTTAAAAAGTTGGGATTAATTACTGAGAATTGTAATTCAAAAATCACTAGCAGTATTGAGTATCGAGAAACGTTAAGATACTATATAAATGTGTTGAATGTCACCTAGTAATATGAATAAACGAGGAAAATGCGATTCTGAATCTCTTGTTAACTTATTCAAACACATGGTAGTTTTTGATGGTCATGAAGTTGTTAACACAAAGCAAAGCAGGCATTTTATTCTCCCTGAGATTAACACTGGTTCAGTAAAATGCGCTGAGAGCGAAAGCACAACAGAGTAAACAGCTGCAGAAGTTCCATTAGCAGAATCCATCAAATGAAGGCTGGATAGGTGTGGGCAATGTGCACCAAACAGCTGGTCGAGAATCAAAGCGCATTAGGAATAATACTATCGCCATCACACCTTAGGAACCATCGGTAGTGGGAGATGAGACATCACCTACTGAAATGTTCATTTTCAGAACTGAATAATGCATTTGCTTTGAGTATTCCATACATACACAACCTGTTTGATGCTTATTTTATAATATGCTTGCAAGTATGTGATTTTAAAACATCAGCCCGTAATAGTATCATACGTAGTGACTACCAGACTGCGTCATCCAATTGTGTTTTTAAGAAATGTACAATCAAAAAGACTGTTTCCAAATAAATAACTCTCTTGAAAAAGAGTGTCCTTTATTGTGTTCTGGATTTTAGCTTATTTCATGGTTAACTCTCTCCTCATTCCCACTGGTTCCATGACACATTCAACTGTTTACTTATATAGGACCGATTTATTTAAACAGCAGTGATTTTTTCCTGTTAATTTGTTTTGTAACAAAATGACAATGTGACAATCCCACTTCTGACAAGTGTGACAAAAACGACGTAAGTCCAGTCCAGTTACTTTTTCTTACTTTAGTTTCTTCTGAGTACACAATGTCATAATTCTCTTTTCCTGCCGTTAACACAGTCTACAGTCCTTGATGATACTACAACACCCAACTGTTTCCTTCTCGTATCCCTAGCACACAATATTTTTTTTTTCTTCACTCTCTCTGTCTCTGTCAAACCGCTGACTTTGATGATACGATCATTCAAGACTCATTAACTGCTTCCTAATTTTCCTTCGACGGTTCTCTCAAGATGACCTTACACACGCAGACGACACACACACACATACACATACACACATACACACACAGCTGAAACTAAAAACTGGCTACTACCTCTCGTTGCCTCGCCTCCTTATGTAGCGAATATGACATAAACGGACTGTTCTTGAATTTCACCTTCTCTCGAACCTCTACAAATACGTCGGCCGCCGGACATTTCGCGAATAATCTCTAAAACCCTTTTTAGTACCGCGCTCCTTGTCACGTGCTCAAAAACAGTCTCGCGAGGCAGTCTTATCTTGCGCGCCTTGGATATGTGCCGCGCCTGGTATGCGGTGTGAGGTAACTTCACCCCTACCGTCGTTTGTTGTACGCCGTGGCCGGCGGCACAATAAAAAGCCTTATATACGTTTTTATCATTGGGACATAATATGTTTCACCACGACGCTGCAACTCAATGTTAAGAAATGCTAGTTATGGTTTATATATGTTATACGCCTCAGTAATTTAACGTAATAATAATGCGTAAATGGTAGTTGTACCTGGAGTGACTAAACGGCGCAGTAGAGGAGTAGAGGTTAGGCAATGCGTAACACAGTCTACAGTTCTTAATTTACTACTGACAGTTCTAGTCCTTATGAATGAAATCCTGCATTTTGAACGGTAATTCCAATTTGGTCCTCGTATTCCAAAATTGAGAACATGACTTATTTTGTGTTACGTCACAAAACCTGCATAGTTACGCCTCTCTCTGATCCAGTATAATCTCGTTCCCTCATATTTACATATTCACAATCATTACTTTCATATTCGTCACTCTCCATAATAATATCTATTATCTTTCTTTTTGTTTACATGATTTCGATCCGTAAATTCAACTGCCGGCCTGTATAGCCATTACACAGGTTAGTTGACCACGATTGGAATAAGATGGTCTCGTTGTCTATGAAACCGGTCGTTAACATGCATGCCGTATAGGTGATATAATGGTGATTTCAGTTTAAGCAGTACGAGTAATTACCTATTTATATAATCTGTTTTATTTTATTCATAGAAAAGTCTTAGTAAATCCTATTCAAGGTTAAAACTTTCATCAGGCAAATTAATAACCTCATGTGGGATTATCTATGATACAACTTGTAATTGAGGGAACAGAAAACTGAGTTCGTGAAATGAGCAATGTAGCAGATGTGGCAACGTTGGAAATTTTATGCGCGCTTTTGTCTCTTGTTACTATTACGGAGAACATGCACAATGCCATAGTAAGATTGAGAGCTTTTAGTGCACTTAGTATTGAATTTAAAAAACAAAGAACATTGGGAAAACAATCATTATTTAAAAAGTCAATAGAAAAAAATCTCCAAGCAATCGGGATAATTTTTAGCTTCTGTCCATTTACATGTCCAAAGGCGACGTTTAAACAAGGGAGTCTGCAAATACTATGTGAAGTTTTACAACATAATTTTCTTTTCCCTGTTTAAATTATTTCCTATAATGTGTAGTTTTTTCTATTGCTTTTAAATCTTCAGTGGATGATTTTGAATAATAAATTACGAAATTCTAACCAATGCTGCTTGCTATGGGGATGAATAAAAGGTTAAGCTCTAAACTACGATTAGCTAAAATAAAAACACTACAAAGACACATGTAATTGACAGAAACACAGGTAATTTCATCAGAATGAATGTTCTTGAATTTTCATTGATATAACAGCCAATTTTCAAAGTTAAACGACATCTGCTGGTGGGGTGGCGCCGTGGCCGAGTGGTTAGCACGCTCGCCTACCACCTAGGCGGCCCGGGTTTGATCCCAGGGACCCGCATGTGGTATTCGTGGTGGACGAAGCGGCGCCAGGGCGGGTTTTCTCCGGGTGCTCCGGTTTCCCCCGCCATCTCATTCCACCGGTACTCCATCTTCATTCCATGTGTCATCAGCGTCACCGCCTGCGGTGCCGTAGTAGTAAAAGTGGGCGTTAAACACTACAACAACAACAACAACATCTGCTGGTTTTCGGTAATGGAAACTGAAGTGGAAGTTGATGTAGTAGGATATCACAATTTCTCTAGAAATAATTGATGGTGCTACTGATTTATCTGCAGATGCAGCTTCTGTAAAATGCTTTGGTGTTGTCAGTTAATTATATTAATTCTTGCTTTTGCATTCCAGTTTAATTGTCTTTGATTCTGTTATTGAAATGAATGACATAGCTATTAATTATTACCAGACCTCGGATTTTAGGTAAACATCTATTTTGTCCCTCATGATGTATAGAAAATAAAAGTTGTATATTTACTAATAATTATGTAAATGTATGTGAGAAAATGGTGGTCCTAAATAACCTAAAAATACCTAATTTCACGTTAGAACCTATTTTACCTACTTTTACATTTTTCAATTTATTCATTTGCTAACATGGAAACACTGTGTAAGCCTAAATGACGCCGTGCCTTGATAGCAATCACAGTAAACAATGTGTAGGACATCAACAACATTGTTATGAAACTGGGGAGGATGTAGTGAGCATTACTTCTGCTGAAGATCTCCTGCAGGACCCAACAATTGCCCATGATATTGCATTCAT
Organism: Tenodera sinensis; assembly: GCA_030765045.1. NCBI lineage: Eukaryota > Metazoa > Arthropoda > Insecta > Mantodea > Mantidae > Tenodera > Tenodera sinensis. The sequence goes on from CM060971.1 coordinate 73,195,642, forward strand.
CAAATCACATAATGTACCTCTAGTCCCGGCTATTAATGTTCTAAAATCTTCAGACAAGTCGGTCTAAACGCAACTGAGATTTATAGGTGACAGAAAAAATCAACTTGGTTCCTGGTTATGTTGATAAAAAGTTCCTGAAAAACTAATATCAGTGCTTCAAACAAACGCAGGTCTGACAGTTCTCCGCACAGTTGCTGCACCTTGCCTGGCAAAACATGGGAACACATGAATGTGCTTTTCCCTTGGTCTAATACCAACATTTAAATATGCTCCGGTGACATCGGTTGATGTGGAACGCTCATTTTCGGCTTATAAGATAGAAGACTTAGACAAGGTGATGGTTCTTTCTTGTGACTCTAATTATGAACGTTGTCAAATGTTTCTGCTAATTTGTAATGGAAAATAAAATGTTCTTTTTGTACACCTTTTTTGTAATTTTAGAACCTATTTTGATTTGTGATAGAACCTACCTTAGGTACCTAATTAAAGACTTTTGGGACCTAAAAGTCCGAGGTATAATTATTACATTTCGGTAAAGAGCTGACATTTTATACCATAATATCACATTCTTTCAAACATATAACATAAAGACCGAGATTTGTTGAGTCCTAAAAGCTACTGGTAAATTTTAAATATGTGGCGTATGAATGGATAAGTCACCGTAATAATATATGCAAAATTCAGCAGCTGGAAAAGCGGGCAATTTGAGCAACACTAGAGAAATGAGAATAATTTGATTTCAACAACTTTTTTGCATCTAACATCAATATAAATTATGTGGTCCTCCAGGGCAGGCGATATTAAAAGTAGCGAAGCATGATATTTTTGTGGGTCTCCGCACTTGCAGGAAAAGCTTCCCCCTAGGGGTCAGTACCTCCCTCTCCTGTCACCGTGCCAGGCGAGCTGCCACGATCACAGGTCGTGTGCGAAATAGATGGGGTCGCCTGGGGAAATGTATGGTACACACCTTGGGATGGGGTCATGGGTTAAATCATTGCCGTGCCAAACTCGTACTTGCCCCATATCGCTCCTGGCCCTACAGTTTCCTCGTACATTAGTTTTGTTGTTCGTTGCAAAACTCTCACGGGGCCATTACTGAACAAGCCTAAAGCTTATTAGAATTCTGTTTAAATCTTTTTCTGTTATAATTGCCTGAATGCCCTACAAACAACAACATAGAAATAGCATGTTATGGACTTTAACTTCAGGAAATTTGCAAAGGGGTTATTAATTAATTCCCTAGATAGTTAGAAAGGAAATTATAGCGTACCTTAGCTCTCAAAGGAATCTATATTACAGTTGTATTATTTGAGAAAACTGGAAAATACGAGCCCAAAAATTCGATATAGTGATTTCACTGCAAATACAGTTGCTGAGGCTTCCTGAATTAAAAGGGCGCATATTTAGAAAAATCTGATGTGTTGCACTTAAACGACTTTCTCTGCTCCTGTACTAACCATTCTTACAAACTTTTATTCCTATATCCTCTTCGTGTTAGTTGAGATTAACATTTACAGTCATTTATTGATTATTTCCTTGTAGGGGCAACGGGAATATTTAGAATACAGTAGGCTTTGAGAGATAGTCAAATGTTTTAAAGCTTTGAGATCTCGTTTTCTTTGCACTCTCAACATATAAAAGAAATTTACAACGATGTTCCATTTCACGTAAGTTTTAAGTTTTCAGAAACTTGCACACATAACAAGGAATATCTCCAAAATGGTTCCCCCTATAATAAAATGTATTCAGACATAAATTGTATATTTTAGCAAGATCTACATTTTGGGTGTAGACCTATCTCTAACGGTTTACCAGATATGTAAAAGTCGCCCAGAGTAAATACGACTACAGGGGCTGTAGCCAGAAAATTCAAGATACACATTTCATTTGTCATAAAAATATGTCAAACATATGACATTTTAATAAAAAATCGTTAGAGCCATTCTCAAGGAAATCAAAATTTTCCATGTAAAGGGTAGTTTAGGGTGGGGCTATTTTCTTCAAAATCTTCGAGTTCCATTCCTGAAAGACATTAAATTTAAATACCAAATTTAATTTTTAAGCGACTTTTCGTATTTGAGTTATGCTGTCCATAGATTGACCAGACACAGACACACACACACAAACACACACACACACACACACACACACACACACACACACACACACACACACACACACACACAGACACACGGACTTTTTTCTAATTTTTTTTTTTTTATTCAGGAGGTCTCAAGACATATATTTCCGGGAAATCTCGACATAGAATTTTTGGGCGGAATACAATACTTCCCCTACTTACCAGTAGAGAAAATAAAAATGGGTCTGTGTATGAATGAGAAAGAGAGAGAGAGAGAGAATAACATAACGCAAAGTCGTTAGCTTGGTATTATGTATCCGTCACAAGCATATTCAAGAAAGTATCCCTCTGCAATTTATCTTTTGCATGGCAGATTTCTCGAGATTTTGTATTTCGATTAAACGACCTTATGGATTCTGTTTAAAATAAAATATGTTGAAGACATGTACATGATGTTTAAAATATATATCTTGTATTTTCTGTGAAGTCATTTATTTTAAGTTAAAATACAAATTTATTAATTGTTAAGTAAGATCACTTCATAATGTGTTTGTTACAAGTGACGTAGCTTTTATTATGTTTTAATACGTATTTAACTGCCTTCAGCTTTTAAAATACTAGATATAGGAGTCTGTAAGTTAATAGGTAACATTCTGAAAATTGTAACACAACTTAAATTTGTAGTTCGTTTGTGTATCACATGTAAGCGATACCTCTGCCCAAAGGAATTAGATCAGGAGTTACCTAAATCCACAAACCGACATTTGAACAGGCTGACATGAACATACAAAGTAAAGTGTGGTCGTATACTGAAACACCAGTAAAGCCTCAGGTTGTTGTTCTCTATATAATTGGCTAAATCAGCACGTTATCACGTGGATGATGTATTGTCAAAGGCTATAGGCTACATTACATGTCACGCAGAGATGAGTGGCTTTAGTTAGGGGCAGGCAGTATTGCAGAATATCTATTTGTATACTTTCTGTGATGGTCAGCAGGCCACACATAACTACCTAAGTTGCTTATACAGCACCGCAAATGATGAGGTAGCATTGCACTTTTTTACTTTCTCTACTGCATATAGTAGGTAGAGGAAGTATTGTATTCTACCCAAAATTTTGATGTCGAGCATTTCACCGGATATATATATGTTCAGAGGCCCCCTGAATCCAAGCATTTTTAGAAAAAGGTCTGTGTGTGCGTCAGTGTGTGCGTACGCACGCGCGCGCGCGTGTGTGTGTGTGTGAGTGAGAGAGAGAGAGAGAGAGAGAGAGAGAGAGAGAGAGAGAGAGAGAGAGACCAGCATAACGTAAAAACGAAACTTCGGTTAAAAACCAAAGTTGGTATAAGCCACCCTAAACTACCCTTTACATGGAAAATATTTAGAAAATTGTGATTTTTTTGAAAATGGCTCTAACGATCTTGGTTAAAATTCCATATGTTTGAAATATGTTTATGGCAAACGAAATGTATATTTTGAATATTCTGGCTATAGCCTAAGTAGCCTTTTTTACTCTGGATGTCTTTTGCATAATTAGTAAACCTTAAGAGCTAGACCAAATCTTCCTAAACAAATAACGTAAATATTGCTACAACACGCAATTTATGTTGAAATAATTTTTTTGTAGAGTGAATCATTTCGGAAATATTCCTTTTTATTTCTGTGAGTTTTGGAGGAAAAGCTTTCGTAAAATTTTTTTATATCTTAGCTGTGCAAAGAGAGCGGAATTTGAAAGATTTAAAAGGTTAGACTATCGCTCAAAGCCTACTGTATTCCCATATTTCCCCTGTAACTGCAAGGAAATAAGCGATAAAATAATTTCTGCAAATGTTTATCTCGAACAAGAAGGAGATATAGGAATAAGAATTTGTAAGAATGGTTAGCAAAAGACCAGAGAAAGTTATGTGAGTGCAACACCTCAAATTTTTTTAATAGTTCCATTTATACTCAGGTTTTATTTCATTTATCATATCGTCAGCCTTTTAACTTTGGTAACATACTGATTATACCTCGTATACGGTGGGTGGGTATATTGTACCTTGGGTTTCGTATATGCTGCCCCTACTGCTTCACGGGGCATTTTATCTAACTTACATGGCAGGGATGAGTGTCCTACCTTTGTTGTTTGACCGAGCGGTGGTGTATGTCAGGAACCTAGGACTAAATTTTTAGTGAAAATGAAATTTATATCATGTAACTATTCTGTAGTCACCTGTGAATAATTTTGGCCAAACATTTATCCGGTTGCCTGTTTTAAAACTACTCTGAGGTGTTTGTCACCGTGAGCTTCATTTTAGCCACAGGTGCTTTTCTTTTTTCTGTTTCTGTATTAGAAATAACTTGCCCACCTAGGCCTACTATATCGACTGCGGACATGCTATCACGGCTCGGCGCGAATAGCAAGCAATGCCGCCGGTCGGCCAAAGACCGCGAAACCTGTTCTACTCTATGTTGATCACCCAGTATGATTGTTATTAGCATAAAGTAATCTTTCTGTATTTTTTCTCAGCACTTGGATAGAGGATTTGATATACCAAAATATCTGGAAGGTGATGACGCCTACGAGGCTTATGTCCATATACATTCGGTTTTTCTTATGCATTTCGTTCACTAGTTCAGAAAATTCGTATATATTTTGCAATGTAGCACTTTCAGCCACTCAAACTGATGTTTACAAAACTCCGTCCTAAAAAACCCTTTGTCGGAGTTTATTCCAATTTACAGGAGACTGTAAAACTGTTATGTGTACAAAATGGTAAACAGTTCCACCAATGTGAAATAAGGAAAGACACTATAGTAGTACTAATATACACAGGCAAGTTTCCATGCACTCGAATGTTTTGAATCTGTAATTAGTAAGTCACATTAAAAGGCAAAACAGCGCTTAACATAAGCAAAATTAAATATCATAATTTTTGAGAGAGTTAAATAATTAGTAACTACTCAGCATTATTCGTGAAATAATCTCAGAATAATAGTTAAATGCCTTTAGTGTCAAAAATAATCCAAGTGGCTTCCATAATTCACATCTGAGAAATGAAAGTCAGATTGTGGCACTTGTTAGAAAAAAAAATTGCAGATCCGGCAACTTGTTACGGCTTCATCTGTAATGAAAGACGTAAACTCCGTTCTTATTGGTGATAAAAAGTCCCCTCTTGGATTTAAATTTTTCCATCTCTACATTACGCCATTCTACTTCAATGAGGCCCTAATGACCAAGTTGTCGACGGGCCCTTAAACCCAACCAACCAACTACTTCAATGAGGTGCATCTCAGACCATTTGAGGGCTTTCATTAAAATTCCACTGAAAGCAGAATAGTTACTGCTTCCTATGTTGTTTTCTGCTCTTCGTGTTTCACTTTCTAGTGTAATTTAAGTTTCTTTCTGTTTGGTTTGTAGCATGTGTAGCAAAAATAACATTTGTTTTCTTGTCTTGCATAAAGCATACCTGGAAATTGGTAATAGATACTGTAAGTCCTGTGATTTTTGCATTAGTTTCTTAATAGCAGCTAGACTATTAAGGTACAGGTTGCACCTAATAAATTGTTGAGCAGTATACGCCACCTCGTATCTCCATCTGCCAGAATGAAGGATCACAGAAAACATTAAGAGACACTACAGATGTAATGTATTCCGCCAAAAAGTCAAAGGATTGAACTTTGAAGAGATGGGAAGCTCCAATCCAAAAGTTTAACTTTTGCAACATCATCCAGAAATGTAACAATGAATTCATAGCTGCATTAAAAGATCTAAATGCTGATAAGCTGAAGTTTCTAACAGTCCTGGGAATTGAAAACCACAAGTAATTCGTTTCAAAAAAGCCCTGCTGTTATCAAAAGATACCTACGAAATGAAGAATTTGAAACATGGTAAATATAAAATCAACATCTTCATGATTGGCAATCATGAAACGATCCCAAAGCAACTTCTGACTTTGTTCCAGCAATTTTTCATCCAAAGGCAGCTTTGCATAAAAGTTGGCCTCATGGCAATAATAGGCCATAAAGAGTCATTTGTACATAACCTCTTAAAGTGACTTCTAATGAATTTGTATTCTTATTGCTATGAAACATTATTTTCAATTATTTTGTTCTACTGTTTAACCATTTAATATGTATCAATAAGTTAATTTGTTAAGTTAATATTACCTGTCATTTAGGCAATCTAACATTCTAGGGAGATTTATTAAACAAATAGAATAAATGCAAATTAGTGTGTGATCTTAGTAAAGAACGAAGAATATGAACCAACACACAAATGTCTTGTTTGCAGTAAGAACTAAAGGAGCAATGAATAACTATCCTGAAGAAGAAAACAGCAATGATAAATGTTTAGTTTACTTTCCTGTGTTTGTCGTACAATTTCTCTGTCCTTTAGCACGATCAATTTCAGTTGATGCTAACCCGTTTTATCTCCTTGGTCTTGAATTAACGTAAAACTCAACTGATTGCTGGAGAAAACATTTTTACTGGGCTTCTTAACAAAGACTTTGCAATCTCAGACGTCCAGGCGAAAGATTTTATCGCATAATTCTTTTTCCATTTGAGTTTAGCAAGATCTTTGCCGCTGTGAGCGTCTCCACCCATTTTAATTCCTCTTTAAGTAGCTTAAGGCTCGCTCAAACCAGCTCTAAATTTCCGGTCGCTGGTTTCAGTTGCCTGTCTCTAAATCTCTTGAGAGCACAGGAAGGGAAAAAAGAAAAAAAAAAAAATATAGCACTCAGAAGTTTTTCCCGCTTACAACGGAGGAGGTTGTCAGTGCGTAAACAAGAAATAATAAAGTTTACATAGAAAAGTCAGTTTTTCTGTTAAAACAGTAGTTGAGATTCCCTTAGGATGCACGTAATATAAAACAGCAAATCACCTAAGCTGTTGTAGAGCAATTTTGTTTACTTTCATATTCTATCTCGAAACATATTCACGAAATTTCAATATCGGGGCGTTTTAGAAAAATGGAGGATAAAGTTCTGCTGTAACGTGTACGGAATAATGTAGAAACCCAGCGAAATGACTCCACGGTAACATGTGAGGCTCGTATTTGGAACTTTCCGGGTTCGAATTCTGTGGGTATTTTCGTGGTTTCCCGCAGTTAGCAAGGTAAATAGCGGGTTGGATGTTTAATACCACGACCCAAAGTTCTATCTTAAGTCCAAAACAAAAGTATAAATGGAGAAATAGACGGTAATAGTGAATGCTGTGCCATCTATCCGCAGGTCATATAAGTAGATTGACTGGATGGTAAGCTAATGCCCTCTGCAGAGGAGAAGGTACAGTTGCCCTGCGCTGTTCCCTCTTTGGACTCCTGACGAGCGGAGGCTAACTGTCCACCACATACTGTTCTACGAGTATTTCCCAACAAATCTGCCGCGATATGACTACAAGTTAAAGCAATGTAAAAGAAATAGAGGGGGAAAAAAAGTAAATAATAATAATAATAATAATAATAATAATAATAATAATAATAATAATAATGATAATGATAATGATAATGATAATGATAATGATAATGATAATGATAATGATAATGATAATGATAATGATAATGATAATGATAATGATAATGATAATGATAATGATAATGATAATGATAATAATGATAATGATAATGATGATAATAATAATAGTAATAGTAGTAATAGTAATAGTAGTAATAGTAGCAATAATAGTAATAATAGTAATATATGTTGAACCGAGACGATGGGCAAAATGGTAAAAAGACGATGATGTGGGTGCTCCTACGGGTTCTGTTGATTTGGAATATCTTTTGCCTCTTATTGCCTACACGTCTTGGAGAAATATAGTACTCTATCGAAAAATTCGAAATACATATTTTGAGATTCTCTGATTAAAAAAGCATTTGTATAAGTATATTTCTATTTGTGTTTGTTTCTTGCACATTGTTGTTTGTTTTAGCATGACTAAAACCAGATATATAGTTGCGAAAAGTTATATTTCAGTTGCATTACCTTCCAAAGATGCAACAAAAACATTTTCTCCCTCCCAAACTACCCTTTGCATGGAACAGGATTGGAATTTTTTTGTTTTTTAAATATGACAACGATTTTAATTAAAATGCAATTTGTATAAGATATTGACAAACAAAATGCGGAATAACCCAAAAGTCGTCCAACTTTGCAAGGAATTTTGTGTAACTGATGAAGAGACATTGGAATTCTTAAGCAGTTGGTTTCCAGTTATCAGCACTCAAACATTATCACGCAAGCAAAGCGGCCAAAGATCACTGAAGGGCTGGTAAAAATCGGTCTGAGTGTTGCCTGCAAAGGCCGAAGGACTGTAAGAGGGATGGGGAATCGTTTATTATCTACAACTCCCTGCTACTGACCAGTGATAGTTCATCCATATTTTCTTCCGTCCTAGTTTTAGTGTTTAGAAATTCCTATGTTGCTGATGAACATAAACGTAAAAATAAACCAAGCAAGATGGCGCCACGGTAACGTGCGACTCGCTTTCGGAAGTTTCGGGTTAGATTTTCGTTGACCGTGGCTTCTGACTTTTCCGTGGTTTCCCTCGTCACTTAGGTGAATGCTAGGGTTCTTAGTTTCATATTATGTTTTCCTTTCCATCATTTCCTTTCAATTCCTTCTCTTATCTTTCAGGTGTCCTTACATGGGGGTGGTGTTTGGCGATGCAGGGCAGACAGTGCGTATGCTAGGATATTGCAAATGGTGTTCTCGGCTCTGGTTGTCGTTGTCCGCTTATTGGATTAAGAGGGCAGGATATGGGAAGGTCTTTAAAATCTTGGGGAAAAAGGTGCAGTACCTAGAAACAAGTTGAAGATTATCTACTGCAAGAATGGCAAGAAAAATGGAATATGTCCGAGTACATGACCTATTTCCAAATATCAAAGAAAGATTAACATTAGGCTATGCAAAACCGAGAAAAGGATTCTTTCATTATGCTACAGAGCTCGTTCTGTATAAAGTATATTTAATGAGAATAGTAAAAACATACGGATTTATGTGAAAAGCATTACTTGATAGACATAACAGAACACGTAATGTTCGATTTTGAGAAGTATAGCGAACTTCGAGTACAGGAATGAAGAAGGAAATTAGAAGGAGCGTGCTTTGGGAAGTCATGAAAAACCAAAAGGATTACGTACAGCTAGGACAAATGACGCAGTTAGTCTCTGTAACAGCATTTGAAGAATATTTAGGATAAGATAGACAAACTCGAGAAAGAAATACAATAAGATGTGAAGCTTTAAGTAAGGAATACGATTTAAGATGTCATCGGAGAGAAATGCACAACTAGAAAATGAATAGAATTAGATATGATTAGAATTGCAAGGTTACTTGAGTTCACTAACCAGTACTGTAATAAAATTTATATGAACCATAATATATACCAGTCCAATATGAAGGTAAATACAAATAAAGAATTTGATGCTCCATTAGCGTGAAGAGTTCATAATAATTATCCAAAGTGTAGAGAGTGCGTAGATTTTGTCTGCAAATGTTGACCCCTTCGCTCTCTATCCTTTACTTTTACCCTTTGTGTAAAAATACTCTTCTCGGATTTTGCAGTAATTGCTTCTGTGTTTTGTCTCTATGACATAATAATGGAGATCCGAAACCTATGCTCCATCATAGCTAATCTAGAATTGCAACAACATTCATGTTTCGTTTGTCATTGGTTCATGGGCCAGTAGTTAACACGGGAAATGAACAATAATCCTTTCACCTGTTGTCATTAAAATTATCATTAATTCATTAATTAGGACTAATCTGTTCTGTTCGGACCGCGAACGTGTACCTTTGCGGCCATTGATTCCCTGACTTGTTTATGTGCATGTTCATTTGTTCAAGGGTTTGTTTGTTTGCCACTAGACTGATTAAGTAATTAATTGGCTGTAACACCAGCACGGTACATATTACGATTTTGGCGTGTTTTATTAAGCTTAAAAAGATGCGAGTACATGAACATGCTTGTCCATATATTATCTGGTTTCTCGGCTGCGTACTGCAGAGGATATTGGAGCGATGCTGCAGTGAATACTGCACTTATGGAAATCAAAGACTGCTTATTTCTCGAAACTTAACTTCGGCAAAAGAGTGATGCCGAAGGAATATAGTCAGAAAATTAATCATTTAAAATATAATTTAAATACAATAATTACAATAATAATTATCAATAAGAATACCTAGATTAAATGAACATAAAACGGTTTGTATCGCGGGTTTAAAAGGTTGAACAGTTTTAACGGTTTTGATAGCGTTACTATGCGAGGAAGCAAATAGATTGGGATTTTTTTTTTTTTTTTTTTTTTTTTTTGGAAAGCGTCTAAGTACGTGAAGCAGAAATTAACTGCTTAAAATTTGAAATATGGGAGTGAAATATTTTATGATCTTGGGAATTGACAGCGTCGTTAACAAACAAAATACTCATTGGATACTCGCCTTAATCGTTCTATATGTAAAACAAGTGTAACAAAAAGAGCAGTGTGTTTTATTCTGCTTAAATAAACGTTCATAGTGTGGCGCCGGCCGTCGTTCAAAGTGAAACTCGGTGTTAGTTACCTTACACATTTGCTTGGAAATACGCGACCCGACTACAATGGAACCGTCAGAACAAAGACGACTATAAGCATGGCAGAACAAAACCAAAGCAATTCCAGACATTTCTGGAAGCTGTTCACGTGCTGGGCTTGTTCACGATTTGTTTCTCCAGAAAAGGTATATTTTCCAGATAATTCGCAGGCACTTCGTCTCGGGACAGTGATAGAACGGTTTTTCAGAGTTATATACTGAGTTAGTTCTCATGTTTGAAACACTTTCGGAGATGAGTGTTGAGGAAGTGTTTAGTGGGTCCATCTGTTTGTGAGACAGAAAGTACAAAGACAGGGACGTTGGACTTGTCATCTGTCACAATAGATTAAAATTGCATTGCATTACCATTGTTAATTCCACTTTGGATATCGAACCATCACCTACAGATGTACTCAGCGCAGTAAAATGTCACTGCAGTCTCATTTAATCCGTAACTATAATTATAGGTATTCTTTTAACAAATAAAATGCTGAGATATTTTTGATACCTATGGTCTAGTTTCACTGAACCACTAAAATGATATAATTTACTCTCCTCGTATGCTTTAGTACTTATATCTGCAGCATGAATTTCTAAGTTGTGCTGAAAAGCAAGTATTCATTTTCTATCAGCCACTTCGGGCCAGGTATTTGCCCGTTGAGTTATTGAACACACTCCGGCAATGGACTGTCTGGTAAACACGATGAGAGTATTCCTTCAAAAGAGCCGAGGGAATGTCTCACTTATTCATGCTACAAGCCCAGCAGAGCTTGTACGGTTTGGTTTCCTGCTATTAATTCTTGAACACCTTTGTCACTAGAGAGGCTCTCCCTCCTTCAGGCTACCATATTTTTATTTTAGTGTTTCATTTTCAGACGGACATTCAACACTGTTCTTTCACACTAGCCCTTGGAAGGTTGAATCATATTTCAAAATCTTATTGCTACGTTATAAACAACAGATTTAAAAGACTTTCGGCTTTCCATTTACACTCAACGTAAATTACGACCCAACACATTTCCATGCGATCTCAAATTCTCCTAGATACGCGAAGATAGTTCAGCAATGTTTGTCTGAAACTTTCATTCTCGAATAAGAGTTTAGAAGCGGAGACAACATTAGTGCTGCGGCCAGGTTGGGCTAGTTGTACCTATTAAATCTGCAGAAGTAAGCGATGAGGCGAGACAGTATAACCAGGTTAAAGATTTGCAGAAATTGTTATTGCGTATTTCGTTGTCAGTTCAGTGGATTAGGAGAACACTGTAGGCATTTTGATGGTTTCGAAATTCGGTTCTCTTTGAGTAGCCGAGAGAAAAAGAGAGAGAGAGAGAGACGAATGATGACTTCTCATTTTAGAAAATTCATAGCAGAAAGGAATATCTTGGAAACGATTGACTGCATATCTTATTTGACGCAAATGGTGTACTATAATGAGGTTTATGTATTGTTTAGCATGATTCTACGGTTTATCTTTTATGCAAGGTCATTAAGAATGAAGGACACTTCAGAGGCTATTTCCAGAACTAGTGTTTTTAAGAAAAGTTGAAATTGGATATTTTGGGCAACAAATTTTGGCTTACTTCGAGGGAAGGCCTTTGCTGAATTTTACTTATATTGGTCAGAGTTATTTTTATTGTTATTTAGTGTGATGAAAATTTAATTTTTTTTTTTTAAGCAAATGTTTTAAAATGTATTATATTCAAGATTGCATTTTTATGAAAATATTAGACAATATAGTGTTTTAATAAAAAAATAACCTTTTTTGAGAAAATAAGGATGTATTCCTCGAAAAATACCTACCAAGTTTGATATTTATCCGACTTTTCGCCTTTGAGTTACGCTGCTCACAGGCCAGCCACACATAGACACAACACACACACACAGACACACGCACACAACACACCACACACACCATACACACCACACACACCATACACACCCTATACACCCCACACACTCCCACACACCCCACACACACACACCCCACACACCCCACACTCCACACAGAATCGGTTGTATTTTTTTCCAAAAGTTGCAATGCATGTATTTTCAGTGAAACCTCGGTAACAAATTTCCCGGTGGAATTTAAAGGTGTCTTCTCCGCTTTCTGTGCACTTGGTAGAGAAAATACGTAATACATAGCCATCTCGTAAAAGTATATTCTTTCTGTTACGTTTTAGAAACAGAAAAGAAATACAGTTTGTTTGTCTATAATGTGAATTACAGTTCAGTGTGACAAAAATTAGTAAAATTGCAACGTTTATGAACGCTTTTCATGTTTGCGTTTATTTTCTTTGTTGGAAGATGAAAATGGGGTATTCTTAAAGAGTTATACTAAAATTGCCTGTGCAAAACCATGGAACTAAATTTACTGCCTATGAAATAATTATTATTCCTTTTTAGAAAGGAATAATATCCGTAACTCAAAATATACTCAACAATAAAATTTTCAGTGCGTTTTTAACAGTCTAAAATTAAACGTTAAAAATGGCAAAACTTTGAACAGCAATTTCTCGGTAAAATCATTCTTGTAGTCATGGTGGTTTTGCACAGTTTTGGCCAAAAAAAGAAGTAGATGACTCCTTTAAACTAAAGAAGGCGATATGCTTAACAATGGAAAAGCTGTCCACCATCGCCCTACCATTTACATTCGGTAGATTATTTAAACAAACAGCCCCAACACAAACTTCCAAGCTTACTAGTTTAAGCAAACGCCATAATGTGATTTGCATCAGGACCAGCTGTTTGCAACCTCCGAGTGACTCCGACGAATGTTAAACATGTTTATTCAACGAAGCTATCACTTTGGCCATTGTTTAAAGCAAGTTCAAATGACCGAACACCACTGCTGCAGTTCCCTGCTCATGTGACGTTGACGGATTGGCTTTAAAGGAATGATGTATGTATGAATGTCCAGGGAGAGAGAAATCCTGAGAAAAACTCACTGAAGAAGTGTAAACACTGTAATAGGTTTTAATGAGTTACTGGAGTTTGTACTTATTCAATTCAGGTATACTTAACACCTTATAAAATCGTGTAAAATCTAAAAAAAATATTTTTTTACACAAAAATAAACAATTGTGTATATTGACAAGGATATGGGAAGCACTGGATTCATATTATGAGGTTAGATATCTGAAATAACAGTGTAACTGTATTTAACCTATATCTACTTACTCGAATGTACTATTTTTACTTTCTCTACCACGCTTAGTATAGAGGAAGTATTGCATTCCACCCAAAAATTTGATGTCGAGTTTTCACCGCAAATACATGCTTTAAGGCTCCCTGAATCCAAAAAAAGCATTTCTAGAAAAAGTTCCGCATATGCGTCTGTGTGCGTGTGTGTGTGCGTGCGTGTGCGTATGTGTGTCAGTCAGTCTGTAGACAGCATAAATCAAAAACGAAAAGTCCGTTAAAACCAAATATAGTATTTATGTCTAATGTATTTCAAGGATGTGACATTATTTTAAAAAATATTACTCCACCCTAAAATACCCTTTACATGGAAGCATTTCCGAAAATTTGGATTTTATTGAAAATGGCTCTAAAGAGTTTGATTAAAATGCCATATGTTTGAGATATTTTGATGACAAAATGTATGCCTTGAATTTCCTGACTATAGCCTATGTAGTACTGTTTACTCTGGATGACTTTTGAATAACTCGTAAACCGTAAGAGGTAGACAAAATCTTACTACACAAAAATGTAGATCTCGCTAAAACAGAATTTATGTCCAAATACATTTTTTGTGGAGTTAACCATTTCGGAGATGTTCCTTGTTATTTGTTTAAGTTTAATAGAACTTATACCTGTTAAATGGAGCATCGATGCATTTTTTATATCTTAGAACGGAATTTGAAAGCCTAAAAGGATTTGACTATCGCACAAAGCCTACTGTATTTCTTATATTCTCCGTATGCCTGCAAGGAAAAAAGAAATAAAGTAATTTCTGCAAATGTTTATCTCATCTAACACGAAGATAGAAGAATAAGAGTTTGTAAGAATGATTAGTACAAGAGTTGCGACGGTCATGTGAGTGCAACACTTCCGACTTTTAGTATTGTAGTTTTTTATTAAAAACTGTTGTAAACACAAACATGAACATTTTCTCACAGTTAATATCTTTCATTTACTTCCTGTGGAATTTAAAAGCATAATGTTTGAGTTTTATATGTTTAATAACTTTGAAATAAAATGTTGATATTTAATTTATATAGAATACTTTTTAAAATAAAAAGGTAATTTAAAATAAGTTCAGTGAATTGTTACTCTACAGATGCAAAATACGCATGCAAAATGTCAAGTTAAATTCTTTTATAGAAGTCCAGAAACTTTTCCTTAAATTTGTAAATTATAAAAATGAGCTTAGTAATCCAATAATTAGGAAAACACACTTAAAGGAAATATGTTGTATTATTGTGCCAACTTTCAATGTCCTAGGTGGAAGATTGTAGATATAATGAAAATTTTGTCATTAGGTGCAAATTCGCATCCACTTCTCCTTCCATATATTTGTTTTAAGCCACTATTTAATTTTTGAGGTATTATGGGTATCTTGAAGGCTCCATTGGTAATTTACCTTTCACATCTGTGGTTCGAGATTTTAATTGTTATGTATAGCCCAAATGATGGGAAGTATGTATTAGTATTTTAAATTCGTATCGGTTCCTTTCAAACAATAGACGTTTTAAAAACGAAATACGTTATTGTGTTACAAAATTCCCTTTAGAGTGTTTAATTTTTCACCAAAGCGAGTATTTTTCAAACGTAGTTGTATATAGTAAATACCAGTGCCATTAAGATTCATTGCCACCTAATCTAGGTGTTATAGTGATTTAGCTTAAGCATTAGATATCACTGAGCAGAATTTCAACGTTAGAGGCTGTACATGGCTATCACATAAAAGAAGAGGCGATTGGTGTGTATTAATGTTGACGAGACATATTTGGTATTGCGGCGAAACACAGCTTTTACATTTAACCTAAAAAAGGATTAAAGTGTTATTCTATTTGCCTTTTTTATTTGTTTTAAGCTACACTAAAATCAATTTATGGTTATAAACCATACATTTGTGAAGGCAAAGGTCTCTTGGAGTGCATTTTCTGATGCTGCAAGGCAATTTATACATGGATGTGCTTTAGAATTCACATGGAGTGTAGAATAGAAACATATAGCTGTGACCTTTAAATGCAGGCCTGTTGCACTTCTCACTACAATTTCACTAATGCGATTCAGTTAAATTTTCCGCATCACTATTCTTCTGTTCTCGACTAAGCGTCGTAATGAAATAAGCGATTCCTTCGCAGGGTAGTCGAACACAAGACCTCTCTAATCTCACAGTAATTGCACTTTACGTTACTACTCTCGGAAAATGCACTGAGTAATTAGCACTTTATATGGCATAAAGAACATCCGCTCACAAAGTCACAAATAAGCTCCCTTGTTGAACTGCTGTAATTTTTCAGAGTTACAAAGTATTTGGGAAGCTGCGAGGAACTCCCATCTCCGGACAACGCCTCAGGTGATTATGCTGGGTAAGAAGGCTACATTTTTAAGCAGCCAATCGCTTGGTCGTCCCTATTACTGATGATAACTGATGCCATAGCTGCATAACTTTTTAATCTCTGTGACAGTCGTAATAATCTTATTTAATTACTGTTACATGAAGATGTGATGTAAATGCGTTTTTCCGTTAAAGTTTGGTGTGGACTAGCCCCTTTACTATATAGTGTTACACCTTTGGCTTGTTACAGAGCTTCCGTCCCCTTAACAGACCACTGTCTGTCCACCAACTCACTGCCGGAGGAAAGATATTTCGCTTAGTGTAACTAAGTTTAAAAAAAATAAATCCTCGCAAACGTTGTTCTGCTGAAGGTGCAGCCAACTTTCCTCCAGTGTTATTCAGGCTATTTTCACTCGGTGTTAAGTTCTCGTAGTTTCATTATTGTTAAATCGTATGAGTCACTAGTTTTATGTCGCAGGTGAAGAAAAAGTGATGCATTCTGATGGTAGAGAAATAATTAGGAAAGTGATTGAGGGATGTGATGGGAAAGCTAGGAAAAGTGCATAAAAGTTTTACTTAATCAAGTAACTGCAATAGTTGCAAGAGTTTCTGAAAAAAAAAAATGTTCCCAAATAGGTGCAAGATTTAAGCGTGTGGTGAAAATAATGTGAACCTAAATGATTTTTATCATTACAAATACATATATGAAACATGGCGTAAAATTTATCAGTTGCTTTTAAAGTCTTTTAAAGAAATTTGCTTAGATATCATAATACTCATATCAAAATTGTAGATAGGAAAATGTATAACCGTTTCACAGGTCTGCGACAACTTTGTAACTTATCAATATTAATTGCAGCTAATTAGTCAATATATCCTGAATCCTCTGTCAAGGTTCCCTTTTGTCGCTCCTGGCAACCTATCTACTCTTACCACATAAAACCTCCTATATCTGGAAACATTAATAATGCATTACTCTTATCTGCTGCGTATATTTCACTATCTGCTTGCACAAAACTCTTATTAAAATTATTATTATATTTCCATAATTTAAAAAAAATTAAAAGCGGGCACGCATACCTAATCCTCCTGGGAAATCACGATTATGTAAGGTAATGCAGTGACATGATTAAAAAAGGCTTCGAACATACGTCAGAGTTTAAAAAAATATATATTGTGCATTTGATCTCATCTACGCGGAGTAATAGGTTTAAATAACTAGTATCCGCAGGTAGATCTGATAATCATAGTGATATACGTTTCGTCTTTAACCATTTTCTACTGTGATTTTATAAACTTAATACTTTTAACATGTATTACCTGGGACGCGTGTACACATATCATTGACTCTTGGTCTTTTTCTTCCTTTTTTGTTATATTCTTTGTTTATTGCCCATGTGATGATTTAAATACCCCAGTCAACAAGTTTCACATCTTTCGTTTGTTTTTACAACTTCAAATATTAAAAGTATTCGAAACTTCACCTGCGTAGACAGTTAGGCGCAGTTATAGCAGTGTGACATAGAGTTCGGCGTACAACAGAAGAGTACGGGTTAAGCTGCTTCACAGTACATTAGAGGTCTGTACGGGCCGACATTCTTAGGTCCAGCCCGGCCCGGTCCGAACTCAACCAAGCCCGAGCCCGAGAAGAGGTTATAGTGCCCGGGCCCGAACCCGGCCCGGCCCGATTATTTAATTTTATTATGATTATGATTATGACATTATTATTGTTATTATTATCATTATTATTTGAAACCTTTCAACAGAATACTCATATAGAATTCCTAGTAATGGAATGCTGTAATAATTGTGCTATTCTCGGAAAAAAATATATAATACATTATTTTGTATCTCTTAATTTTCAAGCCCGGGCCCGGCCCGAGCCCGACAAACATTTTCCAAATTAGGCCCGAGGGCTTGGCCCGAGCCCGTGCAGACCTCTACTGAGTACATGCTGTGCCGTGAGCGAGCAGAGATATTCAGGGTCGGGCTGTCTCGCGCACTGCTCTGTGTACGTGACCGTCAACAACCAAGGCGGAAGGGGTTTCGAGAACGTTCACGAGACCTCTAGCTGCTTTCATTCCTGGTGCGTGTGTGTGGAACTAGAGAAAGGTACGTGTGAGGTCATCCCAGCATATGAGGAGGCCAGAAAAGCGAGTTTTAGAGTTGAGTTACGGACATGAGTCGGTCAGTGTGTGTGAGACAGCTGAGCGTGTGTGTGTCGTGTGTGGTACATTGCAAGAAAGAGCGCCTCGAATGATCACATCGTCGTAGTTAGTGCATGAGAGACAGAACAAGTGAAGAAAGACACTAAGAGGACTGAGCAAGGTTATGAGAAGTAAAACTTGTTAGTTGTGATAACACGAACGACTATAGACTGTGTTTACGACAAGAACAAAACCGTGTATCTGCGGTAAAATTTTAGAACACAATAAAGTGATAGAAAAGGAACCGGGCTGAATTTTTGTCATTTTGTTGCAGTACTGACATGAAAAAGAGAGTGAATGCACTATTTCTTTTTGTTTCACTTCACGAGCTGTAAAAAGTTAAATTAAAGTAATTGTGCTAAAGGCTGATACCTCAGTGCATATATGTAGGTACTTTCATCTTAAGGCCACTAAAATGTAATGTAATGTGGCAAACGTGAATTGTATGTCTCTTAAAAAGTCAACAATTTTTGTGTATAATAAATGTAAAAATATTTATTTGGAACGGGCATAAATATCATAATGTTTATATATTGTAACGGTATTCTCTTTTCTCAGCTAGTTTATTTCCTTTTTGTTTTATTCAATAACACAAATTCACCAATTAGACTTCCTTTTGTAAGTCTCAAACAAACTTTCACCTTCTGCATTCAAACTCTGAAAAGTTACTCATGCCTCCTTTGCAACCTGACGTCAGCCAAGGAACATCTAATTTATGGGATGCTTTCTACACAACTCAAAACAGTGTCACAATATCTTGCAATTACTGGTTGAATTAACAAATATCTTAGCCATTTGTTACAGTAGGGCTTTTTAAAAGGAAAGAGTTACCTGAAGTTGAATGCGACATACATCTAGAACAATGTTACGTCAAGAAATCTTTGTATTGCATCTTGGAAAATGCTAACCTTAGATCCTAAATTTGCTATTTATCCCAATTCTCGTTGTTAATGGGAGCACTAATGCGTTGTTTCTCTCTCTTTCTCACTCTCTCTCTCACTCACTCTCTCTCTCTCACTCTCTCTCTCTCTCTCACGTATGTTTACATACTCATATAAAATTGCTCTTTTTTTGGTACCTAGACATGTATTTACAATAACATATGAATCGCAAGTTCTGAATAGAGGAAAATGGTTTCTATAGCTAATATAGCTGAACTTTTTAAAATACTTTATACCTTACACTTTTATTCCTTAATATTATTGTTAATATTTTGTTTATTTTATTTTTTATTTTGCTAAAGGCGAATAAGATTTTAAGGTTTAACGTTAAATATGAAAGCGAAGTATTTGCACTAATTTTTCAAAAGAATATTCTAGAAGTAGAGAAAATTAAAACTCACATTTACTGAAGAAATACTTTCCGTATAGATGAAAATTCCTACGTTGATGGACTAAATATTCCGGAGTTCATATAAAGGAGTGTTCCAAAAAGCCAACCTTGGTTACAATTTAAATAATTATGCAGAAAGCACTAATTATTTCTCTGCAGTAAGAGTCAACAGTAAATGTATGACTGGGCTGGCTATTTTGGGATATGTCCACATTGTTAATAAGGGGACAGCCATTTGTAATTTTAATGGCATAACTGTAAACAACAGTTGGAATGGTTCGTTGCAGCATGTACGTTTTATTACCTTTCAGAATTATAATTTATTCGGCGGCGAACGAGAAAGATCTCGTAATGCAAATTTGGGACCGATCCCATCTATATCTGCTGCTAGCAGCTGTAATAGTGTTGCCTTGTTTTGGCAGCGAAGGACACGGTGTTTTTCTCTGCTAAACGTGCTAATAATTAATATCCTGTTTCTATAGGTCTTGGCCTTCCAGTGAATAAAACTTAATTTAGATTTATGGTAGACTACTGAAGTAAAAATACATGTTCTTTTTTCTCTGTTAACAACTTTATTCTGTTCCTTACTATGTGCTACATTTGTCCAAGAGATATTAAAAACTCTATTAATATATTTAGGATTTTGGATCAGGCTGGCAAATATTTCAATCAATCCAGTGTAACAAGTTCCAAATTTAAAAGTTTCTACAAGGTGAAATGCACAGAAATTATCAATGGAAAGAGAACACTCTTCGTGTTTTTACTTATAACTAGGTGAAGTATCCGGCATTGTCCGTAGTGTGACGATTTGCCCCAAAACTTTTAGACTATAGTCATGTCTTTTTGAACACATTAAAAATATTGCTCAACATACTTAAGTAATTAAAGCTCTTAGGAGATTATAATGAACAAAAAATGAATAAAATTAATAAATAAATAGAAACATTGGAACTTGATGTTAATAAAATGGTGACTTACTTTAAAGAAATAATTGCTGATAAATACTAGATACAATATTAACCGGGCTTGTGGGCCGTGGTCTATTGGGTTCCTTCTTCCCAAACGTTTCGTCTGCGACTACGGCAGACATCTTCAGTGGCGGCGAGGTCGAAGTTTCCTGGTGGAGATTCCGCAGTCGGTGCTGAAATCTCCACCAGGAAACTTCGACCTCGCCGCCACTGAAGATGTCTGCCGTAGTCGCAGACGAAACGTTTGGGAAGAAGGAACCCAATAGACCACGGCCCACAAGCCCGGTTAAGATTGTATCTAGTATTGACACCGGCCGTGAAAGCCTTAGAACTTTGATTGCTGATAAATGTTACTCAAAAAATTACTTTTTTTCTCAATTATACTATCTTCGTTATAATACGAAGGTATTTTATAAAAGTAGATCAGTGAACTCGGAAGGCATTCATTCATAGTACTTATTCCGATTCTGAAATATGTTCTGGATAATGTGTCAACATTTACCAGATTGAACGTTGGCCTAACTTTAACTTCCCCTTAAGATGGATACCTCTCCAATCATTGCACGCGGATATGAGGAAGGCACACCTAAGGAGAACGAATATAATTTCACAGCAAAATGATGAGTTAATTATAATGTACTTGCACAGAATTTATTACAGAAAAACGTATTGATTTACTTCTTTGTGACAGTGGTCACTATATACTTCATTACTTAAAGTAAGTACCATTTAGTTTTCCATTAGTTGGCTGAGTGCTTCACTCTAAATTGGACACGATATTGCAACGCTATGTCATTAACGTCACATAAATAATGCTCCAAGTTATTAAGTGCATGAGAAACAAATGTTCTGTTTCCATCTGGTTTGGGTTACTCTAATGGCCAAATATGCACATTAATATTTTATTTAGCCATTGCAATATAATTACTAATGTAGGGGATTTGAATTAAATAACCGTTTAAAGCTTCACAGCTCTTAATTTAGTACTAGTGTATTTAATTTGCAGTCGCTCTCAGTTGTATATGCTGCAGATGCTCTAAGTAGCATTATATATCAGAGAGTTCTGTAATAATTCGGGATGAAAATGAAGCAGAATAACACATTGAAACAACTGTTTCGTGTGTGTGTGTGTATGTGTGTATGTGTGTGTGAGTGTGTGTGTGTGTGCGCGCGCGCCTGTGTGCGTCTTCTCTTTCTCGATATGTTAAATAAAAACTAAAGAAATCGGTTAGGCCATGCACTTTCAAAAGCCCCGCCGTCCAAAGGTTCGTTTGGAAAGATAGAATTAGACTGAAAAATTCAACGCCATACCCGACATTTCAACCCAAAATTCTTTTTGAGGTTGTCTTCGGCTGTCTAGGATCATTTGGCCATTAAGATGGCGCATTTTTATTACATTCATACATACATATACACACAAACACACATATAAACACACACGCGCGCGCCACAAGCACTCATACCCGAGGCAGGACTCGAACACCAAGCCTCTGCACGGAGGAGCATCAGAAGCATATGCTCCAACGACCACGGCTACCAGGGCCGTCTTTCCGTGCTCCGTTGCTCTGAACAATTCCACTACCTAGGCAACTAATTCCCTAACTCATTCAAGGTGTTGACAGATTCACTTTCAAATAACATACCCAAATATTGAATTAGAGTTTCGCGAATACTCGTAAGTGATGGGTTTTACACTTGCACACTATTGGTGAATCAGTCCGGGTCTCCCGCTTGATTTATTAGTGATGCATATTTTTAAATACTTAAGAAAAGATTTGTGGTAAGCTTTCTTGTAGTCACATAGGAAAACTTAATTTCAAAGACAAACACTCCGCGAGGTAACTCCGGGCATATTTATTGATAGAAATAGACATTTAAATATATGGTTGTTTGCAGATCACGTTAACAACACAAAATAATGAAGCAAATTTGCAACGTTCAGTATACAAGTAGAGTCAAGTTGGAACATTTTATAATTTTAAAATAACTATAAAAAAAGTGATGGCCCATTGAGGTAAATACCCAGTGCGTTCAAAAATAGTGATAGAAAAATAAATATTAGAACAGGTATCTCACTTTGATTATCTAGATTGTAATGTAAACTTTGATAGAAATAGAGACATTGAAAATAAATTGAACAAATTTCAATCGATATATGGGACGATAAATACAACCCTGCAAAATAAAACCCGAAAAGATACAAGGCTAGAATGTTATAAGACTATGTCTGTGCTAGTATTAACGTTCGGAAGTGAATCCTGGATACAACGAGAGAGGGACAGAGGTGAGAATTGATGTTTTACGAGGCATAAAGGGCTGCACAAGGCTGGATGAAATGAAGATGTACGAGAAGAGTTAAGCATATATAGCATAAATGAAGAAAATAGAAACGTGTAAAGAAGATTGGAGAGCCCATTTAAGTCGCATGAAGAAGGAAAGAATTCCAGAGATGGTTTTATCAGCCTCATGGAAGAAGAGATGCCGGACGTCCGAGAAAAGGATGGTGTTATCGCTGTAAAGACGAAACGAGCAAGAATCCTAATTCCTGTAAGGTTCAGAAGCACATCGCGATTCGGTTTTTAAAAATGTGATTGTCCTTTTAGACAAGTGTGTCCGTATACCCACAACGAAAAGTGTAATGAAGTTTTTACCTGATTATCAAAACGTAGATAGAAGAACAAGTGTTTGTGAAATAGTTTGCAGAAGAAAAAGTAGAAATGGTTATATGAATGTAGCGCATCACACTATTCTCTACGGCAATACAGTTGGCATTTTTCTCTAAGGACTAAACATTCTAAGCTCTGCAGTGCTCTAGCTGGATTCCATTTTAATTGAACATAAAAGTTCCTTATGATGAAAGGAAACTAAGTGTGCTCCCGTACGTTATTTGAACAGGCCATTAGTCAAAGAATGAAGCTGCATCCCAAAGTTATTCATTCATACGCAACATGGAATTGCACTGTGCGATTCTTTTTGGCTTCGAAACGCTTACACATGAAGAATATATCTTTATGCACTCACAACAAAGCTGTCGACGAGTCGATTCTAGTCTGTGAAGCACCGTGCCGTTATGTACCCGGCATCTTGGGTAGATAACGTAGTGTTTGTTATATTTGATGACTGGTTTCAGAATTTGGGACAGCGATGCACTAGATGTGGGTATATAAAATGTGCTTTAACCTCTTAACATAGAAGCCCGGGGATACTAATGTTTTTAATTTTGACAAAATAATAAAATACTTCGTATACTCGGGCTTGACATTTCCTAACGACATACGTTTTAAAATGGCGAATTTGCTCGTTCTGTCTCGTGTTCTGTCTGTCCTTAGATTCTTTCTCTAGATTTTGCTGCGGTATGATATTTTAAATGTATATTTCTGCCAACAGGTGTCTGAATCTGCCAGTCCATCGATATTTCTCCGCACGTTTTATTCATACTAAAAGGTATGTTACAATCTGTTCTTGCAGTTTATGAGCTGCTTTCTCACACTTATTAAAACAGTGTGAAGATGAGTCAAATATTGATTTTAGTGGGTCTGGAAGTTCTGAAGGTAGCTATGAGGAGACTTCAGCAGAACAAAGTGATTAATCGGTTGATACTGGGAGTTCAGTGTATGGTCTTCAGCGTATTGCACAACCACAAACATATAAAAACGGTTCTAACATTTATTATTTATTGTTGCTGTTCATTTGTTGGTGCTTTAATGTCCAAGATTTGGTTTGTAAACGTAAAGGTTAAAGATATCACGAGTATACTTGTGATTTTAGTCTAGGGGATATCAGGAAATAAAAATCTCCATTGTTAAGCTGATAAAACTTAACTTTATTGTTGATATTATTATTGCACTTATAGGAATAAATCAAATAGGTGACAAAACAGCCATCGCCTTGTAAAATAATAGTAATGATTAAAGGTTAATCAGCAAAATGAAATAATATGCAATATATGGTACAATACGGCCGCCTCCGTAGCGCAGCTGGCAGCGCGCTTGCCTGTGGCGCGGAGGACCCGGGTTCGATCCCCGGTACCAGCATGGGGATTTTATCCCCTCTGGGAGGTCTGGCACGGGGTGCACTCAGCCTCGTTAGGTCCCGGGGGGACCAATTGAGGAGCTACTTGATGGAGAAGTAGCGGCCCCAGGTCGAGAAGACCGCATAACTGGCCGGGAGGGCTCGGGGCGCTGACCACGTCCCACCCTCCAGTACTGCACCTCACCAATGACGCCTGTAGTGGGCAGAGGTGGGGGACGCAGCGGCTGGGCGGTAGGCCTTGGCCCTTCGTGGGCTGTCGCGCGGGGTTTACATTTACATATGGTACAATATTTATTTTGAAGAAGATTTATGCATGTAATGGCTAATAAAGATGAAAGCCTGTGTAGAAGTGCTGAAAAACGAAAAACAAAATGAATATAAGGCAAACCAAAAACAAAACAAACAAACAGAACAAAACAAAAGAAAAAAAGTCTCCTCAATAATTCTCATATGTATTAATTTCTTTATTATTCAATTTTGTATTTCCACATCTTGTAATGATTGTTATTTGAGATAGTCAAATAACTGCAACATTGAAGTGCTTAAACTGCAGTGTCTGTTGGTGAGATAAAGTGATTCCTGAAACAGTCACATGGTTTCTTCCTTATGCCAACATTCAGACCTTGTGTTTGCGGTTACTAATGCTGATTTTATTACTGTCAGTCGGAAACAAAAACATGGAAAGCACGAGAGGTTTTTGTATGACAATGGCATTAGACACACCCTCTAATCTGCATCAAGTCGACTGTACACAATGCCATTATCACATCGATTGGTTCATATCGCGTGGGTAGTTGCACGTGTCTGTGGACCAAACCCGCGGGCCATCGACACTCGAGATGAAGAAGAAGGCTTGGTGCAGCCGCACCTCTTCGCCATTCATCACACCTCATACTTCGCCAAATGAGTTGTCTTCCATTCCGCTTTTACATTCAATTGTCTTTAAGGATTCGCTTGGTGCATGTAAGATAAACGCATGAAAGTGTTATTTTATTCATACGAGATATCTCGAACTGCCATGATTATTTCCATTCAAGTAGTAACATATGATTCCCCAGCGCAGCTACTTCTAAATAGAGATCGAAAAACACTTGCATGCCTACTTGCAGCTGATAATAAGCTTCGAACCTTATCTCACCAATGTTATACATTAGTGAAGGTTGTGCAGCTACTGGAATTTCAATTGCGAAAACTAGAACACCTGATTTTAGTGCCTTTTCTGTGCTCTAAAACAAAACTACAGCATTTATGGCTGGGAAACCAGAAACGTTGTATGTCTAACGCAGAGGTGCCAAAAAGTCACCCTCTGGATCATTCCCCTCTGTTTTCCCTTCCACTGACTTTGGCCTGTTAGGGTAAAGGTGACTGGCATTAGCTAATGCAGTACGTCTGCACCTCTTTTGAGTTTCACAAAATAAAGTGATTTTCTGGCGTCAACATGTCCCGTTACAAATTCTAGTCGGAGTCCTCCCAGAATTTTCCTTGCCCTCATATCTACTACGTTACTAGCGAAGGAAAACTACATAGGGAATGATTTGATGTATTGCACTCACATGAATTTCTCTACTCTTGTTCTAACCATTCCTACAAACTCTTATTCCTATTACTTCTTCGTGTTAGTTTGAGATAAACATTTGCATAAATTAATTTCTTGTAGGTACAAGGAGAAAATGGCAATACAGTAAGCTTTGAGCGATAGTCAAATATTTTAAAGCTTTCGAATTTCGTTCTCTTTGCACCGTAAGAATATAAAAAATGAATGACGATATTCCATTTGAGGAAGTGAAAGCTCTCCAAAACTTACACGAAAAACAAGGAATATCTCCGAAGTGGTTCAGTCTTCAAACAAATTTATTTAGGCATAAACTGTGTGTTTTAGCAAGATCTGCATGTTTTGTTTAGTAAGATTTGGTCTATCACTTACGGTTTACCAGTTGTGCACAAGTCTTCCAGAGTAAGTAGGCCTTCATGGGCTATAGCCAGAAAATTCAAGATATACATTTCATTTATCATAAAAATATCTTAAACATAGGGCATTTTAATCAAAATCGTTCGTGCCATTTTCAAGAAAATAAAAAAATTTCGAAAAATTTTTCATGTAAAGGCTAAGTTAGTGTGGGGCTATTTTCTTCAATATCTTCGTATCGCATCCTTGAAGAACATTACACTTAAATACCAACTTTGGTTTTTAACCGATTTTTCGTTTTTGAGTTATGCTGTCCACAGTCTGACACACACACACACACACACACACACACACACACACACACACACACACACACACACACACACACACACTCTCACACACACACACACACACACACACACGGACCTGTTTCTAAAAATTTTTTTTTTTTATTCAGAATATATATTTCCGGTGAAACCTCGACATTGAATTTTTTGGATGGATTAGAATACTTCCTCTACTTACCAGTAGAGAGAGTAAAAACTTAACCCCTCTGTTTTCTCTCAGACATGTCAATATATTCGGTTCGGCAGTTTCATTATTACCCTTATAGGCACACTCAAAATTTCAAAGAAGTGGATTTAGCGAGTTTTCCCTATAGAAAAAAGTTGTTCCATTTCCAAGCGTTTAGTTAAAATTAAGTGATTTGCAAAGTAATATAATGATAATAGTGCACTTCTAAGTCAATTCGTCACGAAGTAAATAAAGGGTGAGCGCTTATACTAATTCAAAGAGAAGGAAATGGTGTGAACAAAACTGTTCGCCTTTTGGTCCTGCTTTGAGAAAGAAGTTAACGAAAAATGCTCTTAAAAACATGCGCGATACTACAAAATCAAATGTTCTCCTTTTTCTTCAGGTGTATGTTGTGAAAGCAGAAAATAACCCATGCTTAAAGGGTAGTTAGTACTTAATGAAGTAGCAGCAAGGATAAGTTCGTATCTACAGTTTAAGTTCTGGAATAGGAGCATTTTTTACAAGATTTCTAAAAAAAAAAGAACTGAAGAAAAAAAGGCAGATATTCTTCATATTTTAGGGATATAAGGCATTCTGCTCACCATGTCTGCATAGCTAACAGCATGATGAAACGGAATATGGAAATATTTTTGCAGTTTTATTACTTAAAATCACTTTTATCTGGTTTACATTTTGAGAAAATTTCCGTGCTTAGCCCCTTTATTCGCATCTTAAGGTCTGCGTTCACGTTTTCACTTTGTTTAGGGTTCAAGACCAATGATTTATTGTTTTATTCAGTTTAATTATGACCCCACACCAATTAGAAGCAGCTTAATGTGCCAAGTACTTATGTGTTGTTTTGTTTCAAAATCTCATTTCGGTCGAATATAACTTCGGCCACTATGAATTAAAACAATGTTTATGAAAGCGTTCTTACTCAAAGGGTAGCTTAAGCCTTATAAGCACATTATGTATTGTACCGTTTCCCTAAATACTATTCCAAATGTTATTTAAGCTCTGAAGTAGTGAAATCCCATGAATAGAGGAATGTGTTGGACAAATGAACACAAAGTACCATATAATTACTATAAAATTGCGTTAAATATCTTACTTCTAGATAGACTTGCACTTCTGGCAGCGGCCACTTTAACTATGTGAGTGATCACTTGTTTTCCTCTATCCACTGTGGTAATTTAACAGCACTTCTGTAGAGCTCTGGAAGTCCTGGAGAGGAGAAAAAATTCTCCCTTCTAAGCTTAAAACGCTTCGCTTTTTATGAGCCAAACAAAATATCTTTCTTTGAAAGAGGAGATTTCTCTCTCAGTGTTTATATGCTTCGTTTCATTTGGAGTTAAAAAGATTACATGCCATCAGTTTTACCCTTTGTGTAACAGGTGAACATAAAATGAAAATAAAAAGAACAAACTATGACGCGGAACTTCGCTCTTCTGTGATACCCCACGGTAAAGATATGAAGATTAAAGGCAAGATCTTGCTTAAACAAGGAAGCAGAATAACAAACACGGACTGCAATTTCTTAAAGGACTTTGTAGTCCAGTGACATCTTTCATTACTGTGGCTTTGTCAACACACTCTTTTGTCTGTTCCTGCTCTTTTAGCGGTCTCCACGTGGACATAGCTTGGCGCCTTGCTGATTATTCAAACATTTTCTGTCGCGCAAATATCCAGTAGATAAAGATATTTGCTTAAATGCAAATTCGTTATTCTTAGCTGGTTTTATGCGGCATCTATGGAATATATCAAACGAAAACTTAGTATACCGGGTGGAAGGTACTTCTTCGGCCATACGTTAACCAGGGATTCTACATGATGGGTGCAACAAATGTGCAATACAATTATTGTCAATAAGGAACCGTTTCGCCGAAAAGAATAACTTGTCTGTCATGTCTTTATTTCAATTCATATAAATTTCGTCAAAATTTAATATTACTATAACATTTCCAAGTGTGCCCTACAAATTAAACTTTTCGTGAAATGTTAACACGAAATTGCTGCTAAATTCATTCGATTTAAGGTAAAAATACACTGCAACATAATTTATAAAGTGTTTGCGTGACAGTTACTGAAATAATAAACCATTTATATACCTTCGTCAAGAGGTTAGATGGCTCCAGATACCTGACACAATTTTTTTTCTCGACGGAACGGTTCTTTATTGAAAATAATTGCATTGAACATATTTGTTACGATCATCACGTAGAATCCCTGGGTAGCGCATGGCCAAAGGAGTATCTTCCAGCCGATATATTCTTAAATATTCATCCTATCGACATTTTATAAAGGATAAAGCTTTTTCTCGAATATTATTCCCTTACAATTTGTGCGCTAACATTTTACCAAAAGCGCAGTAATAAACAAAAGTAACTTCGTGTTGTATCATACTCCCATTCCTTGGGGAGACAAATAATATACAACATAGACTATTCTGTATGTGATACAGATTAGTATGAAGTTCAATAATAGTCGCTTCAGACATTACATACATTCAACAGTTATAAAATTTGATAATTTAAAATCTGGCTGGATAAACAAGCTTACATAAATTACTGGTGTAAAATAGAACATGGCAATTGTTATTTACAGTGTTTCTACTTACAGTGTTTCTGAATTCAAAACTCTTAATTGATGAAGTGATATTTTAAGTGACAATTCGCATATAAAACCATGCAGCTTTTACAAAAAGACGTGAAAGACAAAGCCCGCATAAATAATGTTACAGAGGCTGATTGGATATTTCATTATACAAATTTATGGCACAAACATAACGATGCCAGTGAAGCAAAATATATAGAAGAATATGATGATTCAGTAGTTATAATTACTGCAAACGAATTGCAGCATGCTCTACGGAAAATGAGAAATAGAAAATCACCTGGATCTGATGCCATAAATACAGTACTTTTAAAATATGGAGGAGAGGAATTCGATACTATAGATTACCGGAATTTATAAATCAGTGTTGGAGAAAGAAACACGTTCCAAAGTCTTGGCATGAAGCTGTCACAATGCCAATCTTCAAGAAAGCAGAAAGAAACGTACGCTTTAACTATCGTGGGATAATACTACATATAAATTATATACAAAAATAATAAATTCTTGCCTAGAGAGAATAGCGGAAACAATGCTATTAGAAAATCAAAATGGTTTCAGAAAGGGACGCACTGGTATGAGCAATGTGTCGTCCTCTATAAACCAACATTAGAAAAGAAGAGACGTTAATTTGTAAACGCATATAGCTTTTATAGACCTGGATAAAGCTTTTGATAGAGTAAACAGAAATCAACTTTGGACAATTTTCAACGATTCTCAACAAATGCCTAATAAAAGTACTACGAAATGTGTATGAAGAAACAAACACAAAAATAAATTTAGAAAGTGCATAACTTTCAAAAGAAATGATTGTCAGTAATAGTCTTAGACAAGGGTGCAGTTTGCCCTCATTACTTTTTAATATTTATATGGACGATATTCTTGTAATAATTACACAAACAAATGAAGATGATTATTAGCAGCCGCTCGATAAGCGGAAAATCCATGGTTCAAATCCCGGCTATGGCATTGCATTTTTCAGTCCTGATTCCGCCTCTTAAATGAAGATGATTTACAAAAAAGTGTGTGTGAACTGGGAGAAACATTAAAAAGATACGCACTTAGGATTTAACAAAATAAAACAAAGATAATAGCATTCCGTGGTAAATATCAGTCCGATAAGAAAGTTTTAAACAATAATATATTACAACAAACAAATACATTTAATTACTTAGGATGTAGCATAACAAATAATAATAATGATAATGACAATGACAATGACAATGACAATGACAATGACAATGACAATGACAATGACAATGGCGGTGGCGGTGGCGGTGGCGGTGGCGGTGGCGGTGGCGAGGGTGGTGGCGGTGGCGGTGGCGAGGGTGGTGGCGAGGGTGGTGGCGAGGGCGACGGCGACGACGATGAATTAAACAATAAGTTAATAAATTTCATATATTTGTGGGACATTAGGAAGAGCATTAAAAAGAAAGATAAGGAAAGAAACATTTAAAACTTTACATGGCTGTGCCAGCACTGATATACGAATGTGAAACATGGGTATAAGAATGGATTGGAATAGAATTAATGCAGCCAAAATGAGATACCTATGAGCAATTAAGGTATGTACAGTTATGGACAAAACATAAAAGGAAGACATAAGAAGCGAATTAAATATTTATCCTATAAATGAAGAAATAGAGGAATATAGAACCAGGTGGAAACAACATGTACAAAGAATAGATGAAAACACTTCCGTAAGTTGTATTACGGGTACCAGCCGATTGGAAGAAGGAGCGCCGGAAGAGATGGAGAGAAACGTGAGGCCGGAACAGGAGACATTTTTAATCCGTGATGTGGTGATGATGATTACGATGATGACGATGACGACGACCACGATGATGAAAAAGAATTATAAATGTTTTCACATTTAGAACAAATACATGTACAGAAGTTTCACGGCTCTCTCAAGGGTTATTAGGAATGCCTAAAGCAACTTCATAAATTCACTGTAGTTATATTATTTAACATATTGTTGTAACACTTCAGAAATTTATAAAAACTCAAGAAATATAGTTTTGTTGCAGCCGTGTTTCAGAATTTTACCACGAGAGTGCAGCATAACGGTTAGTCAAAATCTGAGTTTGCTTTTCAGTGGGCATCTGCCACTTACTGATTACCGTTTGAAGCTTAAGACGACAATAGTTGTGATTTGAATAGAAAAGCTTTGTGATAACCTCATGAAGGCACTGAGTGTTAGCTAAATGACTTACCGACTTCCTGCTATTATGCGTATACTTCACTGGTGAAGTTTTTGTAGGTGCTGGTTAATTCACATACAATTATGACTGCAAGTAATACAAATGAGACTAGTATGGCGAGAGCTGCATTCAAAAGGAAAATGATTGTAAATACGTATGAAGGAAATGTTATATAAAATCCACTGCATTGAAATAAAAAGAATACGGGATTATATGGTAACGCCAAGTCCGTTAAAATGCCAGGTATTAACTGCAAGTAAATACACCCTGGTCTAATGCTTTGAAGAGCTGTTACAATTTATACGTTGGCTTAACATTATGTAAATGTTTAAGCATTTAAAGAGTAAATTGTGATTTATACTGTGATGAACAAAACGATAAACGATGGCATTCATGAGTATTTCTGCAGTGTCTCATTCTGAAGTTGCAGGTGAACGAAAAAGGAGCATTAGAAAATATTGATTGCATTGACATTTCTGCCAAAAAAAGTCTAAAGTGTTGCTTTTCCAGGAGCTTGTAGATACCCATGAAGTAAAACAGAGGCACCCAAGAAGCAAGACAGGTAGTTTGAACTCCACTTTATTAATACCATATAAAAATAAGGATTCATTGTAAGGTGGTGTGTTTGGGTGTGTAGGAATAGGTTATATAAAAGTACCCAAACACACACCTAGTAGAAATACTGGGACTACATCAGGAGACACTATAATTACTGTTCTGGGAGACTACAAGTATATATTTTCTGCATCTCAGAGGAGCTCAGATTAACCTCTTTACATTTTTATACTCCTGTTTCTAATTTTGACAAAATAATGGAATGCCGGGTATACTCGAGCTTAACATTTCCGAACGACACGGGTTTTAAGAGGCCAAATTTACTCTTTCAGTCTCGTGTGTTACAGTGTTTAGATTCTTTCTCTAGATTTCGATGTGGTCTGATATTTGAATGTATGTTTCTGTCTCTGAATCAGCTGGTTCGTTGGTATTTTTCAACGCGTTTTATTCATACTAAGAGATATGTTACAATCTGTTCTGTAGTTTGTATTGCTTTCTCGTACTTACGAGGATAGAGAGTGAAGAAGTGTGAAATATTCAAGTTAGTGGGTCTGAAAGTTCTGAGGGTAGCTATGAGGAGACTTCAGGAGAAGAAAGTGATGAATCGGTTTCATCTGAGAATAATAATGGTAGTACAGTGTGTGGTGCGAAACTGATTCTTCTAGACCTTCAGCGTATTTCACACAGCCACAAACATACAAACAGTGGTTCTAACATTTATTATTTATTGTTGCTGTTCATTTCTTAGTGCTTCAATGTCCAAGATTTGGTTTTTAAATGGCCTTTATTCAAGCAAGAAAAGGTTAAACATACTACGAGTATACTCGTGATTTTAATGTAAGGAATATTCAGAGATTAAAATCTCCATTGTTAAGCTGATAAAAATTAATTTCATTGTTATTATTATTGTAATTTTTGTATGTTTATCATCATCATCATCATCATTATTATTACTATTAATATTAATATTATTGTTATTACTATTAACATTGTACTTTGTTTCGACAATAAAAATAGATGACAAAGGAGCCATCACATTGTAGAAAAATAGGTATGTTAAGAAGTTGAAAGCTAAGTATCCATATGGGAATGAAATAGCAAAATGCTCAGCAATGCCCGAGTTCGTAAACCTTTGAGTATGAACAAAAACGTTCTGCAACTCCCTGTAATATGAAAGGTCAGATAAAACATACTTTGTCATTAGCATTTGATTTCTTGTAGAGCGTATCTCTTCTAAAGGTGCGGGTGCAAGAACTGTTTTAGCATACACAGTTAAAGGTTAGTGTATTTGCATTATAAACATAAAGAAATGAACTACTAGTTTTTGTGTTTACCATGAAGGGAATGGATGTAAAACCCCATAAGTAGAGAATAATACATACACTTCTACTAAGAACTAGGGCTGTTTACAGACACTCCTCAGCTCAAAGCAAGAAACAGAGTCTCTCACAGATTCGGGGTAATTCAAGAAGATTCAATAGTTTTGCCGTCAGACGTTATACTTTTGTGCACTGTGATAAAAGACTGGGGTCTTGAAACGTAGAGTTAGAAAACATAATAGAACATGCAGTGAAGAAATAAAACATGCCCGGGAAAATTTCGTATAAGGAAGTATAGCTCGAGCATTCGTTTTTGGCCTTCAGCCAAAGGACAGTTAGCCAATCGGGATTTCCTCTTTCTCCTATCTCTTGTATTAAACGGGCTTATCTCCCGTATAACTTGATTCAATACGCAGGTGAATGACTCGCATCAAAGCTTTCATTGAAATATTCCATTGTTCAAAAACGATTGCACAAGCCACAATGACCTTGCTAGGATCTGTACCACTGACGTCACGCATATTGTGAAGTAAACGAAATTGTTGATAATGCGAGCGGGCACTGTTGCGCGATGTTTACTACATGGAAGTTGGAGAGATACTAATCTTAAAATCATTTGGTCTCAAGTATCTCTGATAGTTTGAAATACATCTTCCACACCTTTAAATGCTAATGTTTTGCATTACTGAAAGCTCTTTATGCTGGATAAAGAATGAAAGAAGTCGAGACTTCGCCATGTATATGTGCTCAAGGAGTTTTGATAGCCTTCGACTGCTTTCCTGTGAATGAATGCAACGTTCCATACTCTCTTGTGTCTAAACGAAACAGTCCAAGAAGTAGAGGTATTGGCGTAACATGCAACGTTATTATTGTGCTACTCTAATAGTTAACATAGTTAACATGAAGTCGGCTAAGAAAATGAAGGTATTGGATGTCACGAAAAGCAACGTTGTCATGCTTTCTCCAAGTCAGCGTTCGCACTCCACGGGTGGACATTTACTTCTTAGAAGAACCAATGCCACGAGAAAACTAACAGAATAACAATCATTGTAGTCACCTGATCTGCTGGGGGCACCTGTCGAAAGCTATAAGGCTGACAAACGCTCGTTGAACCCTACTCTCCAGCATACAGCTTGCGCCCCTCAACCGGGTTCCAACATCCCACAGGACGCTCCTCATCCCGTCCCAGGAGTCTGACACAGTTGCCCTGAGTGTGCACAGTGTGGAATCTCCGCTTGTTGTCCAGTCCAGTCCAGTCCAGTCCAATCCTTACCTGTTCCCTCACCGTGAATGTTAAACAGCCTTTTTATTAACTTCATTTTGGCATGTGAAAGGTTTTGAAATACTGCACCCTATAAAATGCATGTCTTATGGAATTAGTTCAATTTTGGAAAAAGTCCTCTAGTGTGTAATGTGGTAAGTAAATGTGCATAAATAGACTCGCACTTCTGATACTACACGCATCTTACATACCATAGAAATTCCTTTCTTTTTATAATTTATGATTAGTTTTATTAAGGTATAAATAGTAGGTATGTTGTTTCTTTTTGTACTATAAAATGCTATTTAACTGAATATCTTCATCTGTGGTAATATAGTGAATGACTATGTCTTTCAAAACGAGTGCATTCAAATATCTGTCTGTTTTCTTTGTTATGTGCATTTGTGGATTAAATATGCGTATAAAAATTTGCGCTGAGGCCCCATGTCCGGTATGATGAGGGGCACTGGCCCTTGGAATGCTCTCACACAGTTGATAACATCGCGGATTCGTTATGGCAGCGTGGGCTGGCTCGGTAGCCCTCGAGGGGTGGAAGTCCTGTCTCCTTGCATGCACAGCGCTAACTAGCACTGCCCTTGTAATCTTGCGCCTTCCGCAGCCAACTGCCTTGATTTATTGGACTAGCTGGGAAATGCTCGCATTGCGTTACACTGATAGTTATCGGCAGCCACTGAGTGATCACACACCGATAAACACGCTGTTGAAGGACATCAGCTGTATCAGCATTGTTGAGGTTCTGTTCAAAAGTTTTTGCACTGCTTATGAAGAATGGAGAAGAGTCTTTAATGTCGCTATTGCTAAGGGCTTATTTCTGAACTTACTCCACTTGAACTTTTCCAATTTTCGCTAAGTATTTTTATGATCTCTACTACGCACTTGCTGTAGAGGACTACATGGGCCAGCATTCTTAGGTTGAGCTTGGCCCGGCCCGGCCCGGCCCGGCCCGGCCTCAGTGAATCCCGATCCGGCTCGAGCCGGATTATTGTTGTTATTATTATTATTATTATTATTATTATTATTATTATTATTATTATTATTATTATTATTATTATTATTATTATTATTATTATTATTATTATTATTATTATTATTATTATTATTATTATTATTATTATTATTATTATTATTATTATTATTATTATTATTATTATTATTATTATTATTATTATTATTATTATTGTTGTCATTGTTATTGTTATTGTTATTGTTATTGTTATTGTTATTGTTATTGTTATTGTTATTATTGTTATTGCTATTATTATTACTATTATTGTTGTTGTTACTATTATTACTATTATTGTTGTTGTTACTATTATTGTTGTTATTGTTGTTATTTCTACTATTATTATTTTTTAACAAAAATAATCATATAGGCTTCTTAGTAAATAAATGCTGCGATAATTATGTTCTAGAATTTCGACATCGGTGACCAACAAATATGATCTCAGGCCCAGCCTGCACCCAACAAACATTTTTCAAATTAGGTCCAAACATTGCCTGAGGGTTGGGCTCGAGCCCGCGGAAACCTCTAACTTGTAGTGTCAGTGGTATATGTGGAGATTGGGGTATGTTCAACGGCCCTTGCACCTCAACCTAAAGATCTACCCCTATCTCGTACTAGAAGTGAACTGAAAACTGAAGAAAAAAAAAATATATCCCACCCCTAAGGGTGAGATAAAATCCGGGAACCAGAGCTGCTATACTCTAGGCCAGTGATTTTCAACCTGGGGTACGGGTATGCGTCTTAGGGCGGTACTTAAAATGTAATTTAATGTAATGTTAATCCTTCTCTGGTATTAAATACGTTATAAATTTTTAATCTGTTTTAGATATGGTTATGTATAATTTGAATTAAGGATAACTGTAGGATCAAGCCCAGAGGTACAAGCTGAAATGGAAAATTGTCTTTGGGGGATCGCGGAGAAAAAGGGTTAAATAGCACTAATTTAGCCCATGGCAGGGTATTACTTACAGCAAGTAGAGCAATTATCTGTATTATTGCATTCAAAAAATGAACATCGAAATATAGAAATGCATATTTAAAACAAGAAAAAAATAATTTTGTAGAAAAGTCTGCATTTGTCTGTCTATGAACACAATAAGTGAAAAAATAAAAGTTGTTTAGATATCAAAATTGGCATTTAAGTTAGCATATTGCAGGATAACACGGACGTTTGCAAAAATATTCCTGTTATATTGAAAAAATTTCGAACATTTTGATTTTCTCAAAAATAGCTCTAACAACTTATTGTGTTTTTTCAGTATACATATCTCATCTCTTCAAATATTAATGGAAATTTCATCCCCTTTATGTTGTCTTGCATGGTCTAGGGGTAAAATACTAGCCTCTGGTTCGGAGGTCTTGAATTTACTCGGGCGGTTGTAAAAATCCTTAGCATGGACTTCCATCGGAAGGAAGTAAAGCCGGTGGTTCTGTGTCTTAGTTTACGCCACGTAAAAGGACCACAAGCATGATAAAGAGGCTTCTTAGCAGAATTAAACGGTCTTTCACACACAGTACAGAATAGGACGCTGAAAACCGCAACAAAATTAAAATTGTTTTCGTCCCCTTTTCCGCGTCAGCTTTTTCAGCATTTTTCCTTAGTTGGAAAAGAAACAGCGATCGTAAGACATTTATCCCACAGCTTTTATTTAACATTATTGACTGTAACTGTTGCAATAGAAGGCAGACTACGCATTCAGTAACTTTAGAAAATGTTTGACAGATCTAAAGGTTTATTATTGTAAATGCTATGTGTGTAGGTATTGTTCAACTTTGTGCATTAGTCATGTGTTTATTGGGACGACATCCCTGAATAGAACTGCCAAATAAATGTGCAGTATTCATTTAATTCCAATTAAACCAACTTCTATAGTTTCTGATTTCATCTAATTAATTAATTAATTGATACTCTGCTCGTTCTGCAGTAGTCGCATAAAGCTTTTATCGGGTAGTGTAATTTACGTAATGATTGTTTCCACGAATTTCCAAAATTGACCTAATAGTGCGCATCATTATTCTAGTTTAAGGTTCTTGGAATTCTTCAGCACTTAAACATGCGTGAATATGCACGACCCGCGCAGAAATAATGAGAGCGTTTTAAGTAATTGAGGTAAATACTGGAATATAAATACTACGACAAAATGACAGTCCAATTAGTTTTTCTGTCACTTTATTTCTCTTCTAAAACTGAGCCATAAAAGCAGTTCCCGTTTTATCGTTAACAGTCTACAGTTCGCCGTGGCCTTGCAACAATCACTTGTTTTGTCCGATCGTAACCTTGATACGTATTTCACAACCTTTCAGTTCCACTGTCTCTGTTTCACAAACTGGCTGGCTTCGACGATCACACTCACTAAAACTGCCTCTCACCGCCTCTTACTATAACTCCAACGCGACGATTAAATGTCCAAAACTGTCTCTGACAAATACACACACAGACACACTTAAAACTAAGTGCTAACAGCTATCTCATTCAACACTTCACGACCCATCATAAAAACTGCTCTCATCGTCTCAACTCAGGCAAGAATGACGCAGTACGGATTTTCTCGAAATTCACCTTTTCTCGAACTTCTCATAAATAAGCCGGCAGTCACCGTTTCGCGAACAATCTGCCAACACATTGTTCCCCTTCGATTACTATCGTTCTTGTTCGAACTGCTCTGTTTGTCAGCCACATATTTACAAGCAGTAGTGTGCGTATGTGATGGCCACTGTCAGCCGGCGTAACAGTATCATAGTTTTGCGCTATCCTTTTAATTTTGTATTTATGATTTGCCGAGTAATTTCCCAAGGCTTTTCGTGAAACCGCACCTCAATATTTGCTTTGGCAATTGTGTTACTGGCAGAGGCCTTTCATGGACATCAACAACAACAAATCTCAGACTTCGTTTCTATCAGGAAAGAAGCATGAAAGATTCGATTTTTGGTCACGTCCCCCCACCCAATCCGAGCGTTTTGTGCGTGATGGGGCTACCAGACTCTAAAGACCTTAAATAAAAAAAAAGTCGCACCCCCAAAGGAACGGCGAGATTACCAACATTGAAACGTGCTGTGTTTTTGTTTTGTTTTTCGCACGTGACTTGTCAAACTCCAATTGAGGGTATAGTTAGAACGTTGCAAACAGCTTCGTCACTCACCTTACTTAATACCTTGTATCTCTTCTCGCTCTGCCATGGGGCTCCCTGCAATTTAATTACAAATGGCCAAACTAGAACTGGCAAACAAAAAGCAGCTTCCTCTTTGTTTTTCTTTTCTATCTTTCGTGTCTTTCTTTTTCTTGCTTTTTTAATTCCGTATGATTCTTTCGTTATTGTCTCGCGTCCAGTATTTTCTATGGCTCTTTGCTCTCATTTAGATACCTTTTTGTACAACATTTATTTAAATTCGCCACTTTTTCTTGTATATATGTTATTTCTGAGCTTTGTTTCAGTTAGTCATTCAAATAAAACTAGTGACTTTTTTTTTTTTTTTCCTTGGATCCACAATAAAAATTAAATTTGCTTCAGAATTTTCACCGATATGTTAATGCTGTAATGATACAGTAGTAGGATGTTTTAGAACGTTTTCTTTTGGTTTACAAATATATTTTCATGTTCGATGAAATCGAAGACGGTGTTAAAACTAAAGTAAGCTTCAAATAAATTTCAAGACACAAACATAATGAACGATGTTATCGATTTGAAACAATAGAAGTATCGGAAATATTCTCTTAATGAACACTGCTCTGGTTCCTCTAAGCAAGTAGAGATTTCTAGTCTAATATAACATGATTGCTGACTTGATCTTATAGAGGGAGGGGTGGATGGGAATTGGTTAC
Source organism: Tenodera sinensis (assembly GCA_030765045.1). NCBI lineage: Eukaryota > Metazoa > Arthropoda > Insecta > Mantodea > Mantidae > Tenodera > Tenodera sinensis. Next base: position 73,235,529 of record CM060971.1, read on the forward strand.
CTGCAGCACTGAAGTATGAGGATACATGGACTAAATGACATTATTGTGTGGAAGTTTCTAATCCTGAGCGTGGGATTGTTTTTATTACACCTGCTGTCAAAACAAGTTTGTTCTTTCAGTCATGTAAAGTGGAATTAGTTCCCGATGGAAATACAATAAAATGCTTTAAGGAACAAATAAAGTGTCCTACAGTTTTTGGGCTGACTTACTCTTCTAGGCTGCACCATAGAGTGATAACAATATTAAAAGCTTTAGCTTTAATCCGCTTGCAATTTTTGGCATAGGTCGAGAAACTGAATCGGTATTACGCTATGGCAACAGTGTGTTGTGAAATTTAAACAACAAGTTAGTTGCTAAAAATTTCAATTAGCTGAGTTTGCCAAGGCTTTCATAGAGAATTGAATGCTAGTAGTTGGTTTATTAAGCAGATAAATTATTTTATTGATAACCATATTTTAACATTTTTCAACACTTTTAAACAATTATTAACATTAAAATAGGTCAAAAAAGCACTAAGAAGTTGTTTTAACATCCTAACATTTATCTGTTTTAAATAGTCTGGTGAAACGAGTGATACATAGTATAAATATGTTATTCTTAGAAAAAGCTGTGCAGGACAAAACGGATAAAACGAATTCGCATATATTTGGAAAGAAAGCCATAGATATGCTTTAACACACAAAAGCTGTTCACGTCTCGTAAAAATGGGCGAACTTTATACCGAATTGGTAAAGAATTCACGGGGCAAATGGCAGATGCAGTGCAATTTTTAAACCTCATTTCAAATGTCAGTACCTGTGCACTAAAAATTGTAAAAATACATCAAGTCAAAGGGAAAATTTCAATGATGTGACTGCACAAAAAACTGATAATATTCATGTTTTGTTTAATTTTCAATATTTGACTCCCTTCAAAAGGTGCTTTATATGTACCTATTTTACCCTATAAATATGTATTATGCGGATAAACAAATAGTAAAGCGATTGTTGGTAGTAACAGTTCCAACGTTTTATGACTGACACAAATATAATGGCGGGTGGTAAGCGGAGTTGGTCAACGCTTGCTTCGCCTTGTGGTGTTGTATAGTTAAATACGCTGTGGAATCTCATTGTAAAGCCGGTGATATAAATATCATCTACGCCCACAACATTTTGCCATGCCCAAGAAGAAACCTCGCAGCACAGCACCGGTTCCTGCCGGCAAAGTTCCAGCAATTACAGCCGATACCAGCGCCTCAAGCACACAGACCAGCCAATCAACAGAGATCTCAACAGCAACTCCTGATGCATCTAGCAGCAGTACTGTGGACGCGGTGGTGGCAGCGCCGCTCCCGGTCTGTGCTACGGATCCACCGCCGACCACTTCCAGGCTACCGGACAACTCCGGCATCTCGCCTGCCTACAGTAGCAATGCTTCGACTACCTCACCATCGCAGTCAGCGCCCCCTGTGGCCCAATCGGGCCTCAGTGTGGTTATCTACGGAGTACCCAGAGACCTGCCAACGCGTTACATTCTCGCCGCCGCACAGCACGAGTGGACCTCGGCAATGAAGGCCACACGTATCATCACTCGCAGAGGGCCATCTAGCCTCATGCGACTAGTCTTCGCCAATGCACGCGAACGGGAAGCTGCCTTACGCACGGGCCTGCCCCTGTTAGGACGGTGCTTGCGAGCTGAGGCGAGCCGAGCGGAACGCCAAGTACACTACCGCCGCTGCTGTGCGTATGGACACGAAGACACCCACTGCACCGCCGCTCCTAGGTGCCACTACTATGGCGCCCAGAACCTCACCAGCGACTGCACATCACATGATCTTCGCAGACGACGCCGGTACTGTGCCTCCTGCAGTGGCTTTGGTCACTTCACGGGACAAGCACAGTGCCCACTGTATCCTCGGCACGGACACACATACACACCAGCACATCCCAACGCAGCTTCACGGCCTGCACATACGCCAGCACCTTTCACCGCAGCTCCACGGCCGTACACACGAGCGGCCCCAACCACTACAGGAACACCACCAGTCACCGCAGTCACAGTCACATCGCCACAGACCGTAGCAGTCCCAGCACCCGTCGTCGCCGATAGCACCCTTCGAGACGCGGTTCAAGGTCTCCACTCAGAGGTTCTGAACATTGGTTCTCGGCTGGAGGCTATCACAGAACACAACACGCCGGCAAACAACACCAACGTCACTGAGCTCCTACAGCGCCATGACCACGCCACAACCAACGCCCTAGCAGCAATCCAGACACACCTCACGGAGCTCATACGGATTCTCACCAAAACAAGCGAAGAACTCGCCCGACTACGCCAACACACTGAGACCATCTACCGCAACACACAGAAAATCAAAGACAGCACAGCAATAGAGACTAAAGTCAACCAGATATACGACTTCATCACACTCCCCAGATTTCCCATTGGCATCCGCCATGATATTAGACCTGCCTCCATGCACCATTATCATTATATGCACCCACAATCATCCGGTTTGCTTCGGCGGTACCGGACCTCATGTCACCCCTAGTTAAAAATAAATTGTATCACCACAGCATAACTTTAGTATAGAAAAAGAAAAAGAAAAAAAAGAAAACATTTATTTGCACAACAGGAAATAGAATGCTAGTGGCCAGATATCAGCCGTCATTAAATTTTGTGTCTGCCATAACACTCTTTCCGTATCGTTAAATGTTAAGTACTCCATCTTACTTCTTATTACTCGTACATTCTCATTGAATCGAACATTTGCAGCTTCTACGCTGGCTCTTAAGTGTTTCCAATGGTCTATGTAGATTCTAATTTCTAAATATTACAATTCGTTAAAAGGTACAGTTTTGCTTCACATATTTACCGTACATAACCACTCAAATTTATCAACAAGTGAATTACTTTTAACGACTATAGTCATTGTGAGAATGGTTGCTTGTGTTGAAGCAGTCGTGTAATGAAACGCGTTAATATGGAGATAACACAAAGGGGAATTGTGTGGGTAAAGAAACCATTGCTTGTAATGAGCACGGCTGTAAATATTATTAAGGCAAGGGCACGGGGATTCTAGTAACAAGAACTAAAGAGCGTGAGTCGTGTTCTAAGAACACTAATTCCGTAAAGTTGGCCAAATGATAATGAACTGCAAATGGGAATGGTACTTGCAATCTTTACCGAGAAACCAGCATCGAATTTTCCTCGAACTTATTGAGGTAAGCGAAGAAAAAGGATATTTGGATTTAAAGTACAGTATGTTTGCAAAGAATCGATTTAGTAAAACCTCTTTAGCTGGCAAAAAAATAGAATGAAAAAACATGGGTCTCTGAATTAAACCACATGCACTGCGTAATTAAACCACATATAAGGAAAGCTCTAGAGGGAGTTTCGGGCAGAAAAGTACACAACTTTTTTACTCTCTCTCTCTCTCTCTCTCTCTCTCTCTCTCTCTCTCTCTCTCTCTCTCTACTAAGTACAGTAAGTATGAAAAGTATTGTGTTCCACCCAAAAATTCGATGAGATTTCACAGGAAATATGTTTTGAGGCCCCCTGAATAAAAAAAAACAGGATTTTTAGAAAAAATATTCTTGTGTATTGGCGTGTGCTTCCGTGTGTATGCGTGCTCGCGTGTGTGTATGTGTGTCTGTGAGTGTGTGCCTGTGAACAGCATAACTCAAAAATGAAAAGTCGATTCAAAACCAAAGTTGTTATTTAATTTAACCATTTATCAGGGATGCGAAACGAAGATTTTCAAAAAAATTCCTCCACCCTAAATTACTCTTTACATGAAAATTTTTCGAAAACTGATTTCCTCGAAAATGGCTCAAACGATGTCGATTAAAATGCCAAATGTTTAAGATATTTTTATGACAAAAGTATATTTACAATTTTCTGGCTATACCCCATATAGCCTTCTTTACTGTTCATGACCTTTGCATAACTCGTAAACCGTAAGAGATGGACAAAATCTTACTGGACAAAAAATGTAGATCTCAAAACACACAATTAATGTCCAAATGAATTTTTTGGAGAAGCGAGCCATTGCGGAGATACTCCTTGTTATTTGTGTGACTTTTGTCTTCTAAAGGATAGACAAAACCTTGTTAAGCAACAAAACTGTAACTATCTTTAAAGTACATAGTTTCAGACACCATTTTTGTAGCACTAATGAGTTCCAATTAATTCTTTGGTATGGTTCAACTTTCAAATACTTACACTTTTTTCAACTAGTAAGTTACTATTAATTTGTTTCCAAAATGGCGCAAACAGCATGCACTTTTAAAGCCATTTTTTTAAGCTTTGTCGCTTTACCTATTATATCTTAGATCTACAGCGAAGTATATAAATGTGTAATTAAGAGTTATCGCGATTAACAACATATAACCCGTGGAAACAAAAAAAAAAAAAAAAAAAAAAAAATGTATGTCTGGAACGCACACGCACTCACACACGCGCGCGCACACACATGACAGACAGACAAACATACCTACTTGTTGATACTCGTGGATTTTTTCTCTGCCTTTAAGGTAGCCTGGCGTTTCAGACATGACCTTTATTTCCCACCAGTATACTTAGAAGCGTAAGCTTTGTAAGAAAGGTTGTAAAAAAAAAAAAAAAAACGTGGAAAAGGTTGAGAAAATCCTTTAAATCAGCACATCAGATTTTTTAATAAGTACGCTTTCTGAATCTTTTAATTTTCTCTTCTCAAACTAATGGTATTGGTCGATTCTCATTGGGGGTTCGAAAGTTTTCGTTGCAAAATTCCCTATTCCCGAGAGTCTGGAAGTACGAATGCACTTGTGTTTAATGTTGAAAAAGATAAAAATCGACGTTAACAAACCCGGAAGTTCAGCGAAAAATAATGACACTTCAGTTGTTTCTCAAGTCAAAGCTCCTATATGTCCAAAGAAGTTAAATGAAACAATTTAAAAACACTATATTAACTGTATCTTTTCTCAGATATATAGACAGGAAATGGTTGGTTGGAAGCCGACGTTTAGTAGGTGTCCAGTTTTCCAACATTATAAAATGGAGATCCGACGTTCATTTGCATCGATTTATCCTGAGGGGAAAGATGATAAGCAACCCTTACCGGTTAGAATCCCGAGAAAGGTTACTTATATGACGACAGAAAATGCTTGCTTTAAGTACATTGCATTCATTGGAATGTAAGATGATTTTGATTTCTAAGATCAGAGATTTACATTGAGTACTCCACTCATCAACGTAATAGTTTCAAACAACGACAGCTTCATTTGCAAAAAAATGTATCAACTTTCATTGTCACCTCCTCTGCTTTTATTATGTTGTGATAAGGTTAGAAAACCGAGCTGTCCTGTCGAAGATGCACACCAGCTTATGTAATTTTACGCTACAGAACTGCTGGGTTTAATTGTAGAAAATGACTGACTCTCGCTTTGGTGAAACGTCTATGCAGAAATAGATGAAATAATTCGAAGAGGGAAACCTAAGAACACAGAATATAACAGGAAATATGTTTAATTTAAATTGTGTTTGTAAGCAAGAGAATAGCTCAATAATATTTAATCTTTGTAGGGCGTGCCAATGTAGCCTGATAGTGTGCCTGCTTCATTTTTCCTTTAATAGGTTAGTAGCACTTGAATAACATTTCGTAGGCTATATCATCCTTTAATTTGTGAAACAGTCTTAACAAATGCAACTCGTGATAGTCCAACTCTACAGATAAATTGACAATCCTGGTATTACTTATGATAACATCCCCCTTGTCCATTAACGAAATTCTGAAAATCTGACAAGTCTAAGAACCTCCAACATTTTTGGCTCGGGTAATGTATCATAAAGGGTCACGAGTTTTTATGTTGACGATGAAAAACTACTATCAGAGAAGTCTTGTGTCTTGTTCAGCTATGACGGGTAATTAATCTGCTGCTACACAAAGCCAAAGCAACTGTCTGCCATTTTTGACCTTCCTTTAACAAGACAAAGTCGTACTTCTACTACTCATCCTTGCCGCTAATGGTTTGAAATTGAAAAGACAGATCTTGCAGCCGTCTACTGCAGATACTACGTATTTCGCGGGCACTTCAAGAACAGTTTAACCTTACTGAATTTCTAAGCACTTACAAATGCTTTTTTTCTTCCCCTCCTTGAAGTTGAACCACTAAATTTGTAAATTCCTCTCCATGAATGTACATTCAGTCTGAAGCTAGGGATATATTAAAATTTAGCACATTTTGACTGCATTGCAGGTTTTAATCTCAACGTTTCGTTTTGCTTCACCTTAAAAACTTTTAACGTTTGTAATAAAAAGAAGTTATATGTGAATTAGTTACGGAGGTGAGGAAGTTTCTACTTTTATAAAATATGCGTAGTTCTCATTTTAATGTAAATATATTCTCAACTTTAAGAAACGTTTCATAATTATTATCCTTCGTATTTATCAAAGCTTGTATTTTTAATCATTAATTTAAATCTCTTCAACCTTTGCACCAATAGTTAACAAACTCTTATTACGTTTATATGCAATCTAAATAAGTAAATTGTTTGTAAGTATTCTAAACCTATGACAATGTGTAGATCACTTCCGTCCAAGGTTTACGTTGATTGGCTTTTTTGTAGGCTTTTCTTTCTCTTGCTAAAGTGCTTCTTTTAAATTTTCTGATAGATACCGTGATACAATTTTCCCCTTCTTGAAGTAATTCATCAAACAGTATAGTTACTACCAGTGAAGGATGTCGGTATAAATTCCACATGTGTTCTTTAGAAACTTTGATCCTGTGCCATTTTATCAAATTGTTCTTATATAATGGTTAAATTATTGTTGTGATTTAATGCCCATATTTAAAAATTCGTAAGTCAAAATAATTAAGTAGTATATATGAAGAAAAAATGCATTGTAAAATCATAGTCCATTTTAAAATATTAATTATACTTGCATGCAAATTCCTAATAGGTAAATCAACACCGTTCACATGTCTGAGGTAAAGTTTACATGAATTAGGAACTTTTAGTGTAACAAATATAAATTAGCTCGGGGATAAAACTAGGGAAAAATAAATTTATGTCTTACTATATGCTGTTTATGCTGTGGTCATACAGAATAGTGAAGATAATCTGCAAAGAGCGATGTTTAAACTACATACAATAAGAAATGAATATTATTTAATAATATCAAAAGGAAAAATAAAAATAATGGCAGACCACGGGAATTATCCTGCCCGTACTAAGCTAAGTATAGAAGGAAAATCTTTGAAACAGGTCCTCCACTTTAGATATTGGGTTGTGACAAAACTGTAGATAGAGAGAATGACGTGAATATAAAATCAATAAATTTCAACAAATTTGTGGAACAATAAATACAATTTGAGGGTCAAGATGAAAAAAGAAACAAAATTGAAATTATATAAACCAATGGTAGTGCTAGTTTTGTTATATAGAAATGAATAATTGATTTTAAAACAGGACAGAAGTAAGATACGGAGTGCACAAATGAGATTTCTGCGCAGTACAAGAAGAGATCTAACAAGAAACGCAGAAATCGTGAAGAACCAAAGATTGTTTATGTCAATGACAAAATTGAAGGAAATAAGTGTTGGAAGGAATATATAGAAGGAATGAACGAACAGAATACTCAGGATAGTGTATGGTTATAGGTGTTTCTTTGGTTAGTCGCTTTAATTTGTTTCACTTTACTACTTAACCTGCCAAAACCTTCTAGCTCACATAGTTTCTTAACAGGTTTAAAATTATTTTTGAGAAAATATCCTATAAATAAGATCGCACCATTTCTGTTAAGATATATTAAAGGAAGTTAATTAAAAAATGATTATTCTTTAAATCTGCTAAACAACAAGAAATAATTTTAGTTTAAAATGTATACAGTTGTAAATGTCAATGCACTGCAGCTGGCTTTTAAATAAGGTTAAGCAAATATTTCAAATGTTTCTTCAGTATAAATCAGTAAACATGATATGATAGCTGTGAATAAAAACAGACATGTGTGTTATAGTAAATAATCATTTTTAATATTATTTACACTGCATATGTGAACTATATATTTCTTTTAAGGAACAATCTTTGCTATACTTATGTTATTATGAACCCATTTTGGTCATCAGTTTGTGTTCTTTTATTATAAATGCAGGTTTTTAAACCTTTAAAGTTCAGATTTTATTTGTTCTTGATCCATAAAGCGCGCTTTACCAGACAACTTTCATAAAGGGCTTAACCACATCTCCAGTCATCGCAAACGTGTAATAAAACGGAGAAAAGAAGTTGAATTGTTTGTGCTTGCTCCTCAAAAGGTTTAATTTTCCAAGCAGCAAGTTATTCACTTTAGAGGTTGAATAGGCGGCAATTAAGGTGGCAGTCACTGATTGCCACATTTGTGCCAGCAGAGGTCGCTGGGAACCGACCTCTTCTGCGCAGATGTTTCCTGTCCTGACGTCTTTATCATTGGCGTTCAATCTCTCATTAAGTTTCAGTGATTCTGATGTAATTTGATCGTTCTTCTTGGGCTTAATGACCTAAGTTCTCTAATTATCCGCTATCTTTCACTGTATGTTTCCTGAAATTGTCTGGAAAGATGTAGAGCTGGTATCGTGGCTTCAGCCTATACAATTAGGAGTTTTGTGGACCAATGAGTACATTTTCAGGGTCCTTAAAATACAATAAAAATATTCAAATTGATACGCCTAATAGGTATCCAAAAGATATATTACATTCACACGAGCTTCCCTGTCCACTTTTTGACACAAAAGAGACTATTTTCTGTTTCTTATTAATTGAGATCTTGAAATACATAACTTCAGTTTTATACCCAATTTTCTGTAAACAAATTATAGCGCATTTTAGTACGGCAGAGGAAATTCTACGAAGGAGAAATATTTTTAGCACGGAAAATATTGTGAAAAACAAAGTGCAAATAAAATAGAAAGCGAGAAAGCAAAAAGTCTGATTTGTTGCACTCACATAACTTTCTCTGCTCTTGTACTGTTCTTGCAAACTGTTATTCCTTTGTCTTCTTCATGTTAGTCAAGATAAACATTTGTAGAAATTATCTTACTGCAGAGTTTCTTTATAGATGCAAGGGGAATATGGGAATATAGTAGGTCTTGAGCGATAGTCAAATCTTTAAAGCTTTGAAATTCCCTTCTCTTTATACGGCCAGATTAAAAAGTGAATAACAAGCTTCCATTTGAGAGAAGTTTAACTTCTGCAAATCTCACACAAATGACAAGGAATATCTCAGAAATGGTTCACTCCTCAAAGAAGTGTACTTAGACATGTGTGTTTTAATCAGGTCTACATCTTTGTATAGTACAATTTGGTTTGTCTCTTACGGTTTACCAGTTATGCAAAAGTCATCCAGAGTAAACAGGACTACATAGGCTAGAGCCAGAGAATTCAAAATATACATTTTATTTGCTGTAAAAATATCTTAAACACAATCACATTTTAATCAGAACCCTTAGAGCCAAATTTGAGAATTTCAAAGTTGTCGAAAAATGTTCCATGTGAAAGTTAATTTAGGGTGGGGGAATTTCTTCAACATCTTCGTATCGCATCCCTGAAAAATATTAAAATTAAATACCAACTTTGGTTTTCACCGACTTTTCGTTTTTAAATTACGCTGTTCACACAGATACAATTTTCTAAGGAGGAATACGTACATCAGCGTTCAATAGCTCGCTGGTTTGTCATATTGATGCTCCAAACATTAAGTGTTGGCAATGTCAGAAGTTAAAAGTACCTGCTGTAAATTTATAATTTCGTTCAATACAAAATTTACTAAAGTGATTCGAAGCATATTGCATGTTGTATTTGGTGTTCTGGGTTCCCCTCTTCGAATTATTTTGTCTATTTCAGCATTAAATGTGTCACCGAAGCGAGAGTCAGCTATTTTGAGCCTAGCGGCTCTGTTACGTCAAACTACGTAAGCTGTTTGCAACTGTAGGGCAGTGCAGCTAGATTCTCTAACTTGATCACAACAGAACTAGACCAGAAATGATAATTACAGTTCAGAGGAGGTGACAATGGAATCTGATAATGTTTTGTGAATGGAGGCTTGGCTGAAATTTGAAATTGTTAAGCACATGATTGGTTGATTTCAACCAAGTCACGTATAGTGGAGTAGTCAAAATAAGTGTACTAAGACCTAACAACCTGTGTGATCTCTCTCTGATATTCAAATGAGGGCATGTACAAGTAAAAAGAAATCTGCAAAATGAGCAAGAGACTTTGTCAGATTTCTGCACGTGGCGTGCTAAACGCGGCTGCAAGGCATATATAAATGAAGTCATGGACAAATTTCACTACTACCTTACAAAAGAACACATTTTGTTGTAAGGAAATATTCTTTTTTCGTGATATTTCTGCACTGTTCTAAAATCCGTCCCTTATTTGGACTCTGATGATATACTTCTCCACGATAATGCAAGACTCGATACCAGCGAGGCAGTGGTTAATGTATTCACCGACTATGTTTGGTAGACACTCCCTCGCCCATTTGGGCATGAGTCAACTTGGTTATGGGTAAGCGTTAACTAACAAGAGTGCAGCTGTGGCCAGTTTACAAGGCTTTTTTCCGAAATAGGCTCACCCTTTGAATCAATGATGTTATATTTCGTGCTGAATAAGTTTTGTTTATCAAGTTTATCTGCGTAGAAAATGAATATCAAGAGTTCAGCAAAAGCACATGCTCTAAGATACTTGGAAAAAAAACCTCACCGAAGTGAATAAACGAATGAATGAAGTTATTTCTCATCTCTCGCAATTACACAACTACTGATAGTACTATTTATTCCCCTCTCTTGGAGTTACTTATTTTAACACTTACCCTAATAATTAATATTTCGTTTTATATATAATGGGGGTGTATCCTCACTGTTGGCTCTCAACTTTCTTTCTACCACCGACATGTTTTAAGCTAAATTCCAGTAACTCTTGCTCAATTTTTCCTATATTTAGTAAGTTATCTATTGCTCTTCCTGAATTTAATTCTTGATAAAAAATTTCAAAACTTTCTTCCCTCGGTCTGTAAACTTCTACAAATCTATAGGACCCTAAATATTCCTCCTTCCTATGAGTATTTACTTCTAATTTTAATCTGAGAGGGAGGTGGAAGTTAGATGTACTGTATTCATGATCTTAAAGTCTTAAATCCACGTTTCAATCTCTGGTGAATATACTATATGGTCTCCCACACTTAGACCATTCTAATTTGCAAATGTATAATCCCGTTCTAGATCTGACCCTTTACATCCATTGCAAATGACGAGGAGGTCATTTTGCTCACAAAAATCGATGTTTCCTTCCCCTAATATTCGTAAACTTATCTCTGCTAAGCTTAATCTCTATTTCATATTCCTTATCATACTCTTCAATTGGGTTGCTGAGTCTGACCTATTCTCCTATCCTAGCATTAAAATCCCCAACAATAATTGTTATCCCCACTTCATCGCATTTAGTTCTAAGCTCCTCAATATCCTTATTTTTGATAAACATATTTGTGTCGTGAAATTCTGTTGTAGGTTTGTTTGCAGTGTTTAACTCCCGTTTTTACTACATACGGCACCGCAGGCGGTAACACTGATGATACATGGAATGAAGATGGAGCACCGGTGTAATGAAATGGGAAACCGGAGAACTCGGAGGTAACCCGCTCCAGCGCCGCTTCCTCCACTAAAAATCCCACTTGCGGTTGCCTGGGATCGAACCCGGACCACTTTGGTGAGAAGCGAATGGTCTAACCGCTCGGCTTGTAATAGGAGGATTATAACCAGTAGTAATGAAAGCATAATCATTTTTGCATAAAATCCACATTGTGAAAGCCATAGTACTGATTTATTCTGCATTTTTTTTTCCAACGATTTTCTACTTCCATTATCACATCACCACTTTTAATCACTTGCTGCATTTCACCACTACACACTTCCTCAACATTCCAACTCACCATCGATAACTCTAATCCCTATCCTAAAGTTGAAGTGACCAAAGCTCGCCTGCCTTCTTGTGCACACAGTCATGATCTCCCATAATACTACTGATGGCGTTGAAATCACGCTTGAATCATCTTGTCTCCACACAACCAAACCAGGCTTCTGTTCGCGAATCTTCAGTCAGCTGTCCTGACGTCTCCAAAGCTGTTTTCGGTGACAGCACTGTTGACCCATTTTCTGCCGCATCTTTCTGCTAATTTGAAGATGACACTTGCTTTATCGTTGGTTCTCTCTGCTGCTGAGAAAGCTGTTCAGCCACACGTGGTAGCTGGGAGTCTTCCGATGCAGTAATAGTGACGAAGTGCCTGTTTCACTCCTTCGATCCATACGTCGGCTCCTTTTACGAATGTCTTTTTCCTTCTTCCCTTCCTTTCTTCATTTCCGTTATTGCAATTTGATTTCTGTTCTCCTTGCCTCTTAGCCAAATTTTTTGATTAAATATTTTTGTGCCCATTAACTGCTAGCTGTTACTCAGCACTTCCCATTTAAATTTCATCGGGCTGTTTTCACAATTATTGGTCTCAGTCTCTGCCTCTTCTTCCAGTTCTAAAGCAGTCCGCAATCTCCCATCCAATAATATTCAGCTTTAATTTCTGTTGGAGAACATCCTCCACATCTTGCCAAGCTCTTTGATCTGTTCTTTCCTCTGCGCCAAAAATAATTAGGTTTAGCTTTCTATTTCTTTCTTCGCAGTTTTCCTGTAGAATAAGCCTCATTTTGCACTCCCTTACCTCTTCCTTTACTTCTGCTTCAAATTGTCCTATTAATGCTTTGGCTGTTTGAACATGTCTATCTCCCTTCTATTCCCTTTTCCATGTTCTTGATTTCTTTTATGTCTCTAGTAATAATTTCTGACAACTTGCTTATCCGCTCCATCTTCGACCGACACGAACGCGTGTTCCAACACCTCCGTCTCCCTACGCGACTTGCAAGCAACTCCATAACGAGCAGTCTAGCTCAAAAAGTAAGGTATCGTACGAGTACTTGGTATATAAGTTCAGCATATTCTAAGCCTTTGTCAAAATTTTCCCTCACTCTAAATTACCGCTTATATGGAAGTATTTTCTTTATTTTCTATATTCTGGAAATTTGCACTAAAAGATCGTGTGTTTGAGATATTCATATCCATTAACAATAAACCTTGAATTGTTTGCACATGACCCGTGAAGTCTTCTACATTCTTATTGAATTGTCATTATTTTGTTTTAACTGTGAAACCGAAGAACAGGCCAAAACCAAATATAACTGCTGACAGTATTAAACATTTCCGAGATATTCTACTGTTAATTTTAGTTATCCAAATGTCTATTATACACTTTTAAAGTGCTAAGTCATTATTTTTTGTTATAAAAATGTCCTATCATTTGAAGATGGCTAAAAATGCAGAAAAATGACTCGTGTGGCATCAGATATTGAATGGAGTAGGCCATCCCGCTTACTGCGACACAGTGGAGATCTATTGCCGGCTACCAATCCTCGGAAGGGAGCGATGAGGTGAAGGGAGACCACAGACGCGGCAGAGACAGCGGAGGTTCGTAAAAGTTGACAGAGAGCCACTTGTAAGCTTAAGCTCTGCGCCACTACCCATACAGGGCGTCGAAGTGACCCCAGTGACCTGTAGCTTCCACAAATGATGCCACCCGGAACGCCCCGAATGCGAGTCGTACATGTTGCCGAGGCGCCACCTCGCTCGGTGAAATGACCCTTAAATGGTGTTTAATTTGACTTAAGGGACACTGGGAGTGAAATTTGAAAGTTCCACATTTCTTGATAGATTTTTCTGAAAGTTTTACTGTGTTTGTATTTATATGAGAATAGGAGGTACACCAAATTTCATTAAAATTGGATAATTCGTTTACGATATATAAATTATTTTATGAATTTAATAGGCACATTTTCAAATTGTAGCTCGGGTCTATGGACTGTTCAAAATTCATTTATATTGGCAGAACTGGTACTCTAAAACATGGGTAACAATTGTATGAAGAGATAGGTTTGCTGATTATGCTGTACATATTTTTTTAATAACAAAGAAAATTTAATCTTAAAAATTATTGGTTTTTTTTATACAAAAAATGGTTTTGGAATTCATGTTAATGATGACATCAATATTGAATCATAGTTTTGTTTAGCTGCTATTTATGAATACTTTTGGAAATTTTTATTGAATTTGAAGCAAAACGCAGGCGCGACCTTCTTTTGGAATATGCAGAAATGTAGTTTTGAGAAAAACAGGCTTTTATATAGGAACATGCTGCGTACGTTAAGGGAAGATCACTATTTGAAAAGGTCGTAATGACCACATGGAGTGAAGGATATGAAAAATTTTAGCTGATCCAAATGCACAGGTGTTCCAGGAACAGTTTAAGGTAAAAAAACAATTTTCGACTTTTTGACAATGTTGACCAAAATTTCACTCCCAGTGTCCCTTTAGATGTTAAGAGCCAACTAAATTTTCCACATAGCATCATCACAAAAAAGATGCAGTCATCGAAATCAGGGCCCTAGTTATTACAGATACTGGTATGGCGGTATTTGTTGTCTTTATATTGGACATAAACACTGCAAGTGAAGGGTATTTTGGATCTCCCTGCATATAAAAGTAATTTCGTAACACACGGGAAGGTATCGGCCATCACCGCATGATGGGCACTCATTAAGATGAACAGATTGTGAAGAGTAGTCCAGTCATATCATCATCGCAAATTTTCACATGCAGACAACCAAACAACGGTAATTATAGAGTTGTGCTATGCGAGGAGACAGGCGCGGCGGGAACGTGGCGCTCGGTTTCCTCCGAGGAAAGTCAGAAACCAAACCGGATAATTTCATTAGGTCCTCGCTGAGGTGCACTCACGAGATCTTAACTTAGGAATGACTGCTATGTAGCTACATTCTGACACACTTGTAATTCAACGCTCATTAATGACACACGCGTCAGGTGAAGTGATACTATACAGTAAATAATGAGACTTTTGTAAAGAACAACTCTTTTACCAAGGTATTATACTTCAAAATGTGTTGGTATCCTTATAGGTATGAATCAATTAACTGGGATTTCGTTCCATATAAATAAGTTCGTCCCTTACACGTTTGGTTTGTTTCCTAAGGATATTTATATGCAGTAATTTGGCTTTATCTAAGGTAAAGCACCCATATGTAGTTCCTCTTTCTAATATGCCCCGCTATGTAAAGCCCGCAGCACGTGGCATGCTTACAAAGTACTAGTATGAACTAAAACAAGCGGTGCTACAGTTATTTTCACGCCATGAAGGCACAATAGTCCTTATGGAGAATCTGCGCAGCGTTGCCACGTGTGCTCCGTCGCTGCGTTACCTCGCTTCCTTCACAACCACGTTCACTGTGTCCGGGGTTCTTTTCCTTTAAATAATCAAATACTTCAAGAATTACTCTTCGCTCGCCATTTTTAATAATTTTTGCCCTTCCTTCTGCGATCCATTATGCACTGATCACTTAACTGCAATGCACATGATTACCAGAGAGCTTGTAAAACTCGCACGCGCCTCAGATTCCCAAAACCCATTGAAAACCTCCACTGAAGTACGACCCCTTCAACTGTCACACCACTCTCTGTATCATCTCCAAGACAAAACGACCATGTTTGTTGGCGCTCTGTGCCTTGCGCACTGCAAACATTTGTCTTTAAATAATGATTCATTGATGCCTTGGTTCTGGAGATGTTCTATAGATAGATAAAAAATAATTTCATTATTTCCTTGATAAATTTCTCGCTGGTAGTTTTTACGTGGACTTCTAGAACGAGTATTAGCCAGCGATGACATTTTCCAGTGTACAAATAAAAAACCTACACAGTTTGTTTTAAACGTTATTCTTTTAAATAAATATATTTAGACATATATAATCTAAATACCAACTTGGCCTATGAAAGGAAGCGAATAATCCAGATCTCTTTCATAGCAATTATTTCGGTTTAAAATCATATTTTAACTTTGAAACGAGAAAGTCAAAATCTGCTTTCAACAACATTTTAAATTTTATTATTTTTTAAAAAAAAGTACAATTATATAAAGATTTTTTCGTGCATACCATCGTATTCTTCGACATATTTCATACCGAAATGCAGGTTCCTATTTTATCTTAGTCGCATTTGAAAACACACACACACACACATTTGGCAGCGGCTCACTTGATTCTTCCATGAGAAAGCTCTTCAAGCTCAATAATTGCCTCCTTATTTATATTGCACATGATATAATTTAAAATAATAAAACAAGTCCAACATTCGTTGTAATAACGATGGAAGATATTACGCAAAGAGTCACTGAATCTTAATACACCTTCCACGAAATACACAGAGCAGGTCGTGCTCAGATCAATAATTACCCATAGTAATCATGTGGGGCTAGCGTGAGCCAGTGTGTTGATTCTTAAATGGGGAAGATAGGCTGTACTCCTCTCATACGTGAAAAATCTAAAGGAAGATACGAAAGATAGTATATTAATATATCGTAATTAAGTTCAACCATCAAGGCACCACGGAAAGATGAATGTTATGTTTCACGGTTAGTGTTCCACATTTCATTCATACGCCTTATTAAATTACTAATTATATGAAAGAAAATGCAACTATATGTACATTTATGGTATAAATAGCTACCAATACCTTTATTTTATTGTTAATTCCAATGTAATATGAAAATGACAAAATACTTTTACAATATTCCAAAACCTTGACTAAGGGTTAAGTGACATAGCACAATTTTTAGAATCACAACAGATACATGACCTAAAAGGGTAGAAACAAAAATCTCCATATTTTAAAAGAAAAAAGTCCATAAAACATACTCGCCTTCAATAGCATCTGCAATGGGAATTGCAACATGGGCACGGCATCAGTTGAAGTTTACTTTACATTTTTCTTCAGCTGTGCGAACTTAATAATACAAATGACAAAATTTATTAATGCTATAACGAAGTGCAGGTGCTACAAAAAAGTACTAGCAACCGTCTTTTTGCTGCATTACATAATAGCAGTGTAAAATAAAAGCATTGTAGATAGAAAACTACTGTAACTTGAGCAGTAGCAGAAAAGGAGAAAAGCTTAGATACGATAAGAAGTATGAGACCACAGACAGTTGCGAATGGAGTTTTGAGGATCTGTAAACGATGAATATGCAGCTAGAGCTCCGTGACAATAGAGTTGGAAGTGGAAATAGACTTCTGTGAAGAATGGAATGGATACTCTCTGGGGAAGCATAGAGGAAGAGTGGTTACCGAATTAAGAAAACCAATTGAAGTTGAGAATGAGAGTTGACGATCTGGAACAGGGAAAAGCATGGAGCCGGGGAGACCAGACGAACAGAGGAGGAGGAGGGGGAAATGGAAAGTAATAGAAGAATTACTTGGGAAGAGAAAAATAAAATGAATTGAAATGACAACTCTTAAAGGAAATGAAGGACATAAATAATGTCAGCTTAATGTGGTTCAAGATATAAAAAGAAATGAAAGGATAGAAATGGCGGTTAAAAAGAAGTAGTGTTTGGGAAAATAACGATCAATATGGGATAGTTAAAAACAATTCACTATTAGCCATCTCTTTATTTGTACAAAATAAACAGTAGACTTTTCGTGAACTATTTTCGGCATTCAGAATAGCATTCCTTCCTTCTCTAGATTGGTCGCTGTAACTCAAGTCGGCCATTCACACCAATCCTGATGTATCCAATTCACGTTTTAGAGCATTCAAGGTCTGCTTAGGTTTGCTCATGCCATAAAGTAGCATTTGCGTCTGGTTTTGCTAAGTATTATGCGAAACGTTACACTCAGAATAAATCTCAGCAGATCTATTCATAATACTAACCGGCCATTATCACTTTCTGATGATTGCTTGAATATATAACAGATGTTGGCTTATACCAAGACTGGCAATTATATGCATTTGCAAGTGCATCTAAAAATGATGGCGATTTTTTTCTCCACTCGGGAACAATTGAACCCCTGCTATGAAACTTGTCATGTAACAGTTGCGTTTCCCGGAATCATTTTCAACTTACGGTTAAGTTTATGGGTAAAATTAGTAAATTGTGTAATAGTAATAATATTTATTTATTATTACCATTATCATTATTATCATTATCATCGTCATTATTATTATCATCATTACCATAATCATTGTTATTGTTTCGGTACAGATTTACTTCCCTTCAGAAATGAGACGCGTTTCCTGGAGCTGATCATGGATAGGAAGCTTAGTTGGTCATCGCACATAGCACAGTTAAGAGCCCGAAGTGTCCGTTCTCTGAATATCTTGCGGTACTAAATGGCAAAGATTAGACACAATTGATAATAGGGGCATATGCATGGCAATAGGAGCCTTTCCAATAAGCCCAGCTGTAAGGCTTTACGCCGAATCCGCTGAACTTCCTCTGCACACTCGACACAATGTCTTCTTAGGAAATTATGCCTGTGCGCTTAGGTGTATGCCTAAGTACCCAGTGTACGCTTTCTTTTTCAACACAGAGTTAAGCGGGCGATATAGGAAGAGCATCTTTAGTCCTAAGCAAGCGGGTTTTTGCTTCCGGGAGCTTCTTAGGAAGCTTGCTATTGAAATGCCTAACATGTTTCCCAAGGTGGAGAACCTATACCTCCCTTGGTTACGTGACACGCCCCATGTATAACTTGGGATGTCCCGGAAGTCCACGATGCCTATCTCTAGTATCCGTGCATGTTTTTTTTAAGAATTTTTGCCTGGTTACACTGACCACTGACTGACGTTTTATTTACATAGAAGGATCAAAGAACACCAGGGTTGTTGAATATGCTTATGTTTATGTATCCGAACCACATAAATTTGGTTTCCATAATAGCACTTTCATTTCTACTGCAGAACTGTATGCAATATATCGAGCCGTTTTATATGTGCGCCGTCGTAAATTAGGTGTCTGCCTGATTTTGGGTGATTCTCTTAGTGCATTTCAGAGCCTTCGTGAGCTGTACAACTACCATGCTATTGTGCAACATATCCATGTTTTACACGCTTCTGGCGTTAACGTGGTGTATGCATGGATTCCTGGTCATGTAGGTTTGCCTGGGAATGAAACGGCAGATTTGGTAACATAGGCGGCAACCACAGACTCCAGTATTACCATCTCTCATATTACTTCGGATAACTTTAGGCTTGAAGTGCGGAGAGCGGTGCTGTCGTGTTAGCACAAAGAGTAGTCAGTTCTCCACGGCAATAAGCTTAGAGAAGTGAAAGAAACTTCCTTTCGCATATCCGTCGCGAGGAGGTTAACTTGGCTCGGTTGCGCGTTGGCCAATGCAAATTTTTCCCATGGTTACCTTTTTAAACGGGGCCCTGCTCATCTTTGTCCGTTGTGCTTTTGTCAGTCCGTCACGTGCTGCTAGGATGTTTTTCCCTAGCGCACCTTCAAGAATATCTGCAACTGCCTGCCAGACTTGTAGATGTCCTGTCGGATGATATTCAAGTTTTTAGCGAGACTAACATGACCTTTAGAATTTGAAACTTTAGATATCTCATTGTTATTCTCTTTTGGCATATTTATCAATTTGTTTTAGTTCTGGCTTTCGCCTGATTGTTTTGTACATTTAATTAAATTTATTTTCATTTTTACTACTAATTTTATTTTATATCAGAGTTTATATCTGACTTTCTCCATGAATTGTTTTTAAGGTTGCTGGTGACCATGCAGTTGAGCGGCTGTAAACCTATGTCTCCACCTCACCCTTTCTGTAACATACCCAGTAAATATTACATAAAAATTTGTACTTCAAAATCTAAAATACGGGCAATTTGTGGAAAAAATATACACCGTGTGAAAATCGATATTAATGGAAGAATTGAAGAACAAGTATGGTTTCTCATAGCTAGAAAGTGTATTTGCAAATCACAAGAGCCATATTGATACAAAATTAGAAAAATATAATACATTGAATGGAATGATTAGGAGACATTTTAGCAAACAGATGACGACCGATGCAAAACTAAGACTACATAATATCACACTAAAAGCCGCTCTTAGGCATAGAAGTGAAATTTGGGTTTTAAATAACAGAAATTCAAATGAAGTAGCCAAAATGCGTTTCTTGCAATCACTGTTGGAAGTTACTAGATTTGATCACCAAAGGAGAAAACCTTGCAGTACCAAGTTCGACTGAGGAGATAGAAAAGTACCAGCGAGAATGGAAAAATCATGCGATGAGGATGGTAACTAGATTCCCAAAACTGGCATTCCAGTACTTTGTTTAAAAATATGTATAACATTTTTAGAAATAGATTGCTTAAAGTTATACAAACTCCATTCATAGTTTCACTTATTAAAGTGCTATTGATAAACAGTACTAGCTTCAACTGTGCCCTGAGAAGAGTAGGTTTAAAATGTCATTAAACTCATTCTTGCAACCTTACTTGGTCCTCGTGTGGTTCCACTTCAGGAATCAGAACTCTCTATTTTGCATTTTAGGAAATATGGATACATAAAGGAAAGTCTACAAATCTGATTCTTTTGTTAATTGTGACTGGCCATCGTATCTTAATAAAATGTATTTTATTCAGTATGTAGCGAGTTCAAAATTAGCCTGCGGCCCTCGTAGCTGTTGGCGCTCCCGCAAAGGGTCGTGGATTCGAGTCCTTCCGGCCTGGGTGCTAGTGACTGTGTGTGTGTGTGTGTGTGTGTGTGTGTGTGTGTGTGTGTGTGTGTGTGTGTGTGTGTGTGTGTGTGTGTGTGTGTGTGTGTGTGTGTGTGTGTGTGTGTGTGTGTGTGTGTGTGTGTGTGTGTGTGTGTGTGTGTGTGTGTGTGTGTGTGTGTGTGTGTGTGTGTGTGTGTGTGTGTGTGTGTGTGTGTGTGTGTGTGTGTGTGTGTGTGTGTGTGTGTGTGTGTGTGTGTGTGTGTGTGTGTGTGTGTGTGTGTGTGTGTGTGTGTGTGTGTGTGTGTGTGTGTGTGTGTGTGTGTGTGTGTGTGTGTGTGTGTGTGTGTGTGTGTGTGTGTGTGTGTGTGTGTGTGTGTGTGTGTGTGTGTGTGTGTGTGTGTGTGTGTGTGTGTGTGTGTGTGTGTGTGTGTGTGTGTGTGTGTGTGTGTGTGTGTGTGTGTGTGTGTGTGTGTGTGTGTGTGTGTGTGTGTGTGTGTGTGTGTGTGTGTGTGTGTGTGTGTGTGTGTGTGTGTGTGTGTGTGTGTGTGTGTGTGTGTGTGTGTGTGTGTGTGTGTGTGTGTGTGTGTGTGTGTGTGTGTGTGTGTGTGTGTGTGTGTGTGTGTGTGTGTGTGTGTGTGTGTGTGTGTGTGTGTGTGTGTGTGTGTGTGTGTGTGTGTGTGTGTGTGTGTGTGTGTGTGTGTGTGTGTGTGTGTGTGTGTGTGTGTGTGTGTGTGTGTGTGTGTGTGTGTGTGTGTGTGTGTGTGTGTGTGTGTGTGTGTGTGTGTGTGTGTGTGTGTGTGTGTGTGTGTGTGTGTGTGTGTGTGTGTGTGTGTGTGTGTGTGTGTGTGTGTGTGTGTGTGTGTGTGTGTGTGTGTGTGTGTGTGTGTGTGTGTGTGTGTGTGTGTGTGTGTGTGTGTGTGTGTGTGTGTGTGTGTGTGTGTGTGTGTGTGTGTGTGTGTGTGTGTGTGTGTGTGTGTGTGTGTGTGTGTGTGTGTGTGTGTGTGTGTGTGTGTGTGTGTGTGTGTGTGTGTGTGTGTGTGTGTGTGTGTGTGTGTGTGTGTGTGTGTGTGTGTGTGTGTGTGTGTGTGTGTGTGTGTGTGTGTGTGTGTGTGTGTGTGTGTGTGTGTGTGTGTGTGTGTGTGTGTGTGTGTGTGTGTGTGTGTGTGTGTGTGTGTGTGTGTGTGTTTTGAAATAGGACTGCGAGAGTAAATGGTTGTGTGCATGCGTGGAAAAAAGAAAGAAAAGAAATTAGCCTGGACAACTATCGGCAATATGTGTTAATTAAGACGCTGTGTTATTCCAATACAGATATTTTTGACCACATGCATACTTTATTTTGGTTAAGCGGCAGAGAAACTAAAATAAAGCGAAGATTTGACTGAAATAACAGGAGAGGCGAAAATACCTGCTTTGGAAACACTGGCAAGCAGAAGTTATCGTACCAGAAGTATTGGGGAAGTAATCTAGGGTGAAGACTTCGTCAGTGTGTTGACAAGCATCACAAAATGGAGGAAGAGGGTTTTATTCTTGAGGGAGGACGAAGCAGATAAGACAAGGAAGGTCCCCCCAGTGGGCGAGCGCTAAACAGGAGCAGGATCTTCTTAACAGCCATTACGTCATTTTCTATCCGGTGAAGAAACTTCTTACGGAGCTGAGTTTCCTTAACGACAGGAGATTTCTGGGCTCACCGCCGCGGATATTAAACCGAAATCATTTGGGATATGCCCGCCCGCCCACCTACCTTCATTTCCATAAATCGATCAAGGCCAGGGTGGGAAATCATTTGTGTCGAGGAGCACAAGGTTCCCATCATGCAAAGCGCTTCTAACTTTTAATACGTAACCAACGAAGCGTTCTGCAGGAGTGGCTTTCAAAGGGATCCCTAATAGCTCCTTGCTTCACCTCATGGCAACACACGCATTTTCAAAATTGAATGAAGCGTCCTTTTTTATTATTATCATCATGTGGGACTAGCAACAGAAAACCAAGCCTCTCTCTATCTGCTTTTTTCTCTCATGACGTCATTGGTGAACGGTGTTCTGAAATATTTGGTACGTCGTATAACAAAGATATACCTAGTTGCACATGTAGCAAGTATTATTCAGCTTTTATGAGGTTAGATAATCAACTCTCTGTTACAGACTATTCAACAAAGATACGGATTAGTTTGCTACATATGCCGCTCTTCTTCTAATTCATGAATCACGAAAATCATGAAAATAACGAAAAAAAATTGCTACAACATCATAAAACTTGTCAAATGGCAATACTATGCATTAGAAGGTTAAAAGTCATCTCCAATGATTTGGCAAATTTTGGAACTTCTAATTAAATGATAGTTGTTATTGCACCATGAAGCCCTACATATATTTAAGGTTTCTTATTTAAAATTATCCTAAATGTGCATAACTTTGTAATAATTATTAGTTTTCTGTGTACAAACGCATGCCACCATTTTGTTTTCGCCAATCATATTTTAACAGCGTTGGGAAACTCGTATGTGTTCCCTCTTCCTGTAAGAGGCTTTATAAATTCCTTTTGATTATAGTGCCCATTATGTTCGCACCTGTATGTTAGGTACACTCGCTAACAGAGATAGACATTGATTAAATCGTAGATTTTAGATAATGAACAAAAGCCCAAATAAAGATATATTATAATTTGAAGTTTGCCGTAATCGGGCCCAAATGACCAAGACGTTGACGGACCCTTGAACCCCACTCACTCAGACTCATTCATTCACTCACTCATTCTCTGACTGACTCACTCACTGACTCACCCACTCACTGACTCACCCACTCACTGACTCACCCACTCACTGACTCACCCACTCACTGACTCACCCACTCACTGACTCACCCACTCACCGACTCACCCACTCACCGACTCACCCACTCACCGACTCACCCACTCACCGACTCACCCACTCACCGACTCACCCACTCACCGACTCACCCACTCACCGACTCACCCACTCACCGACTCACCCGCTCACCGATTCACTGACTCACTCACTGACTCAATCACCTGCTCGCTCACTGGCTCACTCACTTGCGCACTAACGCACTCACTGAGTCACGCAATGACTCACTCACTGACTCACTCACTGACTCATTGATTCACTGACTCACTCACCTACTTGCTCGCTCACTCGCTTGCTCACTCACTCATCCACTCGTTCACTCACTGACTGACTCACTCACTCATTCACTCACTCATTCACTCACTCGCTCACTTACTCGCTTTGTAGCGCAATTAGACATACTTAATAACCACTTTCGTAACCATCTTTAACAACCATTTTCGTAACCATCTGCAATAGTAATTAATAAACACAAATATATGTGTCACGTACATAGCTTCATTTGCACAAGCTGTTGCGTGTGAATGAACAAGTACGTCTGCAGGAACTGTTTTGTGATTATATTACCAGCATCGCTGAGTCTGGTAACTTCAGTAAATAAACATATTTATTATGCTTAGCCTTACAAGTTTTCATAAAGGTTGCCAGCACAACTGCAAACGAGAGCCTGGAATTTAACTTGAAGCATTTAATACTTTTAGATTACCATAGTGGGGTTTACGTGGGTCAGCCGCTGCACTTAAATTCTACACATAAGAGTTTTCTTTGGCAGTAGTTTTCTTTGGTCAATATAATATCAATCGACTTCGTACGTGGAGCTAACAGTATTGAAATGTGAAAGCGGTTAATAGTGCACGCTGTGGAAAGCTGGACCATTGGAGCAGTATGATCTGGATGAAAGTACTACCATCCCTTCTCCCAAATGAAAAGTAACCATATATACTTCGGTGCCTGATCCATATAGGAACGAGGGGATTTAAGTTGGTGCCATGAAATGTGCATTTCCACTTTCTCCAAGAGTCACTTTTCCTCCTCAGTTTTATAATTTTAGCAAATTAATTGCCAGATAGCTTACATCATACCAAAGGATGGTCCAAGCATAGCATGCCAATCAGCTGTCTCAATTCTTGTTTGCCGAATAGCATTACGATCATGCTAATGAATTCTCTTGTTTAGCGATGCTTTTAAATTACTAGGGCCACATAAGCATTGTTTTGCAACAACAGTGTAATACATTTTAACTATCATTATAATATTGTGACAAAATGACAAAATCAGTCCACTTATTTCTGTATCATTTATCTTTACAATTTTATCTCATATACACAGTTTTCTTCTTTCCGCGTGAATGGTATGGAGAAGCTTAACCTTGGGCGCCTTTGTTTGCTCGCCAGCATGATATGTGGTGTGAAGCGGTTTAGCCTCGACAGTCTCTATTTCGCTCCGTGGCCTGCGTCATAATATTATAAGCAGGCTGCAGATTTCGCACGCAGTTTTCTTCAGGTTGTTTACACACAAAGCATTGGATCCGTTGCGCAAAATGTAAACAGCTGTGGCTATGAGTCACAGATATGGAAGGGGGCATGACCATGTGACCGCTACAAGCTTACAGTCGGGTGAATAAACAACTACAGTCTACAGCACGCAATGCTATCAATAGCAGAGCATATGCTGCCTATGCTTACATATTTCCTGTATGCAATATATACAGTGCAGGCAATGTATATACAATGCATTTATACATTTTAATATGCATGCTATGCATTTTCAACATTATAGCTCGTATCTTTAGTGGTACAATATTCCAGAAGATGTACATTTTTATTGTTAGTTGCTGCTGTGCATGTAACTATTGCAGTAAATCACCGTGCACATCTTGAAGTTCCTGGAGGTGACTGACTCTCTTACGATTTGCAGTAAGATATTCCTTATACCGTGAAAAACTGCATTCTACGTCGCAAATCGAATAATCAGCTACAGAGCCTCTTATTTTAATCAAATACCTTTCCATATGCATATTTTAAGTACACCTTCCGTGTTGTTCTTGCATTTGGTACCGTTCTTTTTGTGTACTTTTCCATAAAACTTCTAAGACATGGGTTGTGTAGTTTGTTAAAGGAGATATTAATCGGCATCATGTTGCATAAATCTGCAAAATAGGTCAGAATGTGTGCTTGGATATGAAGTAGAGGGCATAATTTCACCCTGTTCATTTGAGTCCATCAAATGCACCTGTTGGCAATGTCGTTTACCACGACAATATTGTACTTTCTTAAAGCATTTGTTCCTTTCTATTTCTGAGTGACACAGTTTTCATTTTATTATATTGACATCAATAGTAAAATACAGTGAATAAAATTCTTTATTAGATTCCTGTGTTTTCCCTTTGCGTGCTTTACACATGTTTTATTTCTGCATATAACCACGCATATACCGGTTAATGTGGCCAGAGAAAACGACACGGAATCGGCACTTGCTGACAACAGGACAAAGTGTAATGTCTATGTACATAATCTGTACAGGGAGGAATCTGTAGCGGTATTTAGAAACATCGCTTTTGCTTTAATCTTAAAATTTTATCTATTTATTGTACATACGTCTCAAAATTCTCCTTAGTTGTATTACTAAGCAATATTTTACTTTAATGGGACATCATATGATATAGCTGTGTAGACAATAAATAATAATTAGAACTGGCCTAAATAAAATCTACTGTAGTATTTTAACAAACATTTTCTTCTTGTTTCAGGTAAGTTGCAGCAAAACAACAACAAAGGAAAGGTAAAACATAGTCCTACTTATTTCCTAAATATTTCAAGCACCAAACGCTTCTTAATAGATCACATCATGGAATATTTTATAGAAATCATTTTAATACACATTTTCCCTCCAGTTGAAAAGAACACAGGAAAACAAAACTGTAGGAGTTACATTAAAATGTCATAGTATTGATTTAAATTAAGACAACGTTATGTCAGGTTAATAAACAGTTGTAACTGTTTTTTTTTTATGTGTCGGATGTATAGATGTCTTGTCGCGTATTACGCACCACGTCTAGCGTGACGATTCTTATTCATTAAACTCAGGTGCAGTGCGGATTGGTGTTTTATTTTTGAAGATTTTTGATTCTGGTGGTAGTGAGTTGGTGATTGTGGTGGTGGTGAGTTGGTGATTGTGATGGTGGCGAGTTGGTGATTGTGGTGGTGGCGAGTTGGTGATTGTGGTGGTGGCAAGTTGGTAATTGTGGTGGTGGCAAGTTGGTGATTGTGGTAGGTGGTGAGTTGGCGATTGTGGTGGTAGTGAGTTGGTGATTGTGGTGATGGCGAGTTGGTAGTGGTGGTGATTGTGGTGGTGGCGAGTTGGTAGTGGTGGTGGCGAGTTGGTGATTGTGGTGATGGTGAGTTGGTAGTGGTGGTGTTTGTGGTGATGGCGAGTTGGTAGTGGTGGTGATTGTGGTGGTGGCGAGTTGGTAGTGGTGGTGGCGAGTTGGTGATTGTGGTGATGGTGAGTTGGTAGTGGTGGTGATTGTGGTGATGGCGAGTTGGTAGTGGTGGTGGCGAGTTGGTGATTGTGGTGGTGATTGTGGTGATGGTGAGTTGGTAGTGGTGGTGATTGTGGTGGTGGCGAGTTGGTAGTGGTGGTGGTGAGTTGGTGATTGTGGTGATGGTGAGTTGGTAGTGGTGGTGTTTGTGGTGATGGCGAGTTGGTAGTGGTGGTGATTGTGGTGGTGGCGAGTTGGTAGTGGTGGTGGCGAGTTGGTGATTGTGGTGATGGTGAGTTGGTAGTGGTGGTGATTGTGGTGATGGCGAGTTGGTAGTGGTGGTGGCGAGTTGGTAGTGATGGTGGCGATTGGTGATTGTGGTGATGGTTAGTTGGTAGTGGTGGTGATTGTGGCGATGGCGAGTTGGTAGTGGTGGTGATTGTGGTGGTGGTGGCGAGTTGGTGATTGTGTTGATGGTTAGTTGGTAGTGGTGGTGATTGTGGTGGTGGCGAGTTGGTGATTGTGGTGGTGGCGAGTTGGTGATTGTGGTGATGGTGAGTTGGTAGTGGTGGTAGTGCGGCGACGGTGGTAGTAGTAGTGAAGAAACTTGAGCGGCCTCTTTCAGACACCTGCACATGTTTCTTAGAGTCTTTTGTGTCCTGAATATTTAATAAAGTCCGGAGGTTTCAGACTAAGCAACATAATCTCCTACAATATCCCGATTGAGACTGTACTGTACTACTATGGGCTGTAAGTAAATTCCGTTCTGAAATGATGTGACACCAAAGAAAGTAAAAAGGCGTTTTTCTTGGTGCGTTATTAACTTACCTTATCCACTATACTTCATGAAGCATGAAGTTCTAAACACTCAAGGACTGCAAAAACCTGCATAATAAAACCCCTCGGTTCACAAAAGAAAATGGTTTGAAAAGACAAAAGACAGTGGTTGTGTAGATAATGAAAATGACGATTTAACAAGAGTTTGGAAAAAGGAAAAAAGAACATAAAGAAACCCAGAGAAATTGGAGAGAGAAGAAAAAGGATGAACTACTTGCTTTCTTGTTTAGTTTTTATTCTTTTTCGTGCTTCGTGCTGTAGTATTTGAAACGTCAAGATGTACCAGATTTGTCTTCTCCTGAATTAATAAACTTTATATTAATAAAAAAGGATCTCATAATATGTTAAAAGCTTTTCTTGTTTGCTCTTTATTATCTGAAACTGTAAAATATTAAAAAATAGAACAAATCCGCTCTTTTAATTAAACTCTGCGAATTCGCTAGAGTATGAAAAAACTTGATAATCTGGAAATAAAAATAGCAGAAGCTGCAATTGAGTAATGAGATATTAGCTTATATACCTTTAATATACGCTCTCTGGCATACGTTCAATCAAAATACCCCCATTCATTCATTCTTTGATTCTTTCTTTCTTCCTTCCGTTCATTCATTCATTCATTCATTCATTCATTCATTCATTCATTCATTCATCCATTCTAAATTATGTTCAGATGTGTTCATAAATTTTCGTATATAGCTAAGCAAGCAGATATGATAGAAACCAGCATTTAGAGATCCCTTTCCAGGGAAATTTGGGCTACTGTCACAATCAGTGCGCCATTTTTAATTGTCTCAACAAGACTCGACGATTTTGATTGAAATATCAAATATGTGTTTAATACATTTGAAAATGAGTTTGGGGTTTTATTTATGGGCGGCGTTAACTGGTGTAACTCTCAGCATCCATTCTATATGAGGCGTGAAAAAGGGCATAGCTGTGTACTGGAGCCTTTTTAATGAGCTTGAGGTTATTTTATGTGACGTAGTTCTACAACATACGACTATAGGCTTTACTTTCCTTCCAAAGGAAGCCATGTTAAGCATTTTTACATATTCACTATTTTTGCATGGCATTAGTATATAAATGTAGGGTAGCTTGAATTGTCGCACCATTGTGGCTGTAAACAGCGTAAATTAAAAAAAGAAGGCATGTTAAATACCAAAGGTATTGTGTTCAACATCTTCCAAGAATGTGACTTCAAGGTTTTCAAGAAAATTCCTTCAGCTCAGACTACTCTTTACATGGAACATGTTACGAAAACGTCATTTTCTCAAAGACGGTTTTAACGATTTTGATTAAACCAACATATGTTGAAGAAATTTTTATCACAAATGAAATGTATATCTTGAATTGTCTGGGAATGTCCTCAAAAGTCCTCCTCATTCTTGGTGATCTTGGTGATCTGTAAACCCTAAGAGATAGAAAAAACCTTCCTGCATACAAAATGTAAATCTGGTTAATGCGCACAGTATATAACAAATTTTTTTTTTCTTTTGGAGTGAATCACTTTGTAAACATTCCTCTTTATTTGTTTTGATACCGAAATTATAGGCACATAAAATTAATCACTTACAACGAATTGAAAAATAATCATCATTTGAGTAATAATTTTGAATAAAAAGTGAATAGAGAAATGCAAAAAGGCGGTAGCTTCGAGAATTTAAAAAGCTAAATAGTTTTAACGGTTTTGGTAGCGTGGCTTTAGTTCAGAGCCAGCCCACACTCTTGGCTTGTATGTCGAATTGAACAGACTGTAATTCTTTGGAGTATTTAAGTCTGTGGAAACCAACGGACACACAAAGTTATCATAGTAAAGCATATTTCAGGTGTGTAAATGTGAGCATAGTTTCGTTTGGCTGCCGAGTTGTTTTATAATCGACGTACATTGGTCTCAGTGCAGATACTGAAAAGATTGAAACGTTTATTAAAAGAAGTTATCATCAGAATTATTCTTATGCTTTCTAAACAAAACCCACGTGTACCCAACAGGAGAACTCTCATAATTTTATCGGTGGCAAACGACTGAATCAAAGGGATGTTAAGGCATTATTAGGCGGGGCGAAGTATTGTTGCTTCAAACTGTATTTTCAACGTGTAACCTAAAAACACTAATTCGGCTTCATAATCGTTGCACCGACGATTGGCAAATACTGATTCAATTGTCACACCAATGATCGCGTAAGCCTGAATGTTCCAATACTTATACATTTCTCAAATGGGAAGTCGTTGCTCATTGTTCTTATCTCCAGGCCATGCAAAGGGATCGGAATGTTGAACCCATCATATTCATAAAGTGACCAGCTGTTTTATCGCTTAAACTCTACTGTAATCTCATAGCAAATACAAGGTAATTTCTGCAAATGCTTTGTTCGGTTAACGTGAAGTAGTAGAATAAGGGTTTGTAAGAATATTTTGTACAAGGTTAGAGAGAGCCATGTGAGTGTGCACATCAGATTTTTTATTAGGAATAATAATGATGATAATAACTGAATAATCCAGAAATGTGGTTTTGACTTCTCAAGCTGAACTCCTTTAATGGTGCTGACCCAAACACTGGTTCATGATAGGGAATTCCAAAACGTCCAGGTTGGCTAACGAGCCTAACAATAAAACACGATCCATACGTGGTAATGCTAAAACCCTGCAATCTCGTTTCATGCAATTAAAGTAACCTGGTCTTGACCACATTTCGTGTTTGGAATTGAAACGCGTGGACCACATTAGCCGAATGCGGCATTTACGCGTCAAGTGTTTTATGCTCGCAGAACACTAAGTAATTTATGAAATCAAAATGACCACATACTCTGCTACATTTACCTAGACCCTGAAACAATGGTGGGGATAGGTTTGTTTTCCAACAGAGAAATTTCTTTTGTTCAATGATTATCCTGAGCGAAACAATCTGCTATTGTTTTAGGTTACGCTTTACACTACTCTGTTAATGGATATGCTGTATAAGCGAAACCTATTCAGGACTTTTAACTAAACAGTTCTCATAAAATATTTATTTTCTGGATTCCAAATGAGCATTATGTTGGTAGCATAGAAAACCACAATGAATTTGTGATAATAGAAGGTCTGATAACGATTTTAAGTAGATTGTTAAATATGACAATACATTCGCATGATGCCTTTGACCGTAATTTTCAACATAGATCTATTTCAACCTGGGCAATGAAGCTTTTGTTGAAATAAATTGAAATTACTAAAAGAAAGCTAGAAAATCTGAAGCGATGATGCGTTATAATCACATAATTTTCTCAACTCACTCTTCTAGAAAACATTATTGTCAAAGCTTATGTGTTATAATCACATACATTTTTCAGCTACATTTCTGCAAAATAGTATTACAAAACACGGTAACGGCAACCAGAGCGATAACGGCGACGGGAAGCAAGGCAGAACTCATTATTTTGGTTGAAAACAGCCCGGGAACGAAACGAGAAGATATATCAGCTTATTGATAGAAAGTAGAGGTCCACATTGGGTGTTGGAAAATCATTTGTTTCTAACTGATCAATGATATTTTCATTTTTTCAAGCTAACTGGAGGGTAATCAGGGAAAGAAAGAAGAAGTGATTAAAGAGAGCCTCGAATAAGTCTAATTAAATTAAACTGTAATACGCACAATATGAATCTAACCTGCTATATCTGGAGCAGAACTTTAAAACTTCACCAGGTCTTCTTTCCCGTTTCAGGGGACCTGGAAAACTTGCATTTGAATACATTTATTTCAATTTTCCCGTTCTGCTTATCGTTACCGTTACCGGTCGTTTTGAAACGTTTATTCATCTTTCTACGTTATGTTAGTTAAAATAAATTTTCCTTAGACATTTACCCATTTCGTGGTAGATTAAGAAGAGTACAATAGATTTAAGCCAAAAGTCATAACTAAATATCTGAATATGGTTAACTCCACAACAAGTTTTGAAAAAAATTGCTTCCTTTAACGAGATTTACTTTTTCGTGGCTTCGCAGGTTAGTCGTAGAAAATTCAAGATATACATTTCATTTCTCAGACTCAAATTATAAGTAGGACAATAAAAACGCGAAGAGTTATGTTTTAGAAATAAAAATATCAAATATTTTTCGTTGTGAAGTGCTCTCTCTCTCTCTTTCTCACACACACACACACACACACACACACACACACACACACACACACACACACACACACACACACACACACACACTGTAAATGACTCGGCTAGAAGTCTTGAGAGTGTTCTCGACACTGCTTCTGTTTCTGCCATCTCGATTGTTTAATCACTTACACACAGCAGTGCCACGAGGCAGCCTAGCCTTGAACGTGTTTGCCCGCTAGTCAGCATGGCATGTGGTGTGAAATAGCTTGGCCTTATCATCTGTGAGCTCGACGTCACAGTACTAAGGTGTCAATTATCAAAATACCTGTACCAATACTTCTAGAGGTATGCATTTCTTTGATATTTATACCCTCTGAATGATACATTCAACTTTAAGATAAATGTTTGATGTTGGTGTTTTTGAGTAGAGTGCAAAGTTGGGATGGCTTCCTCAGGTTTGGCTCCGTTTGTGCTTGATAGCTAAGCCCGCTGTATACATTGGGCATTAATTTTCAAAGCCGGTGATTATTGATCGGCTTTGTTATTGATACACAGCAGGAGAAGCTCGTTAACAGTCGTGGGGTTCAATAGTTAACTCCAATTGCTTTGCAGTGCTTGTATATCTAACATATCGAATTAACATCAAGGGCTGCAATGCTAGACACGCTTATACCTTACAAAACGTCTATATTGGAGCAGTAAAGATGACGCAAATTATGTTTACACGTTATGGGAGTGTCCTTTGGTCGAAAGACGGTGAAAGTGGTGTGTACCAAAAGCTCGTCGGGGAGCTGTGGTACGAGCGAGATTGCGTTTGGTTTTGCGGTTTGCTGATAGAGGCTCCAATGCATGGCTATGTAATCCCAAGTATGTGTACATACGCCCACCAACAAGGGCTAACGACGTTAATCGAATGTTCTGCCCGGCTCTCCTCTTATACTGTGCTATCAATATTTCTACATTCATGTGCAAACATCCATTGCCTTAGGCTCCTCGAAACGAACCACGTCCCAGTAATCCATATTTTGTTTCATTATTTCCGTATAGTTAAATACAGGAGGCAGGGTGATGGATAGATGCGGGCGCATTTAGCATGAAAAGTCACGAAGCGTTAAATCAAGGGAAATGACTTTGATATACAGAACTCGTCACTCACAAAAGTTATGCCAAACTGGTAGCTAACATTCCTCATAATCTGACAGTGAACTACAGGGTTTCTTAATGTTGATTTGTACCATGCACAATAAAACTATTTCTACAAATCTCAATTAACATGAAACAAATAAAGTAAAAGTAAGTTAACATATGTTGAAGTTTTTTTATTGAATTAAGCGTTACATGTTTTATTTTGAGCAACTACGTTCTTAAATAAAAATAGTAACTTCAGTTTTACATGCTTTTAGGAAAAGCGAGAGCAACAGAGCAAAAAGACCTACAGAAGGACAAAGACAAATATTCATAACAATGCAAAAGCCCAAATGGAAACAGCAAAACTAATTTTAACAATATTTTGCAGTTTCCATTAAATGATTGAAATCAAATGTTGGACTGAAAGGTAAAGCCTACAGTCGTTGGAAGTCTTTCTGCTGATCAAAGACACCAGGCTTGCATGAAATTCTATTCCAGACTCCATAGGCAAGCAATCAATTTTGCACAGCTAACGTTGGCGTCTGCTCTTTTTTGGTACTTGTAATCAGGACTTTCTGCTTCGACAAGCACATGCAAAAGTCAATATGTGGCTCGGTTCATGAAAGCGGTTCAAATTGAAAGAACCTCACCATTTTGGTCATGGAGAAAAGCTATAATAAAAGAGTTCAAGGACTGTGATAACTTGCTGAAAGTGTACGAGGAGAAAGTCATATGCCCACAGAAAAATAGCTTGTTTAAAAGAATACTCAACTGACATTTAGTAGAAATCTTGCAAAAAATTTGGCATTTGTATTTCTTGACTTTAAAATATCTGGAGGTCATAAATTCAAAACGTTTTTTGACTTCGTATATTACAAGTGCCTATATTTATATAATTTACGTCAGATACAGAATGAAATGTTTTTTATTTTGAAATTTAAGCTTTTTGAAAATTTTGTTTCCCCATATTCACTTTTTGACATTGAATACACCCAATTCTTCTGAAATTTATCGTGCAGATTCCCAAAACACAAAAATATGTCACATTGTTACCATATACGATTTTTGAGTTCTTAATTTTTAAAGTTGTGTAAAACTTAAGCAAAACTAGAATATTCAAATGGCAGAATTTAAAAATTATTTTCCCCTGAACTAAGGCTAGTAACACAAAATTACATGACACTTTTGTACGTTATAATCAGATAAATATAACTAAAAAAACGGCACTTTTTGTAATTGCATTGTGAGCAGTATTTGGCATAGGATAATAAAATCCAGATTTAACATTTCATAACTCGTAAACTAAATATCACTCTGAAATTGAAAACCCTCTAATGTTGATATAATATGTTGAAAATCACATGTTCAGTTGTGTACTCCCTTAAAATATGAATATCCAAGGAGCGAATCTTTGATTCGTGAACAAATGAAGATTAGATCAGGTTTTTGGACAAAGTTAAGTGGATTGCAGTTCCATTACACAGTTTCTCTATCTAAAAATCTGATGTGTTGCACTCACATGCCTTTCTATATTCTTGTACTAACTATTCTTACAGACTCTTATTCCTGTATCTTCACGTTAGTTAAGATAAAATTTGCAGCAGTTTTCTTATAGCTTATATAAGAGGAATATGGGAATACAGTAGGTTTTGGGCAATAATTAAATGTTTTAAAGCTGGTCCTTAATTGAGAGCTTTGAAATAATTGCAAGGGCCAAGAGATAAAGAAGTGAATAACGATCTCTCATTTAAAAAACACTTCGGTGTTGCAAAACTCATACAAATAACTTGAAATGTCTCTAAAAGATTCACTTAAAAAAAGGTGCAGGTGGACATAATGTGTGTTTTGACGATATCTTATTTTTTTATAGTAAGATTTGGTCTATCTTTTAAGGCTTATCAGTTATACGAAAGCCATCAAGAATAAATAGGGCTACATGGGCTATGGCCAGAAAATTCAAAATATACCCATATTTCAACAGCTATAAAAGTATCTTAAACATATGGCATTTTAATACAAATCGTTAGAGACATTTTTGAAAACAAAATTTTCAAAAATTGTCCATGTAAAAGGTAACTTAAGGTATAGGAATTTTCTTTAAAACCTTCGTGTCATATCCATTAAACTTAAATACCAACTTAGGTTTTTGACCGACTTTTAGTTTTTGAGTTATGGTGTTTTTGGATTCAGGAGGCCTGAAAACTTATATTTCCGGTGAAATCTTGACATCGAATTTTTGAGTCCAACACAATACTTTTCATTCTTAGTATACGTAGTACGGAAAGTAAAAATCTGACATGTTACTCTCACATGATTTCTCTACTCTTGTACTAACTACTCTTACAAACTTATTCCTTTATCTTCCTCATGTTAGCCGAGATAAATATTTGCAGAAGTTATCTTACTGCTGATTTTATTACAGATCCAAGGAGAATACAGTGGACTTGTAAGAGGAACTGAAATATGTAAGCCATTACCTAGCGACCAGCTATTAAAGAATTTGACTATCCCTTAAGCTTACTGTATTCCCCTCTCTCCATTGAACCAATAAAAAAGATGTAATAAAACCGCTTCTACCAACGTTCATCTCCATTATCATGAAGTAGAGAGAAGAATAAGCGGTTTTAAGAATAGTTTGTACGGGAGTGAGCAGGGAAGGCCATGTGGGTGCGCACATCAGGTGTTCTGCACTTTGATTTTAAGGACGTAGAATGTACCTGAGCGTGAGTGAATTAGGTTTGAACTTAACGTTGAGGGTTTTAGGAGCCTCTGCCGTGGATATAAAAATTCTTGTAGAATTTGGGAGCTATATCTGATCAGAGAAATTAAACGTTGCATGCGCTGTGACACTTTCTTTATTATCTTTGAAGTACAGAGCAGCACACTGTGGGTCGTGTCGAAACTGGTGTATTGATAGAGGATTAGCAATAATAGCCGAAGATTATGCACTTATGAATCGTCCTATGAATCCTAGAATGGACCTGGGTGTTTATGATGTATACATACATTCTGCTAGTAAGCCCTTGTGACTCATTATTCTACTCCGCAACAAATCATGATTTGTATGTCCGTCCTGGATTCGCTAATGGAGGTCATTTCAACGGATGCTCCCGTGTGATCGAGCTATCATTAATACAAGTGCTTAAGATTTTGTATAACATTGCAAGCATTTAAGCAGCAACAATGCGATGCCTAGACAAGAAGCTTGTGGAAATTATCTGGAACAACTTTTCTGAAACGAAACTTTTTGACATGCTTTTAACAAATAGGATTTTTTGCCAAAGCAAAAAAGTGGGGAAAAAAAAAAAAACATCGCACGCCATTCTGTAGAGCTTAACCCCACTAGAAAAAAGAGGGGGGGGGGGGGGAAATGCGTTTTTTCTTGCCGAGAATGTCAATTTTACAGAGACAAAACAGTTCAATAATCATTGTGTGCCGTCTTTCTGCTCTCGAAGATTCGCTTGGCTCGTTTCGAGCAGTATTGTGTTAAAAAGATTTGCTTTGTCATCCCTCCCCTATACGAGTATAAGGTGCCCGCCATCGCTCGGAGTCAGTTGAGTCGAGTCTAGTTGTATCGGTCGAGTTGAACTAAAAGTGGAAATTTTTTAGTAGACAGTTGACAATGAGTTCAGCGAATAGCACCAACTGAAGTAGTGAGTACTACAGCAGTTCTGTAATGATCCGATTCGACGGATTAGTTTGATTGTTGACAATGTATGCTAAGGGATCATGTTAGGGTTTTTCACCGCAAGAAACAAATAGTGACAGTACTTTGGGATTCCTTATATTATAATCATATGTCTTTCTCCAGCTGTTCATTAAATAAACGTTGCTCCCTTTCAAGAGTGTGGTTTGATGCATTTCATAGCATTTTTCGCGGTAAGCCATCTCCTTGTGTGGTTCACCGGGAAAAATGCGAGTAAATTCGAGAGCTTAATGTCGTGTGGGAATATATATCATGATAGCTTAGTGGTTAGAGCAGCCGTCCATCCGTGGTTTAAATCCCGATCAAGACATTCCATTTTTCAATCTCACTCTACTCTTTCTAATTCCTTCCTACCCACAGCTATTGTGTGGAAGAACATTAATTATATAAACATATCCTTCAGGATAAAGTGGACTTTGCAGATTACTTGCAGAAAATCCAAGATATACAGTTCATTTGACATACAGTGTTTTAAAATATATTTAATCAAAATGTTTAGAGGCATATTTGAGGAAATAAAATAGAACGGAAATGTTTCCATGTTACGGGTAGTGCAAGTTAAGTACATGTCTATCAGAAGGATGCTGGCCTCTAGTTCCAGAAGCTACGAGTTCAAGCCCGGCGGACAGTGTACGATTTTTTGAGGTGTAAACGTCCTTAACTGTATATGGAAGAATTAGTGACTGAAAGAATTGAGAAGTCAGAACTTCAGTGATACGTTCACTAAGAAGGATAGATGAAGAGAGACGGCCAGACATCCCATTACAATGGGGCAGAAGGAAATGGGGACGACCTAGAATGTCCTGGAAGTCTGGAATATCGCGGATGATGGGTGAGCGGCAATTGGTAGAAGGGGACTTGATTAAAAGGTAGGTACTATGGAATGAAAAGCAATGGGAATAAAGGATAAGCGCTGAAAAGTGGAAATTCTCTCAGAAGAACAGAAAGATCCGTAGAATGCATTCTTTCGAAGGGAAGTAAAGTCGGTGGTCCCGTGCCTTAGATTTGTGGCATGTAAAAGAACCTGAAGCCTGGTAAGGTGGTCTCTGAGCCAAATTAAGTGGTATTTTGGGCCAATGGAACGCTGAGAACTAAAGAATTTATACAGCGTCTATAAATAAAATTGAATCTCAATCTCATAAGCCTGAATAGTTCTTGATCGCATGTACTGGGGAAGTGATACGTGTGCACTTACTCATAACTGCTGAGCTGCATTTGTATCCCAAGAGGATCGTTCCTAAATCCCTTGCAGGGTGTTCTAGTTTTTGAACATGTCCTTTGCATGGAACATGGAGACCTCTTTCTCATCAATCACGGGACAGTGGTGGAGCAAAACAGGGTCGTACAATAAAACTTCTCGGTCTGGTGCTCGACGGAAAACAGGTGAAACTCTGTACACCAACCACCATACGTAACGTAGGGGAGAGGCTGCATTATGTTCCGGAACAATGTCACCCCGTTTTTCTCCCCCGATGCTCCATTAATGTGATCAACTCTGTTGGATGTTGTTACATTCTGCTTTCTTGCCCCATGGAACATTTTGGTTTGCTGCTGCTGTGCTCTGGTGGTCGTTGTGGTAACTTTAATTAAGCTCCTTTTCCGTACATATGCTGCTAAAATGCGTATGTTTGCATTTAATTTAAGGAACGAGAATGTTGTAGGTGGAGAAACTTTTTTCTCTTGGTGTGGTAGCAGAGGTAGTTATTCCACAGAAAAGTTTTCTATTAACAGAAAATACCTTTAAAACTGCAAGGAGAACTGCAAGGAAACAAAAAGTAATTATTTGAGTGCTGTGCAATAGGGCTTTCACTTTTACATATGCTTATTTTAATTAACTCAAGTTTTTACCCTTGTACACAAACGCTTAAACTAGGTTTTTTTCCTTCACGCTAACTAATTAACCACGATTCCAGTGAACGTAGATAGCTCCATAACACAAAGAAAATGAGTTACGCATAACAAATTATCCATAGTGTGGAGTAAATTTAATATCCATGAGAAAGATCTTATATAAGATATGGAATGCCCTGGTGGATTCGCTGTAAATCTTTTCAAGCACCGACTTACTCTGAAGACCGCCTCCGTAGCGCAATGACAGCGCGTCTGTCTCTGGAGCGATGGACCTGGGTTCGATCTCCGTACCAGCATGGGACTTTTCCCTCGCTGGGAGGTCTGGTACGGGGTGCACTCAGCCTAGTTAGCTCCCTGCGGGGCCAATTGAATAGCTATCCTGATAGAAAGTAGCGTCCCTAAAAGGCCAAGTAATCGTCTTACGGTGGGGGCAGTCGGCGTGCTGACCCCGCCACACTCAACCTGCACTCCTCCGTGGTCTTGGTTGTGCATAGAGGCGACGCCCTAGGAGTTATTACTTACTTTGAAAATGTATCTTTCTTCACTTTTAATAAAAAGTTTGGAACGGGTTTTTA
This sequence comes from Tenodera sinensis, assembly GCA_030765045.1. NCBI lineage: Eukaryota > Metazoa > Arthropoda > Insecta > Mantodea > Mantidae > Tenodera > Tenodera sinensis. The sequence goes on from CM060971.1 coordinate 73,274,655, forward strand.
TATGCAGGAGCAGGGGCTGGAGGTTCCACAATATTCACGACGACTCTTTAAATATTGGCCCATTTGCCCCGCGTAATCACCATTTTGTAGCTATGAAACACAGATATTATCAACTTTCTCGATGTATCTCGGGGCGAGGTACGGATCAACAGTTTACAAGAATGATTAAATTCTGTTTCCTCGTTAAAAACTTGTTTATTGTTCCTTTAGATCACAAATAAATAACACAAATATTCTGGATTGGCGTCCTTTCTCTAATGTGCTACGGGGTCCACACTACCCTAACACGGACTATGTGCATTAGTGAGTTCGTAATTTTCTTCTATTTTTACCCCACCTAACTATCTATATGTTTGTTCTCTGCGTTGTTAATTCTGTTATTTTTTACACAATGTTATTCCAATAAAACACTATACGCTGATAAATTTCCAGATTATACGCGGACTTCGCGATTTCCACATGACGCCAATCCAAACTGTTAAAGAGGAAGACAATTGAACATAAATTTTTGCCGACTATAATCACTATTTATAACTTTAGGAGGCCTTTCTGCTGCCCCTATAATTTTGCATTTAATCATTCCAAGGCGGCTTACGCAGAAAATATCGCCTCAAGGTTTAATTGGATGCCTTAGACTAATTAATGATTTACATTTCAGTCTTTTATTTCAAAGGGTTCAATATTGTTGTGTTTAGGCTACATGTAATTATTTTTAAGTATCTATTAACAATTCCCGGAATTGATTGAATAATACTCAAATGAGCGCGGGTTCCATAGAGTTGAACTTACTCATAATTTATCTTGATCGTATTGGCTTCTTAGGATATGAACCAAATGCGAAGGCGATTCGGAAGGTTACCTCCGTTGTGAGGTATGGAGACAGTACGCTAATTTTACATCACCTGCGTTTCCAGCCGTGCTAGTGAAAACGTTACACTGCTACGCGTTTTCTCACCATAACGTTACTTAATGAGAGCCGCGCTAGGAAATCTGCCAAATGCGGGGTGCCTGATGTTAAGTTTTCTTTAAACCCCTTGGCGAGTCATTCAAAACAAACGTCCGGTGTGATGATAGCCAATGTTGTGCCTTTGCAAGGCAAGACTTGACCTCTCAGTGCTCGAAAAACTCGGACCTTGCAATAAATTTAAATGGAACAATTTGATCACCTTGTAGATTCACACGAATGATCCTTCGTCTCTTCAACCACATGAAGTGTCTGAAAGCTTTTTTTTTTTCTTTTTTTTTTTTCAGCTTCTTTTTGAAGAACTCTTATAACGCCACGGACCTCGCATTTGGTGGGATTTTCAAGCGTTAATTTTGTAGTGTCATGAGTGAATATGTGGCAGTGCGATTCTCTCGCCAGTGGCGCTGGACGTGCGTTGGACGTGCGCTGGATTATGCTGTAAAACGACGGCTCTGTTCTCGTTTCTCTAGGGCTACATGACAATGGAGGTTAGTTTCCGAGTTGCCTTTTTGGTTGACTAAGTTTGGTGTAGGGGAATTATTGCACTGGTCGGTAGTCCACGAAAGCAACATTCACAAACAATGCTGACAAATTTTAAAGCATTTCTATATTATCTTGTAAGAATAAAATAAAACTTGGGGGGAAAAAGAATAAGAAACTTAATTAAATAAGCTATTTGAGCGGATATTAGAAATTCGGCCTTGAAGGAAACTTCGAGAAAACATGTGTGGTTCATCTGCATACATTGTACAGACATCAAATCCGAGACTCTGATCTCTCTCTCTCTCTCTCTCTCTCTCTCTCTCTCTCTCTCTCTCACACACACACACACACACACACACACACACACTCTCCCTCTAAGTGTGATGCAGTTCATTAGAGTGCGATTACATCACACTCTCCTTCTAAGGCTATCAACAGTTAGTTGCTTTTAGTATATTGATTATTACTGAATGATAGAGAAATAGATATTTGGCCAAATGAAATGGCTGCAGTATTAATTTAATACTGATGTTATTATTTTCATTTGTTTCGGAAGGAAATTGCTAAACCGTGAAACCCGGCTTTTTCCATAATCTATCTTTAGTTGTTAAAGGAGTATCGTCATAAAGTGTAGTGATAGTCATGTGCTACTTTTTAATTCATTCTCTCTGAGTTTCTTTGCAACAGCATTGCTCACAAGCTATGTGTGAAGGGAAGAAAAACCGTAAAGCAAAAGCGTTTTAAAGTAATAAAGTGCATTTTCTCGTCTGCACATGGACATAGTCATGGCGGTTTAAAGTTACCAAAAGCAAAACGTGCAACAGGTGACTGAAGCTCAAGGCCAAGTCTGTTTTTAGACAATAATGAAAATTTTGGTTTTTGAAAAATAGATTGTGGTCTCAAGAGATCCCGACGTTTGGTCAAGTACTGTGCTTGGCATCTTCAGTGTGAGGTGATACGTTGTCTGTGATGGTCGCCCTGAAGATGCCAAGAGCGGTACTTGGCGAAACGTCGGTATCTTTGATGACTCTTAAACCACGACCTACAATCCGGAAAAGGAAACGTAGCTAGTAGTCAGGACGCCGGGCGTGAAAGCCTTAGCTTACACATCAGTTCATTTAACGTAAGCTTGTCCCGATTAACAAGAGATGGATGAATAAACTTTTGTAAGAATGGTTTTATTAGAGAGACAACCTTAATTTTGCTCTTCCAAAAATTACATGGGTGCTATGTTTACCTTCACATTCAGAGAGTGTAGAAAAATTACCCTCACTGCTCCCAGTGGTCTAGTTCATGATACTAACAGCACCACCTATAGGGATCGCTTGTACTTTTAAAATAAACTAGAGAAATGTGGTTGTTTGTATGTAAAGCAGAAAGTGTATTCACTATTGAAAATTACAGTGAGTTTAGGACACTATCTTAATGCGACAATAAACCAGACCACCATGAACTCCACAGTCACAGTCTTGGGTTTTCCCTTTTTCTTTCCTTTCTTCTCTCCAAAGTGCTATCTGAGCAAGGCCGGCTAGGATTGCTGCGGTCTTTGCCAAGTTTCCTGGCATGAATTTCTTATGAAACTGTGAGACCTGTAAACAGGTGTCCCAAATACAGAATGTTTAGCGTCAGCTTCTCGTAAGTTATTCAGGTAGATAGGTGTTGAAGTCAGAGATAAGAAATACTCCTGGAACGAAAATGGAATTTATCACATCATACAGTTTCAGGCATATAAAGCAAAATACGCTTCGTGACATTTCCAGAAACAATTGGGCTTAGCAGGTGCCGAAATATTATTGTTCTTCTTTTGTTTAGGGTAAGTCTGTTTGTCTTTAGGCAAACTTAAATACCGATAACAAACACCCTTCTAAATATCCTTTTAATGATCTTCCATCACTTGTGCTTCTTGCTGGCCGTTAGTCTCCTGCTATTTTAATCTATCTTCTTTCCTCTGTTCTACCCATATCTTCAATTCAAAGTTTCTTTCTTTCATTTATACATTTTATTATATTCGTTATATCATTTTCCCATCTTATATCTTCATTATTTATTATGTCCATTGCTTTCGCTCCTGTTGCTCCTATATTCATTCTGTTGTTTTGAGCAAATGTTTAGTTCTCTGTTCTGACACTGTTCCATAATCAAATATACGTATTTTTTATTTTAATTTCAGTGTTCAAATAATTGCTCAACCAAATAAAAATCTCGTAAACAACTTAAATTTTTGCTGAAACATGATTTTGAACTTCAATTGTATTTTGACAGATACAGTGGTACAAATGTTATTTTCATAAATTCGTGCAGCAATCTCTGAAATCACGCTCTGTCCTATTTATAGGAACAGCTTCATCTGCATTAAGAAGAGTACGTATGTTTTATAAAACCATTGACTATCTCATCCATAATCAAATTAAACAAAATTAGATTGAAGAAATTGCCTTATCTTACTCTTCCTGCATTTCAGATCATGAGCATAATTCCTAATGTTGCTTATTTTACTTTTTATGTTGATATTTATATCCCTTATTAACTTTATGATATTTTTAGCTACCATCTTTGGAGTCATACTTATTAAAATATCGTTTTAGTCTCATCCATTCGAATGCGTTTGTTTAACCCACGAAGCATGTAAGAGTTGCTAAAACATATATTTGAGTTGTGCTTCTTAAAATAATCTATTTAAATGTGCTTTGCTAGTCAGAACATATCAGGATGATTCTGGATGCTTATCGATACATTAATGTCCCCAAAAGACAGCCATCATCAAGGGAGATACAAGGATTCTTGTATGTTCTTATTAAAGTTCGTTATGCACCCGAGGTAGGACACACCATGTAGTAAATAGCTTATATGACTAAATTGAGAGGTGTTTGGTGATAAAAGTATCAAGTAATAAAAGATCTGAAAACATATTTATGTCAACATTAGTAAAATATTCTTTGCTAGATTGAAAGGAAAGACGAGGACGCGATAGGCTCTCCTAGCACCACGACAGATGAATGAAGACAAATTTCTGCCAATTGTGAGGGATAGGGGACATAGACCTAAGTAAATATTCCTGGAATTTATGCCCTATATTATCAACTTCCACATATAGTGGTTTGTTTTGCACGCTCTTAAGTAATGCAAATAATATAGTAAGGAAGGATTTTTCATAATTTTTGTAATTGTTTATTTACATAAATACATTCGATTTTATGTAACTTTCCTCTTTCAACACAGAACTTTCATTTTTTTTGTTCATTAATATGTATTTATTTACTTATTCTATTTATTTGTTTATTTATTTATCGTGTGAATATGTATTGAAGTCCATTTCAGTTGTAGAAAATTCGATGAACTGTATGTTGAAAGGCGAGTAGGGAAGGAAGTGTGAATTTATTACTTAAATGAAAAGTGAGTAGGGTTACGGTGCGTAGTAAAATGGATAACACACAAACCTTGTCCATAAAAAAATACATATACTTGCCGAATTCCGAGGTGGTTGGTCAAGCGATTTAAGGGCACATAGAGGACAAACATGCACGCGTTTATATATTATACAGATTTATTTATTTATTACCCCAATATTTCACCAAGATACGCACTATCTACTGGGCCATTGAAGCTCTTAAGGTTATGTTTAAATTGAAATAAATGTTTTCGTTGTTTTAATTTAATAGCTTTGGAACATTATTTTGGAAGCTCTCAAAGAAAAGCATTCTGAACTTTGAGCATGTTCATGAGTTTTCTTCAATTTTTAAGTGGAAGAAATTAAGAGGAAGAAATTAGTAAATGGATAGGTGTAAAATATAAGCTTTGTATCAACTATCGTGGCAAACGGTTTAAAACAAATAAATCCTCGTTTCTGAGAAGTGTATGATATAGAGAAGCTAAACAAAAGAACACGAAAAGAGCAAGAATTAGTGAAGTTTGGACGGAGAGAGAACAAGGTGAGTGTTAAATGATGAAACTCGATGCTTGTTTAGTTCCAAAGGAAGTGTACTGCACAATATAGACAGAACCTAACACGGAGATGCTGTACAAAATCTTTACAAGTACTGAGGCCCGTGAAATGTAAACGGAGCGAAACTGGTTCTGGAAGTCCCTCCACAGATTGCTGCATATTACATAGATAGTTTTCCGAAACACGGCGCTTGGGCCAAATTATATTTATGCAAAAGGCAAGGTCGAGGTAATTAGCTGGTTAAACATAGATAATGGTACCCGGGACTTTTGCAGGGAGCTGGCTTCAGCGAATATCCTGTAACAACGGGTAAACAGGCGAAGGAAAATTGCTAAACGGGCGATTAGTGGTGCAAGAATGGTATCAGATTCAGTGGAGGGCCCAAAATTATCAGTTATAAGACCACTCGGGAATAAGAATAAAGGAATCATATAAGTCCGCGTCTTTATAAAGAAACGACTATAGAGATTTACAAACTTGTGACTGAAGCGGGTTGTTTCTGCAAGTGGAAATATTTTCATCAGAAGGGATGGAAATTTTACAACTATGAAAAAATTAGGATTTTATTTACTAAGCATTACAAAATTCATAATAAATAGCTTTGCGGAATTAAAGCCAAATCATATTGTGACATATTGTTAATTTTAAGGCCAATATTGAGCATGAACAGTAATAGAATAACATAATCAGTCTGTCTTGAAATAGATATTTATTTTAAAGGCATTGAATTTGAAACCCTTTTTATGGCGTGTCTTCACATTATGATTATAAATAAAAACATTTGTGGGTTAAGACCTACTTTAATTATTTATTGGCCTTATATTGAGTACATTATTGCGGCGAAATATGCGGATCTGGACTTTAATATCTCCCTCTAATCTAAATTTGATCCAAACTACAACCCCCACTTTAGTTTCTGTATGTAAACTTCAGAAAACACCACAAGATAAAAAAATTCAGTTAGAAATTCATGGTAAATATCAACATTTTAAAGCATTAATTAATAAGTGTTTAGTTAATAGAATATTAGAAGTGGTTCTATCTGTGAATAGCATGATTCAAAACAAAATATAAAATCAATACTAATAATCAATAAGTTCCTAATAGGAATGCCAAATAGAAACTTAAACTAAAGTAGTAGTTCTGTTTTTCCCCTCAATAATAACGCTAAAGATTTAGATTAAAATGTCGCATGAGGTGAAGTAGACTGGTAAATCACATTTTAAGTAGCTCACGAAATTCTCCTTTGTTATTAAGTTCATAGGTGATTGAAAGTCACACATACTTGAAGAAAGTTTAGAAAAACGTAGGGCAGAACAGTGCAGTGGGAGATGTCGCTCAACTACATGGCCACCACTACCCTTTAAAAACAATTCATCCCAAAAGTCAGATATAAACTTAAAAAAAAAAAAAAAAAATAAACGTACTAGTAAAAAGGAAAATAAATATACGTAAATCTACAAAACAGAGTGGGAGAAGCCAGAATTAAAACAAAGTGATAAATATGTCAAAATAGTATAAAAACTAGATATCTAAAGTTTCAAGCCCTCAAACTCATGCTACTCTCCGCTAAAAGCTTATAAACCCTTGACCGCTGTTGTATCGTCCGCCAAGACCTCTGCAAGTCTGGCAGGCAGCTGCAGAGAGTCTGTAAGGCGCTAGAGAGGAACATTCCGGCACCATGCGACGGATCGACAAAATGTTATCGCACAGTGGACAAAGAGGTTCCGTTTAGATAGGTAACCATGCGAAAAGTTGCACTGGCCAATTTGCAACCGAGCCAAGTTAACCTCCTCGCGACGAGATATGCGAGAGGAAGCTACGCAGTTTATCGGAAGTTCTTTCACTTCTCTAAGCTTATTACCAGAAAGATGACGACTCTTCGTGCCAGCACGGCAGCACTGCTCTCCGCACTTCAAGCCTAAAGTCTTCCAAAGTAACACGAGAGATTATAATATAACTGAATTCAGGCATTGACAGAGCTCCCTAAGCTTTCCCAAGTGTGGTGACATCTCAAAGTCTTTAGGATTTTAGGAGCCAACTCACCTCGACGCGGGATCCATCGCCCCAAGACGTCGTCCTCCCGGGCCGGATCCTACAGACAACGAGAAACAGAGTTGCTGTGCACATATCATCCGTGATGAAGCATGAGTCAGATGATTAATGAAATGAAATGGAAGCATAGAAAATTCGGGGAATATAATTGTCCTTCCTAGCATTCGCCAAGTGATCCGGAGAAACCCCGAAGGAACCCATAGGTCAGGAAGGTCGGCCACAGGAATCAAATCGATCACCTCCCGTATGCGAGCCACACACGTTACTGCGTGGATTTAGCCCTAAGTACATTTTCTCAAGATTTGCCTCAAATTTAATTATGCTTTGCCTTAAATTAGGTACTGCATTAGTTGATATTCCTGGTGAGAGTGGCAGAAGTCTAAAGTATGTTTAAAACTCCAGAAAAATGGGAATATAAATTCAGAGAAATGGAATCTATGACCTTGTTTCCAAGATACGCGCCGACGCGTCTAGAAACAAAGCTCCATTAACCTCTGGGGGCATTCTCATGTTTTTATCTTTTACCATCGCTTTGTTAAATGACCCATAACCACTCAGCATTGTTATTCCTTTAAATACCCTCATAGGATGGTGCTAGACGAGTACATCTGAAATCTTCCATTGTAGCATATAGCCCTCAATCTTCTAAATTAACCTTCGTAGCACGCAAATGGGCAGTCAGGAAAAATGTGTGTCACGAGATATATGGGTGGGGTCTCTCCGGAATGGGTTTACCGAACTCAGGACCGTCACGCGCGATGTGGTTAGGTGTCTGAGATGGTCACGGAAGATGGTGGGAAAAATGACTTAGTATCATCGTGAGAAATTAATTGCACAAACAATGTAAAATATTTATGGAGGAAAAATAAAGTGACAGAAAGGTTACTGAACTGATTTTGTCGTTTTGTCATAATAAAGCACTAAGAAAGCCAGTGTTATATAATATCATAGGGATATATACGTACAACAGTGGCTTAAAGACAACTTTCTCGAGTTTATAACACACCATGATTGGTCATCTGGAAGTCCAAATCTGAATCCGCCGGGTTACTAACTATGGAACACTATTGATATTAAAGCTTGCTCGACAGAATATACAAATCTGGAGATTTGAAGCAAGTAGTGCAAAAGTTTGGACATAAATGCCATACATGCTGTTTTAGAAGATTGAAACCTGTGTGACATCCAAAAGGGACATTTTGAGTATCTATATGTTCTTCATATTCACTGTATTACATTTAATGAATCGTTTGAAAATGATTTGCATAGTGTTTCTCTTGGTTAGGATATCCATGTTTATAGTTGGATAATTGGATATACATGTTTTTAGATAAATGCACCCATTCATTCACCCTAAAATGTTGTAACAAAACAGAGTCCGGTTACCTTTCTATGCGTTTATTGTCCTCTAAATTTTACTACAAGTGCACAATTTCCTTCTATTTGTTAACAGAGTTTGACTTGCATTACACAACATTCATCAATACAACAAGGGCTCAAATAGCCTCGTCGACGGGCCGTTAAACCCCACACACTCACTCGATACAACTAACAACATACTCAGCCATCATGAACATGCGTAAACACATACATACACACACTGCTATATACCTTAAAAATTATCCCTAGAGACTAGCTACGACGTCCTGCCTCCCTACCACCTTATCTTGTAATACTTAGATGATACATGGCGCCCATCTTTCCCCATGCCAGCTTCCCCCCAACTACCCTATCACTTGCATTGGTCACACGCTCTTGTAGCACATTCACGACGACGGCGAAAAACACTGGAGGGTTGTGGTTGCAGATCTTGCAGACCGCCCTCCGGTTATTCCCAGGTCAGGGTATCAACCCTCTACTGGCCGTTAAAGTTGTTTTTCATAATAATAATAATAAAGGCTGGTTTGTTGGTGTATGTTTTTTTTTTTTATTTATTTATTTTTATTTATTTATGTCAGTCTATCCTTTAGGATGTTAAAAGGATTGGATCATGGATTAGTCCTTTTTTTCCCGTTATACGTTGCCAAGGACAAGTCTTGGTCGTTTATAGCGCTCTCCAGGGTCCAAGTCATATTCGCCTAGTCCCCGGATCCATTGTAGCGCTTTCACGTTGTCGATGGGTTTGGTATATATGTATGAGAGAGAGAGAGAGAGAGAGAGAGAGAGAGAGAGAGAGAGAGAGAGAGAGAGAGAGAGAGCGCACGCGAAGACGAAATCACAACAGAGGCCACAGGGAAGGGAACCAGGACATGTTCCTTGGATGTCTTAAAACCGCTTGGTTTTCAGTCCTAAACTCTTTTCACCTTCCCTCCTTGTTCTCAAACTCTCACTTTCTTCCGTATCGCAGTCGCGCCTTTAGGATATTAAAAATTCAAATCAAATCAACTTCTCTCAACATTCCTTTTATTCATTTTCTGTTTGTATTAGTGCCTCTTGCAGAGCTACGTTTGTTTTTAACGAAGCAATCTATATTTCCTGCAAAGATGAATGAAATAGTCTAAGGAAGTAAAACCGCGGCCCTTCCTATCCTGCTGGCTTTTAACATAATTAATATTTAGTAACTTCGCTCGTAAATCTGTCTGACGTGAAAAATCGTCGCGAAATTTAAGTATACGTTCGCAATTTGCTGGATGTATCACATGGCAATATATTTATGTACCTTCCAATTTTCGTTATTCTTAAAGCATTGTTTATAGCCGGAAAAATCTGTAAAGTAGTTCCGTTATTAAATTACATGACATCCACTGTAAAGCAAGATAAGCATTAAGAGGATGATTTGTCATTCAGATTTTCTTATACAGAACATGTATTTCCGGTTAAAATGGTCATATAAGTTAGTGATAAAGAAAGTAGAAACAGAAGAAAGGAGTAACATAAACCAACTTATACACAATAAGTCAATAACATCCATAGTATGCTGCAGTGACAACTCTTCTTATTGTATTTAAGAGAGTTGGAAAGACTCAGGTAGCAGGTTACTTAAACGCAATAAGAAGAATTGCCACTGCAACATACTAAGGATGTTATTAACGTATTGTGTATAAGTTGGTTTAATTTCTTTATCACTAACTTATATGACCATTTCACCGGAAATATATGTTCCGTATAAGATAATAATCTGACTGACAAATCATTCACTTAATGCTTATGTTGCTTTGCAAGTAATCACTAGCTTCTTAAGTGACAAATCATTATTAATTACATTTGATGCCTGTCTGAAAGCTACCTAAACATATATTATAGAACAATCTGACAAAAGATGTCATTCATTGCTAATTATATTATAACTAAATTACAATTATAACTAAACAGGATGACTTGGCAGGAAAAGCCTAGTGAAAGTTTAAAACAAAGTTCAATTTATATCTGTAAATACACATTATGTAAGCGTATAATTCTAGGGAGTTTAGATTGAGTTTCTCCATTACCCTGTGTTTTATTTATTTTTTGAACCTGTAAATGTGTTGACATGATTGTACACTTCAATTGACATGTTCAATGTTCATCGGCCTCCATGGCTACTTTTGAACCTGCTGAACGCAATCCAATCTAATCCAATCACGAAGCGCGCTGGGGCGTGTTTCCTCCGGGTTCTCCGGTTTCCCCCACCATCTCATTCCAACAGTGCTCCATCTTCATTCCATGTATCATCAGTGTCATATGTAGTAAGATATTTATAGTATAAGATATAGTATAGTATAAGATAAATACTACTAATCTAATCTCTGAATCCAGAAATGCAGTTTTAGGAAAATGCCCTTTTTTGTATGTTGTTTACATAGTATAATTAAAAAGCAATTATTTTAATGGATATTAACATCCTCTAAGGACGCAACAGAATGATTTTTAACCAGTGCAGTACTATCCTTCATGCACAGAAAGACCTCAGATTTTATATTCTCAAAAAGGCTCTTAACGATTTTGATTGAATTAGCTACCACTTCTGGTATTTAGGACATTCACATGACAAAGACAATGTAAGTATATCTTTAATTCTCTGGAAACAGTCTGTAAAGGTCCGTTTGTTCGAAAATAATGTTGTACAAATTGAATACCATGTAAACCATAAGGGAGAGACAAAACTTACCACAAAAATGTTTGATATGAAGACTCACATAACTTTCTCTTCTTATAATTGTGCAAACTATCCTTAGAAACGCTTATTTTTTGCCTACTTCTTGTTAATCGAGACAGAAATTTCTATGACTGACTTTAGAACATATTCCTTTGTGGCTGCAGTAGGCTCAAGCAATAATCAACTCTTTTAAGAGGTGGTGGCTATGTAAAAGTTTTGCAACGCCATTATCTTTACATGGCAAAATAGAAATAACAGAAAACGGAAAAAAAGCAAACAATAACGACTTCCCATGTGGAAAAAGCTGAAAACTTTCGAAAATTCAAACCAATAACAAGGACTACATCAAAATAGTTAACTCCAAAAAAGTAATATTTGACAAATTGTATGCTTTAAGGAGGTAAGCACATTTTTGTTCAATAAGATTTCGTGTCTTATCACTTCCGGTTTCCAGTGATACAATAGTAGTTCAGAATGAAGAGGACTTCATTCAGAGGCTCTTTCCAGAAAATTCAATGTATGCATTTCATTTGCCATTATAGGATCTTAAATATATGTTAATTTAATCATAATTGTTTGAGACAGTTTTGAGAATTACTTTTTGAGCCTGTCCTGCGTAAAGGGTAGTTTGGAATAATGTTTTATGTGTTTATGTCACATCCGTAGAAGACGCTGCAACTGAACTTAAAGTTTGGCATTTAACCGACTTTTCGTTTTGGGTTATAGTTTCATATACAGAAACATGCGCACGTGTGCACTCGCACAAGCCTTGTTGGTACGAATGATATTTTCTTTTAGATCCAGGGGGTCTCAAATCATGCATTTTCGTGTAACCTCGGTATCGAATTTTTGGGTGGAGTACACTATTCCCCTTACTTACTGTATGTATCTAGTAAAGAAAATAAAATATTGATCTGTTTTGAACAGTCAGTATATTTAAAAAATGTTGTAATTTACAAAGCACCGCCGTGGATTCTATTGTATATTTAGATCTTGTTCCCTAACGAATGTATATTTCCGTCGTTCCAAAAAAGCTTGTGGATACACATCTAAAACGAATACCATGTCCGTGCAAGTCTATTTTGTTAACTCTCATAATAATTATAATCCGTACGTAAGGTGCGTTTCAAAATTATCTGGTGTTAATTGGCAGCCCAGGCTTAAACCTGGTTCGCGTGTGAAGATACAAGCAGAATAGCACCGAATGAGGAGGGGTCGAGTTTAAAATTTCGAGGATCTGATTAATTCAGAATTAATGGCATACCTTAATTGTTTACTTTTGAGAGCTGCAGTACGATTGTGACTTCACGAGTCCTAGCCACTCTGGCAAAAAAGAATAACGAATTTTATTCCAAACCATCAGTATTCGCGTGTTAGCCCCCCAGGGCATACCAAGTTCACTCTGGTAATGAGGAGACCCACGCACGAGCCATAGTTATCACATTTCAATCTGTAACTGTATCACGACTGCGACTGCCCAGAATTGGACGGCATCACTCCTAGAATCCTCTTATACCTACATTTCTGGACTATTGTGACATTAGAGACAAGCCGAGTACAGATGGTCTGATGGTCTAAACGGATAGTTGGATGTGGTGACGAGCAAATGGCACAACTGATGAGACGACGCAATTAAACCTTCCTACCCAGCTGTCTTTCGTGGAAACAGTAATACAATTTCTTTAAACCACGCATTCTGTACTGTCTTAGATTTCGTTTCCCATTAATTATCCTTACAAAACTCCAGACATGAACTGAGCAGAATGGCTCCACGGTAATGCTTGTCGGATCGGCCACCCTGGTCGGTAGGCGAATGCTGCGGTGGTTTTCTTCTACCACGAATTTCCTATCCATTTCTTGTCATCTTCTTCAGGGTTAAAGGCCTAAGCGACACCGTTCGGTGTGTTGCGGCTCGGCAGTGGATGTTTACTTTGGAAGCGTTTCTCCTTAGCATTGTTTGGTTTGGATTCAGTTTCTGGGGGATGTCTGGAACTAGGGGGTTTGATGCTTACGGCCGACCCTCGGATGTTTCTATGTGTGACCATTAGGGACCCCATCTTTGCCTGCGCACATCTTCGCAAGAATCTGGTCTCCTTCCGTACCTCCCCGTTTTTTCTGCTCAAGTACGTCGTATACGAGGTCGATTCCAGTAGTCTGGATTGCTCCCGTTGGCAGAAGACGCACGACAGAGTAAATCATGTCTCCTCGAACTACCGCGATTTCCAAACTCGGGGGAATTTCACATCACCTCCCCGTTATCTCTCCCTGTCAGCGTTCACGTTGGAAGCAAAAAAAGGGGTCACTTTAGCCTACTTGCAGTGTTCTGCCCCGGTTTTGAGAGCCCCTCCGTGATCTGTACTCGAGAAACGATGGCCAGTGTGTCCGAAGTAGAAAGCAGTACAAATAAATGTCTAAACAAACTATTGTGAATGGTGTAAGAGATTTATTGCTAAACAATAAATAGTTTAGGTTGATTTAACAATAACAATTTACATAAGATTTTAAATGTATATATTGGTTTTTCTTACTTTGCTTAAGGGCGTTTTAAATCTGAAATGATTTAACATACACCCTCTATTCATGGTGAAACTACTGTACGAGTATGATGGTTTAGAAGATTTTATGGTGAATTTTCCCCTTTACGCTTCATAACAAAATGTAAAGTCTCCACTGTATTTCTAATAACGGATGGAAAATCCTGAAATATTAATGGAAAATGATTTGAAATATTGTCGAGCGTGGTATTCATGAATCACTGTTCAGTCAAAATAAATGAAATTAACCTTTGAACCCTCTCCTTAGAACCGGAGTTGACACACACTAAGTTTTTTTTTTCCTCCGATGATAGAAATAATACAGAAATCTGTAAATCCAGTACTGTAAACACAGTAATTGTAGGAATTTTATGTTGAAGGGAAATGGAGAAATAAATGTGATCGTATTTCGTAAAAGAAAAGTGAGTAGGGAAAACTGAGTGAAACTAATATGACGCATTTCTATTTGAGTCATATAGCTTTGTATGAACTGTATATTGAAGGGCGAGTTGGGAGGGATATGTAGGTAAGTCTTACGTGAAAGAAGAGCGAGTAGAGAAAACCATGTGAATGTTAGATATAGTAAAAATGGTTAGCATACAAAGCTTCTCCAAGAAAAAATACATATAGGTGCTGAATTTGGAGATATTAAATGGTTTAGGAAGGCATAGAGGACAAACACAAAAATATTTAACATGCTGGAAAGTCATGTTGAAGATCGAAAGCTGAAATCACACCTGTGAATATTCATAGCAATTTAACTTCTGAGAACGTTCTAGCAAATCATGTGTATTTTCTGAATAGATTAGAAAGTGAATTTGTCTATAAATGCGACGATACATACGCTCCTGCTCACTATGAATTCTTTGGGAACCAGAGAAGTTCACAGCGATATTAATATGGGCTTGCGAACGTTATCTGATGTGTATGTACATACCGAATAATTTTCCAAACTCCCAGAGCAATTTATTGACTTTCTTTTGTATGAAAGAATAGCTTTAAACAATATAACATAATATTACGTAAGGATGCCTTATGTATGAAAGTTATAATTACAATGTTATGAATTTATGTATGATGTTCATTAAAACATATTGTAATAAGTAACATGTTTTTGCTTTCAAGAAATTAACGTGATTAAACTAATTAAGTGATACACCTCCATGCCAAATGATCATTTCTAGTTAAATTTGCTAAACATGAAAAGTATCATCAAGTGGCAGTGTTTGAACCTGGGATCTTCACCCCTGAAGGTCAACGCGCACACTGATGCGCTAGGGGAGCAGATCACTGCATGCACAGTGGCGCAAAACATTCATTCGGCCGAAAATGATACGTGTTGAACAGTGTTTACGGCACACTCTGTGAAACGTAGGAACTGTCCCATAATTACTACCGCACTATGTCAGACGCTGAAGACGCTTCCGTGACCGACCTCAAGGCGTACTTCAGAGGGACTACCCTCCGACCTCCACTGCTTGTCCACATGGGTAAACCGTTCACCACGCACTCCCCGGCTTTATGTCCCTACCACAGGAATAACCGCCTGTGGCTCCCCACTTTAGGTCACATTGCCTCATTGGAGTCAGCGTGGATTCAAGGGACTTGTGGTTGATTACACCGGTGTTACGTCAGCGGCAACATGTCTGGCCGGTGATACTAACCCAACGGCGCACGGCCGTCGTGAAATTAACACAGACGGGGCCCTTAGAGAGCTACGTGGGCGTACATGACGGTGTGAACGGGCTCCGCACCTAAGGCTACACCTGGGGCCAATGCGAAGGGTCCGATCAGCCTTCGCACCTGAGACCTTCGAAGAGCATACAAGTCGGGGACCGCGCTGAAACCGGAGATGGGAAAGATCCCTGCTGGTGAGATAGGAGTTATAAACCTAGGACCTTACAAACCAAAACTCAGAATAAACCTAGAAGAGGAAGAGGGTGATGGAAGAATAGCGGTCAAAGCAGCTACACGTGGCACAGTTGATGGGCATGGTAGGGGTGATATGAGGATGAGCAGCTAGGGACCCTGGGTGCGCCTAACCCATGCCTACCAAAGTAGGCCCCTGGAGGATAACCACATGGAGTACCTCCTGTAGTATCATCGACATAACAAGTAGATGTTACCAGAGGACAATAGCAGGAATCACCACAACTCCTGTTTGGTGTTTATAGATGTTTACCTAACTATTGTTCCCATAACAGCTTGTGACTGTGTTTCCTGGAATTCGCTTGTTGGTTGAAGTCCACTGTCTCGTTTAAGTACTCATCACAAGTAGAATGGCTCATATCTCAACACGTATTAGTTTCCGGACACAAGTTTATAGGAGCATTTATTGTCAGGCACTTTTAAACGCCCTTTTATATAAGAGAGAGAGAGCGCGAGAGCGAAGGCGAAATCACAACAGGGGCCACAGGGAAGAGAACCAGGACATGTTCCTTAGATGTCTTAAAACCGCTTGGTTTTCAGTCCTAAGCTCTTTTCACTTTCCCTCCTTGTTCTCAAACTCTCACTTTCTTCCTATCGCAGTCGCGCCTTTAGGATATTAAAAATTCAAATCAAATCAACTTCTCTCAACATTCCTTTTATTCATTTTCTGTTTGTATTAGTGCCTCTTGCAGAGCTACGTTTGTTTTTAACGAAGCAATCTATATTTCCTGCAACGATGAATGAAAAAGTCTAAGGAAGTAAAACCGCGGCCCTTCCTATCCTGCTAGCTTTTAACATAATTAATATTTAGTAACTTCGCTCGTAAATCTGTCTGACGTGAAAAATCGTCGCGAAATTTAAGTATACGTTCGCAATTTGCTGGATGTATTGCATGGCAATATATTTATGTACCTTCCAATTTTCGTTATTCTTAAAACATTGTTTATAGCTGCAAAAATCTGCAAAGTAGGTCCATTATTAAATTATATGACATTTCACTGTAAAGGATCAGTGAAGCAGTTAAATTGTGCAAATGCTTTTATTATATTTCTTAATTGATACTTGTTGGACAGTGTTTACGGCACAGCCTGTAAAACGCCAGGGCTGCATCACTTTTGAATCCGCAGGATGAGAGGAGCCACCTCGTATATATGTTTACCTGATTTTTGTCATGGTGCATTTTAGAAGAATGCTGATGGCTTAATTGAGCGTCCTTATAAAGTAAAAGGGAAAAAAAGGAGGAGGGGAGGAATTTTCAGGAGTAATTTTGGTAATGGCACGCTTATGTATAATCATAATTGCCAAATAATACCTTTCTGTCTGTTGTAATACGGTTTTAAATCCAACGTTTGCTTTGAAGATTAACTCGTAGATATGTCACTGAGTTGTTCTTTTTACAGTCAAATGCACAGATATCGCACCAAGCTGGGTTATTAAGTTATACATCATCTTTTTCTTGCAGCACTCACTCTTACGGGTATCCAGAGAAGTGTTAATGTAGGGATGACGTGCTTGGGTGTGGCTGGTGCCCAGGGCGCAGTTCATCATGTACCCCTGTGGTGACTTTATCGTGTCCAGGCAACGCCTCTTTCTATTACTATCATAGTCATTGAAAGAAGCACCGTCCTCCACTGCTAATGTCGCAATTTGTTTAATAAACTCCTCCCGGTAACGCCAACCCCCGAGGGCAACTTCTGTTTACCCATATTTACATAAAACTGGCAAGGTCTGCACAATATTCCAGAGAGTGCTGAATAACAAATGTTCATTGAGAAAAGATCGCACATAGTCAAGGAAAATAAACAAGTATTTTGTGTATACATAATTTTAAGATGTACCTATATGATGTGGTAAAAATGAGTTGTTTTTCCTGTTTTCCCCCGCTGGTGCATAATTTCACCAGTGCGTTTCGTGGTATATGCACCGAACTTCGTCGAAGGATGGAACAAATAAATCTATGCAAACACTTCAAGTAAATAAATACTTTCGCTTATTTTATGCGCATACACGATGTTTTATGTTGCTACATTCATTTTGTTTGTCATGCTATACAACTCACTTGTTTAAGAATTGGGATTATACTGGACTAAATATTCAGATTTATTTATAATTAAAAATACAGAAGTATCCTCAAAAAGAGTGGGAGGAAAAGAATAGTGTATATGAGAAACGGAGAATATGGATAATACAAATAAGTCGGTCATAAGATTCTAATTGCAAGCATTCATATGGAAAAGCTTTTGGTTTCATTTTCTTTAAAACCGGCCTTAAAGAAAATCACTAAACAAAACTACCCTCGTGAAGTCACCAACGAGCACCACCTGACTGCAGATGGGACCTAATGCTCGATCTCCTTAGAGAAGGCCTATTATACTTCACCTCTCTTCTGCAGAGAATTCGTTTTGGCCGTTTTCAGTAGATTTCTTTTCCAAAAGTTTCCTGTTTTTCCTGGGCCTACAGAAGAGCTGATCATTGCCCAGAGTTTAGTTGAGTAGACAATGGACAATCGCGTGCACGCTGCCATCTACATTTCAGTTGTAAGTGTTAAAGCTCGTTGTGGTTCGATTTCATGAGCCAGTTGTGCTTGATTCTGGATGTGCAACAGCGTGTCAAGTGTAACGTTTGCGCTACTCTAAGCGCCCGAGTGATAAACAGAGCGCGGAAGATTGTACAATAAGCCGCAAGTTTAGTGCACATTGGTTCTGCTGTTGCTACTCTCGCATGAACACAGCTGTAGGCGTCTGCTGATGTGTACGGCAGCTTTACGGTACCGGTTACGTCTTTCATTCTCCGTGACGAACTAACCTGTATCAGATGTGATCACACACGGTTCTGCGCTCTAGTGATAAAGTGTGTTTAGCAGCAGGAGCTTAAACCGATACCTATTCGTATTACAGTTAACGGAATAAGTGTTTATGTATATCTCAATTTGGATAAGTGGATAAGTGTGCAATACCATTACAGAAATTTCCTCAGAGGTGTTACACTTGTGGAGCGTCCCCAAAGGATATTAACAGCGGTAAAGGAAGCAGTTTGAATGTCCCAGTGACATAAAGTAAAGATGTCCTGTTAATTTCAATAGACAATGAACTATTGATTCAAGATTCAGTATTGACAGGCGAGTTTGTTTTCTTGATTTCCCAACGATTACACATTAGCACTTTGCCATAGTATAGGATAAGGCAGAATGTGTGTGTGTGTGTGTTGTATTGTGTGAGAGAGAGGGCATATTTGGTTATATTTGCCTTTAGGAGAATAATATAAAATCAGAACTTTCTATTATTCCTTTGTTAACCTTTTGTATGCATTGTGTAAGCGATTATACACTTGTAACATAAGAAGTTAAATTCTACTCCTAATTTGCTAGAGCTGTTATTGAAAAAGGTCTGTTTCTCTCTCTCGTGGTGGCGGTGGCGGTATTTGGTAGCAGTGGTTGGTGGTGGTGGTTGGCAGCAGTGGTTGGTGGTGGTGGTTGGCAGCAGTGGTTGGTGGTGTTGGTTGGTGGTTGGTAGCAGTGGTTGGTGGTGCTGGTGGTTGGTAGCAGTGGTTGGTGGTGGTGGTTGGTAGCAGTGGTTTGTAGCAGCAGCAGTCCAAATGAATGCTCGCTGCAATTTGAAACGTTTACACTAATAGAAACTATGTGAACATAGTATAAAGTAAGTAACGATTTAATGTAATTTTAAGACCAATGAAGCACTGAAACAAGAGTTGACACATGAGTTCGGATTCTTGGCTGCTCAGATTGCAAAATCGCACACGGTGAGGTGCCTACATAGATTTACCCGCGCGCTGTCTTAAAGAACTTTGCACTTAATTAAAAATGTCCAATGATTTTTATTCAAATATTATATGCAATCTTTCCTATCTAAGACTCGTGTTTAAAATATTTATATATCAAATAAAATGTACATCTTGAATTTTCTAGGAATAAATTGTAAATCTCTTTTCATTGTGCAGAACTGTATATTTGGTAAACCGCAAGAGATACTACAAAAAGTGGCTCTTTTCAAACCATTAAATTTACGTCAAAGAATATTTTTATGTTGTTGATGCTTGCTATTGGTTTGGATTGTCAGATACCATATACACTTTTCTACTGCTAATTCACTGTTCAGTTGTTCTTTTTTGCCGTGGACCTGCCAACAGTACAATGGTGGTGTTCATTTAAAATATCTGACTTTCGCTTAAGCCCTGGTATAAGAAAACCATTTCTGAAAATATTTATCTGGATTGACAAGAAGCAAGTACGTACAAGAATAAACTTGCTTGAGAGTAGCTTATAAAATATTGGACAAAGAAGGCCATGTGAATGTAACACAATCATACTTTTTGTGTAAAGCTGCTGTTCAACACACACACACACACACACACACACACACACACACACACACACACACACACACACACACACACACACACACACACACACACACACACACACACACACACACACGCACGCACGCACGGACACACGCACACACACACATTTTTTAAATTATTCTTTTTTAATTCAGGAGACCGCAAAACGGGGTAGTTTTGTTGAATTCTCAATACCAAGGGTTTGAGTTGTTTATAATACTTTTTCTATCTACCATGGGTAAGTTATAAATGCTGTAAACTTAGATTATAAATTAATTGTTGAATTGGTTAGAACAATTGTCAGAACATAGGGTTATAATTTTATTATATGTGTCATGGTTAAAGTACTAGGGTTTTGTAAATCCAATTTTGAAAATATGATATATTTCTCGTTACCTTCCATGGCTCAGTTTTTAATCCTCTCCACAAATGGATGCTTTAGAAAGAGTTTAAATAATAGGAATGGAAAAAAGACTGACAACTTCATTTATCGAGTAATTCTGTCGGTCGAAACACTGTGTCATACAGCGTTAAAACTGCCCTCGGAATATCATTTCATACATTTTTGATTCATGCCATTTTCTGTCCACGGCTTGTTAATTTTTCTGTTTCGAAACTGTCTCATTTATATTCATTCACCAGTCGAAATCGTAACTTTTTTGCTTTCCCTTCATTCGCAGCACAGTTGTTAAAAAGGCATTACCAACTTCAGCTCTAGCTTTTTTAAATAACGTGAAAACACAGTACGTAAACAGATTTGTTGATGAACCTGGGCTTGAGAGCTGTTGGAATAGTGGTTGCTCTGTGCATACATGGAAAATTAGTGAGTGCAACTGCAGCTTTCAGGAAACCGTCAATGAATCTGGACCAGAAATAGTTGTGAACCGTTTACTTTGACGTTGAATTGGAAACCAATAAAAACGGCGTGAATCTACAGAAGTCTATGAGGGACCCATTCCTGGTATGGTTCTCGTCGAGAGACTCCAGCACGGCAGAACCACCTCTTACGGCATCCTCCACAAAAAAGAAAAATAAGTTTATGAGCTTTTCTCCTTAACGCTAGTATTGCCAAAAGTTACTCTATAACTTAGATTATCAAGGGTACTTTGTAATCACCACTAATAAAATCTCTGAGCAATTTTTAAAACAAATTTATTTTCAAATTGGATGTTATGTCTTGTCATGTTTATGAAGGTAATATTTAACAACGTTTAACTATTCCTTTTTATTGTCCTTTACATGAATCACATTAGCTTTATGTCAATCGTTATTCTAGAACTTATACCACTAAAAGAGGTCACATAACGACATATCTCAGGAATTTTTAAAACAAATTCATTTAAAATTGGGTATTATGTCTAGTTATTTTTATAGAAGTAATATTTAACATTGTTTAGCTATTGCTTTTTTACATGAATCATATTGTACAGACGGGGCAGTAGTTTATGACCACCTTCACATTTCATTGTTTCTCAAAAACACCAGCCGTGAACATTTTAAAACAATGCGCAATTCAGTAGTATAAACAGTGACTGGCAATAACTAGCAACTACATGCCTTTAATCAAGAAATTAAAAAATAGAATTTAAAAAAAGTACAGAAGGTGGGCATAACGTACTCTTAGCCTTGGTTAACTCTTTCAGGGACTGAAATTTAGGTTTTAGAAAAACTGACTCTGAAACGTGTTGGCCCAGCACAGCTACTATGACTTAGATAAACTATTGCTTGGAATCACAGTAAAAAGCTGTTTTCCCATAAATACTGGTGATCAACATTTCTCGCCGCTCTCAGCCGGCCGGTTCAGTGTATGTTGAACTCTAGCAAACGTGCAATCTGTCTGTTAGTCGACAAAACACACTAATATTAAGTGAAATGGCTCTTCCAGTAGAAGTATTCTCTTTCCCAAAAGTAATTCGTTTATGGAAAGGTTAGGATAAGACTAAGAGATTCAATGCCACAGTCGAGATTTGAACCAGGGATCTTCCAGTCTCCGTCCGGCCGCCATATCCGGCCGGATATGGCATTGAATTTTTCAGTCTCATTCTATCCTTTCCAACCTTATCTTTCACACGGTTATTGTGTGAAAGAACAATTAATTGAATTCGTTTGTGATTGATTCGCCCGTACAGTACCCCCCGATTCAAACCCTCCAATTTTAATCTCTGGGAGGTATTAAAAGTAAAAATTAAAAAATAAATCCACACGCTTCAGGAAAATTTCATAGTAACACTCGTCAAGAAACTGCAGCCATTTCTGAGAGGATACTGCACCTCGAAATGGCCAATTTTCCAAACAGATGCAAAAATACTTGAACAAGGAATGGAGGCACTTGCAATATCCCCTGGCTTGATATGTACCCTGGCTTTCATTTTTACATGTCTAGTTTTGTTTCTTTGTTAGAAATAACTCGGTGATAAACCGTAGTACAGGGCTGGGGAACAGCTCGCGCACAGCCTTGCACAGATAATTGTATGCTCAGCAAGTTAAAAGCAAAAAGCAATTGAGGTCGCTAAAGCTATTGGGCAAGTTGTCCAGGCCTGCTAGTATATTTACTGTGGACCTTCTGTATATTTACCACTCATAGCAAGCAGCACCGCCTGCCGGCCGAGAGCTGTGAAACCTTTTCTGCTCTATGCTGATCATCCATTATATTATTAACTACAGTTCGTTACAGTTCAAAAGCCCTGCCAGTCTGTTTTGGTCATAAGCGATGTATCCTGGAGGGTTATGTTTACGGAATATACCAATATAAGTCACTGTTACATATCTTTAGCTATTCATTTTACCTTGGTGTCCAAGCTAGTTCTATAGGATTGAGATCACATGATGGGGGCAAGCAGACGCGTGTGATTTTGGACATTGACCTTCACCCAGAGGACAATTAGCGAGCTGCTGTCTCCTATCTCTCCTTCTATCACCTGTATTAAGCTCCTCTCTCGTATTACTTCATGCAATACGCTGTATGAGCCACCTGCCCCGTCTTCCCTTTGCAGATATCTATGAATTAAACAGTTCAGTGATATTAATACTTGATAGGATGACATCACAATGTATAACACTACTGGAGGTAACTAACTGACTCGCATGAGTTTTTCCACTTACATATTTCAGTGTTCTAAAACGATTGCTGTACTTATTCTTTCAGGCCAACAGTATAAAATTTCTAGGCCAGTATATAGCGACCTTTTAAAACATTTGGCTATTGTATTTCCCGTACCTCTTTGTGCCCACAGCGGAATATATAATGAAACCATTTCTGTAAACCTTTATGTCGATTAATCTGAAACAGACAAACAAAACTTCTGTAACAGTATATTGCAAAAGATAAATAAAAATAAACTATACTGTGTAGTGAGGTCATGTGAATTTAACATGTAGGTATTTGTATTTCAGCCTCTCTCTCTTTTAAACAAACCCAGTCGACGCTTGACATTCCGCGTTTCATTGTCATGATCTGACTCTGACTAGGGAATTGCATGTAGTCTGGTGTTTATTGGTATGGCTGCAATGATGTTTGAAGTTATTTATTAAAATGCGTTGCTGTTTTATTTCACACTGCAGGGAGTGCGTTGGGGCTAGCTTTCATTAATTTATATTATCACCAGTTAATAAAAATATGCAGCAATATTAACCGTGGTATACATATATTTGGAGTAAACAATGCCCAGCGATCAAACAGGACGAAACATTGATTTAGGTCTCGGTGTTTTTCTGTTTCAGCAGCATTCAAAGTTTGCATTTGGTGTCACCACATGACATGAATTGCAAGTTACAGTAACTATAGTCGGCGAGAACTAATCAGGCACTCCATAGCTAGCTGATTCACTCACCTGCGCATGAGGCTAGTGCAATCTCTTCCAATCGAATAGTCGTTGTACCATGTGTCTGTAACACGATTTGACGAGACAGCGCTAGCCTCGTTCGCAGGTGAGTGAATCAGCTAGGTATCAAGTGCCAGGTTGGCTCTCGCCGACTTTAGTTTACAAAAAGCTTAGTGTACAAAATTGTAGGTTCTTTATATAATAAAAATAACACTCAACTTCTTTACTTTCTTTACGATTTAGCTCAGTAAATACAGAAAGTAAGTACGGCATTCCATCCAAACATTTCATGTCAATATATCATACACAGGGCACCGTAGCCGAGTGGTTAGACCATTCGATTCTCACCAAAGCAACCCGAGTTCGATCCCACGCAACCGCATGTGGTGGACGAAGCGGCGCTGGGGCGGGTTTCCTCTGGGTTCTCCTGTTTCCCGCGCAATGTCATTTTACCGGTGCTCCATCTTCACTCCATGTATCATCAGTGTCACCACCTGCGGTGCCGTAGTATTAAAAGTGGGTGTTAAACTCTATGGAAAAGGCACCCTCCGCCCCCTAGTAGCTCATTAGCTAAGCGTCTCCAAAGAGACAAGGTTGGCCATCGTTGACATAGTTAAACTGGCGTGAAATAAATGGGCAGAGAGAAATGAAGGGTGTTGAGAAAATGTCCTTGCATTATTAGAGCACTATTGTTGTTATTAAACTGGTTTATATTCTACGCGCATTATCTAACAACTACGTTTAAGGAACGTTTAATGAAAGCCGAGGGGCATCATTATTACAATTTGGGAAGCACAAGAGGAGTTGATGCATCCTTACACTACAGTTTCAAACCAGCGAAATGCTCATAGAGGAACGAATGTGGCGTGAGCATAGAGCCGGGAAATGGGGCAGAAGTTTCATTTACATCGACCGCAACTTGCAGCATATTGGAACTCCAGTTAAAAAGCAAGAGAGTGTGGTTGGTGAACTATGAAATGAATCTGCCCCATGTGATACAGCGTGAAACAAGAGTTATTCGTCTCGGCAGTTACAAGCATATTTCCATCAGAGAAAGTGGGAATAAATTAAAATGTTAATGAAACCGCAGCTTCCGAGAGAGAGACAAAAATAGTGGACTTGCAGTATTAGAGGTTTTATTTAGTACTCTCAGCGCACTACTAAGCCGGACATGGTCCCATTTGCAACGCTAAAATTTTCAAACCGACGTTGGTAAAGCTTTTAAAACAATGTGGAAGTTTGGTTTTTCGAAATGCTGTGGGATTTATTCATTAGGAAAATGCTTTGGTGTACTATGCAGAAAAAAAAGCTCTCAATATAGTACTCGTACTGATAATATTCCGATTTCTCAAGGTGATGTAAAAGTAATTGAGCTAATTCTAATTGAAGCATTATTTTGTTACATAAATAGCAAGATAAGTAGTATAAGAGTGCATTAAGCAGAAATTCTAGAGGAGTGCAACAAATATGTCCAATAGAATCGTTGTCAATAAAGAGCCGTTTCGCTGGAAGAAAAAATTATTTGTGTAATATTTGGAGCATCTAACTTCTTGACAAATATATGTTTGTGTGCGCACATGCGTGTGTGGTAACGGAATGGGGACATCTCGATTCACTGCGACCCCGATATGTATCTTTCGCAAGCCACCAGCCCTCAGGGGGAAGGGATGAGGTGAAGTGAGACCGTAGGCTTGTCAGAGAGCGGAGGCAGCGAATAATTTCCAAGAGAGATTTGGCAACGTCACATTAATATTAAATTGTGACAGCTACTGAAATAATAAACCATTTAAGTCCATTTCTCAAGAATTTAGACGGCTCCAGGTATTCCAAATATTTGACAGTATTATTTTTCGGTGAAATTGTTCTTTATTGGCAATAATTACATTGGATATATTTGTGAAACTCGTTACCTAAAATCCGCGGTTAAGTTATGGCCGAAGCAGTACCTTCCATCCGGTATATCACATTCAGATGACTTTCTTTAGTTTAAGTGAGTGAAATTTTTAGGAGCTGGTCGTTACATGAAGATTTTAAAATTACATTCTCTTGCATGCCAAGGAAATAAAAAAGTGAATAAGGGAAACGTAAGCATTGGAAAGTTCAAACCAATGAGAAGGAATATCTCGGAAATGGTTCACTCTGCCAAGAAATTTGACAAATCGTGTGTTTTAACGAGATCTACATTTTTGTACGGTACGATTTTGTCTATTTCTTTCGACTTTGCAGTTTTTTAAAAGTCATCCGGAATGAACAGAACTTCTGAGTACACTCTCATAAAATTGAAGATATAATGTACATTACGTTTGGCATGAAAATATCTTAAACATATTTCAATAAAAATCGTTACGACAGTTTTTGAGAAATTCGAAACTTCTTAAAAATATTCTATATAAGCGGTAGCCTGGAGGGATTTTCTTGAAAATCTGTGAACATGAACTTAAATACCAGGTTCGGTACATAATCGACAGGCAGACAAGCGGACAGCCTGACGCAGACAGAAAGAAACATACACGCACATACTCAAACAACATTTTCCTAAAAAATTATTTCGTCGAATTTAGGGGTTTCAAATGTGTATTTCCGGTGAAATTTCAGTATTGAAATTAAAACGCTTATTCCTCTATCTGCTTGATGTGGGGTTGGGTGGGTGAGTGGGTGAGTGAGTGTGTGTGAGTGTGTAATATATTTTAAATAAGTTTTGTTGTTCATCCCTGACTCTGAAGTTTACAAGTTCAGGTTACCTGTGTCATCCCCTTCTCCTCACCACACTGTCCACATATTCGCACGGACACATTGCAAGCAAAAGATATTTGTCCCTGCTCTACCAATAACAGATGAACAAAAACTAGAGCACAAGATGTTTTTTCTTCTTTTTTATAGTAAGGGAAAAATGTTTTAAGGACGCCACTGCCACCCTGGAACTGCAACAATGCACCACATCAGAGTGGTAGCTCTAACTGGTATCTTGCTGACGGTCTATTTCTAATGCCTTAACACTTTCTCTAAAGAGTAGATTAGGGTGCAGCCCTCCGTTTGTCCTTCTCCTTGGTTTCCAGGATACACATAGCTAATTGTTGTAGTACATTCCATACCTCTGAGTTCCGTATCACTATGGTACTTAAGTTCTCCACTGTCAACTCCACATTCAATTTAGCGTATGCTTTCCTTCTCTTACCAACTCAACGTGGGCATTGAAATTAAAGTATGCACAACTGAGTCTTCTTCCTCACAATATGTAGGTACAACTTACGCTGTCAGTCTTTCCCATTTTAAGGGCGTAATTTTTAAATCTTCCATGACCAGTTAAAGCCTGTAATAGGAAGTAATCTGCCTGTCGATATTTACTGCGCAACCATGGTTCAATCTCTGGCTAGGTATAGTGGTTTCATTCCATCTAACTTGCCATTCATTAATAGTTTGTTCCCTAATCTCCTTTTTGCCTTCAATGGATCTGTTTGAGGCCCAAATAAACTGTGTTTCGTTGACTAACAAATCATTAGGAATGGCTCCTGCTATTACTTGTAGTACTCTATTTGAAACCATTCTATAGGGAGATATCGTTCTCAACAATACTTTTCTTTGTGCTCTCTCCAAGGGTTTTACAAATTTATTCTTTTTAAAGTTGATTGCCAAATCGGTGCAACATACAGCATTATTGACCTAACTGCGTCATATATCATTTGCCGTTTAATTGAGCGGGATGCACCAATATTAGACGTAATTCTAACAAGTTGGGATGCTTTCTTCTCTGCCTTTTTGGTCGCGGTCTCCAAAAGTGATGCTTTCATCTATCATGACGCCTAAGCATCTCGTTAAAGTATCTGAACTGGCCTCCAATCCTTCCATATTTTCCTTTTCCTCCTTTTGAACGACCCCCACTGTCACACAGCTTAGCCTATATGGAGCCTTTTCAAAAAATAATTTCAAAAGGAAGTTTAAGGGAGATCTATAATAACCTAGTCGAGCACAGTACATCTTCCTAATTGGAGCAAAATACTCGTATTTTTCCCTCGGGAGGCCTCATGAGGTTTGTCATTCGCAAGCTTATAACAATTCTCTTCTTTACCTAAAATAAACTACAATCCATGGAAATCTTTGTTTCTAATATTTTCCCACTTGTTTCTAATGTTCGCACCACTACTCTGAGAGGTAGAGAAAGTAAAAATTGCACACACGAAGGAAGAAAAGAGCGATAGTCCAACTAATTTCGCCAATTTTTACTTACGTTTCCCCAGTAGCTTCAGAGTGCTATATTTCATGCATTAAAAGTAAAATTTCCCCATTGGTAATGGATTGACCATCGGACCCTTTCAAAATGAATTGCAGGAAAAGGACGCGGTTTGGGGAACGGGCCCATTTACTATATGTGACCCGTTTTGGCGATGCCTCAATTCTGATAGCGATAATGCATGATCCAGGTGGTTCTGGCACTGATAAACTCCAGCCTCCCCGCATTTGTTTCACCACTCATTTGTGTGGAGGGAAGCATTTTACTTGATTCTTCCCACCTGCCGCCAGAGCTTCCCCCGCAAAAAATGAGCGTCGGGTGGCTCTCGAATCTGAATATCAAATATGGGGCTTAAGCTACGCCACGAACTGTGCCGCTAAAGGTAAATTGCGTGTCCTCCTTGTAGTAAATGGGAGGAACCTGATTGGAAAATTTGAAATTAGAAATCCAGGTTAGCAAAGAGGACGGAGACGGAATAAATTGTACATGTAGATGCAATACAAGGCTTCCGTTTGCATTTCAATAACAAATGTTACTACACGCCTTGTGTTTTTGAAATATGAGTAACAAAAGACTGTGTGGTTACAGAATGTCACACTCCAACATTTGTATGATAATGTAATATATTAACACTGGTTTTGTTTGACAGCAGTAGTATTTTTGAATGCCTCATGAGTTTCAAAATTTCTTTGATTTTGAAGTTAATTACAGCAGCGGCGTAGCTGCAGCAGCAACAATAATAATAGTAATAATAATAGTAATAACAGTGATGGCATGAGGGCCGATGTGAGACAGAAGCCTATCAGCACCACCACCATCCTGACGTTACATGCACAGTGCACATGGCAGAAGTAGATCTCTTATTGCTTTGAGAAGTCGAAATGCTAGTTTGAGACCCAGAGATCACTGTCACTTATAGGTTCCCATTTTGCTCACGATGCTAAATGACCACGTGTCTTTGTGGGCCGAAAAAAACCACACTCCTGCTGGTCGACTTGAACCCAGGCGCAATCGCGAACTGAGCAATCCACTCATGGTGCAGAGGAATTTTGAACTTGTAGAGCCTCAAATTTTAATGTCCACATAGGTTTCCTACTGCAGATACATTAAAATAATTTTTAATGTTTTAATTATTTCCTGAGATGTTATTAATTTATTTCCAATAGAAAATTTCTACAAATCTGGTTAGTTTTATTTGCTCTAACTATAGTAAGTGAAGCTTTGCATTGGGCTCCATAAAGTAATATTTATATTTGATCGGTTTTTTAACTCTCTCGGGGCTCGGGTGTGATAGTGCATGAGAATTTGGTGTCTGCACCTCTCAGACATTCGTTGAATGACTCATACGGAGATACGAGATTTTCGAATTCGGTCAACTTCCTATTAGAATTCCTCGCACCACACAAACTCTTTGTAAAGAAAATATTACATATGGCTATAAAATATAGTCAAGTCCTTTAAGAGCGAGTCGCTGATGATGGTTTTGAAATTTTTATGTTCTTTGTGTGATCGATAGCAATTAGCGAATTAAGGATTTACCTTTGCGAATCTCGTACGTATTTGAAACTTCAATCTAATTAGTGGTTAACGCCACAAAACTGTTTATTTCGCAAAAATGCTGGTTTTAACATGTATATTTTTCTGTATAGTAAGGTTTTTCTGCGTGTCTTACTATTTATTATCTACACAGAACTCGTTGAGATGAAGGCGGTGCCGTGGCCGAGCGGTTAGCGCGCTCGCCTACCACCTAGGTGGCCCGGGTTCGATCCCAGGGTATTCGTGGTGGACGAAGCGGCGTCAGGGCGGGTTTTCTCCGGGTTCTCCGGTTTCCCCCGCCATCTCATTCCACCGGTGCTCCATCTTCATTTCATGTATCATCAGTGTCACCGACTGCGATGCCGTAGTAGTAAAAGCGGGCGTTAAACACTACAACAACAACAGTTGAGATGAAGATGATTTCGGAGGCTATTGCCAGATATTCAAGATGTTAATTTTGTGATATCTTAAAAATGCGTTATTTAAAAAAACCATTAGAACCATTTTAAGAAACAGTTTCTCACACTCACTCTCGCATTTATATTCACACTTATACACAGCCACACCGACACTTACTCATATTCACAGACACTCACACTGTTTTCAACAACTTATGTTTTTGCAAACCTTAACTTTGGTAATTAAAAAATTACTGAAGGGATTTAAATGAAACCGTTTGTGTTTGCTACTGTTTACATAATTTAGAGCACTGTCCGGAACTATACCCTTCTGTTTCAGTTTTTTTCTGAAAAAAAATATTGGATTTCAAAACTTTCCTTTGCCAATTTGAAAATATGTTTAATATTCTTTGTACGGACAAAACCTGAGTTTTGATAATTCCCATGGAACAAGGCTTAATACTTAAAATAAAAGCACCATAGTTGAAATATATTTAAAAATATACAATATATTAGGACTAAACCTGCTACCATCATACAAATATGCCGCCATATTGATAAATTAAATTAGGCTTATAAATTCATTTTTGGCATTGAAGTTCGGTGCATCTGGCATGGAAAAAAGTATTATGTTGTATTATGTGACTTCAATAACAAGTTTGTAGTTTGATCCGTGCAGAAGAATAAGCTATTGAGTATCACTAATTTGTATACCCCATAAGGGCTCTACCTACCACCTTAAAAGCAAAATTAGGGGTTACTTTTTAAGATACTGTAGATTGGTATTCCATACGTGTGAGGAAAGCTTTTATATGAATGTTGTGCAAGTGCAGTGTTCCTCTTTATTTTATTGTTAAGCTATTTTACTAATGCTCCAATAAACTGTAAATGCGCTGTGGATTTTCAGTGATTTCTCTCCTAGTTTTCATTATTTATCGGCTCGCAACGCAAGAAGCTATTCACGGAAACCGTTCTACTATCGCTTCCGCACATTTGTTTTATGATGTGTTGGTTTAGGAGAAAGTTGACACAAGTTGACCTAAGAAAAACAAGAAGTAAGTTTATGCCCTCCTGAAATACTCCCTTGGTGGCGAACTACAACTTCCTTTGCAGAGGGAGGGAGGGAAACTATATCATTGCATTTTTTTAAGCACCACGTTGTATCTCACCAAATTCTGTTACAGCAGACGACGGAAAATAAAGAAAATAGAAAAAAGAAGGCGCTTGCGTGAAGCACTTTATCAAGGAACTTTGACAAAAGCGATTTCCATAAGAAAGACGGATAAATTTTTCGATGTTTTTTCCTTCTTTTTACTTCTCTTTCTCTACCCCACTTCCTGAACTATCCTACAGCAGTTACTACAAAATAGACGGCGCGCGAAAGTTGGAGAAAGAGAAAGTGAAGAATTGGAGAAAGAAGTGATGTGCTAGACGAAAAACTACGCTGAACAGTTAAGAGATTTTCTTGAAGTTGAACTTACATTGACGAGCTCTAAAATCTTTCCCCCATCGAATATTAAGATCAAGCGGTTTTGTTCAGTATCACGCGAGCAGTTGAGCATATTATTTGTACTTGGATTCCTCGAAGAAGTAAATACTCTCTTATTAGACTTAATTTTACATCAAATGTAATTGTGTGACACGATATAATTTTTACGGTATAGCAAGTAGGGTAAGTATTGTATTCACCCAAAATTTCGAGCTCGAGATTTCACCGGAAATATGCGTTTTGAGGCCCCTGAATCCCAAAAAGTCAGTTAAAGAAAAAGGTGTTTCTGTGTGTCTGGTTTGGTTTGTTAAAAACCAAATGTGGTATTTAAGTTTTAATATCTTTCAAGGTTGCGACACGAATATTTTTAAGAAAATTCCTCCACCCTAAACTGCCTTTTGTATGGAAAAGTTTTCGAATATTTTGCTTTTTTTTTCAAAAATGACTCTAATGATTTTGATTAAAATTCCATATGTTTAAGATACTGTTATGGCAAATGAAATGTATATTTTGAATTTTCTGGCTATAGCCCATGTAATCCTCTTTACTCTTGATGACTTTGCATAACTGGTAAACCGTAAGAGAGCAAACCTTACTACACAAAAAATTGCATCTCGTTAAGGCAGGTTATGTCCAAAATCAATGTTTTTGTGGAGTGAACCATTTTGGAGATGTTCCTCGTTATTTGTGCGAGTTTAACTTTTCTCAAATAGAAGGTCGTTATTCAGGTTTATATCTCTTAGACGTGCAAAGAGAACGGAATTACAAAGGTTTAAAAGATTTGACTATCACTCAAAGCCTTGCACCTACAAGAAAATCAGCTTATTTTGTTTATTTCGAGTAAGATGAAGAAGATAGAGGAATAAGAGTTTGTAAGAATAATTAATACAAGAGTAGAGAAGGTCATGTGAGTGTAACACATCAGATTTGTTAGTGTGCATATAAACTTACTTGATACGGAGGGAGATGACTCTGCGGAAAGGGGGGGGGGGGTGGCAAGGCTAATGCTGGGGTGGTTCTTCTCCTGCATTTTATTAGCTTCATTTCGTATAATTTTGCTTTAGCTTTCATTTTACAGGTGGACTATGTAGTGTAGATCAGCTTCGGACAGATGGAATGAATACTTGCTCATTGCAAAGCTCTTTATGGCCCTATAAGCACACATGAAAGATGGAAAAGGAGACAGAATGAAAGGAAATGATGGAAAGCAATAACAGTCGCCTGCCGACCTAGGTCGGAGTGGGCAATTGATAGGAATCAAACCCTGGGCGTCTCGAATGCAAGCCTCACACGTTACCATACTCATCTCGCTGGCTTTTAAAGAGCTGTTAAACGTAATATTGGAAACTTGCCTATACTAAATAACATATTGAAACTGAATATAAACTCTAAAAAAGATAAAAGTGATTCTTATACGTTTGATTTCGGACAAAGGTAATTGATCCTCCTGATAAAGGTTTAAAAATGTTTCATTTTCTCCTTCCTCAGTTCAAATATTTTCCAGGTGTTAAATCATGTGGAGGTCTGGTGCCTTGGGCCGATTACTTCGAGGTTACTGACACCTTATTTCGCTTTGAAATGTGGAATTTTGAGCGTGTAAATGTTGTCAAGCCGGCCCCCACCCGTAAAAGAGACACTCAAGGTCAAGATACCCAACACCACTGGGCGGCGATACACAATATATCAGTCGAGCGGCCCGGAACAAAGACAGGTTTCTGCAGACTGGTAAAGAACACTATTCACGTGCTGGACCCTGGGTCCTTCACTGCGCCCAATTTTAGGCCACGACCCAGTAGTTACAAATACAGTGCTAAGGTTTGTCGCCACCATTGGATTTGGTAAGCAAGTTGAACTTTAACTATAGCTTTTTTAGGCTTTTATTGTGTTTTACTTTTATTTTAACGTTTTAATACGTTCACCACATAGTTTTTAAGTTTAAATTTTAACTATTTTAATTTTTAGTTGTTTTAACATTGACTTTTTAGCTTAAGGGTGAGTCTTCAGAGCTTATGAGTTTCCCTGAATTTATTTTTGACTTTAGGTCCTACTGACCTAGTTGTCGAGGAACCCTTAAATCCCATACACTCATTCACTCACTACGTGCCAGGCTTGTTTACGAAAAGGCGAGTTTCGAGAACAATCCGTGCTACGTCATTCTCGCCTATATAAGCGAATGCGGCGGCGAAAGAATAGTCACTGAGAGTAATTATTAGCATTTAGTTAGTTTTAAATGTGTGTGTGTGCGTTCATCATTGTGTGTGTATCGTCAGACACAATTTTGGACATTTAATCGTCGCGTCGGACGATTGTGTTAACGACGGAAAAAAGAGAACTGTGTTTTTGTGACTCATTTTTAACGAACAGAAAGTAATTATATCACTATCACTTTTCTATCAATGACTAACCTCCATCATCCTTCTATCATATTAAACCAGATAGAAAAATGAAGTTATCTATAAATAATGTGTAATTAAGTAGGTATCCGAATTATTAATGGATGGTTAAATCTATGTAACATTTATACTTCAAATCTAACCAGTGTACGTGTTTATTAGAAGCAATTATAATGCAAGTGAACCTTCAATGGGGGGGGGGGCGTATTTTACTACATCCCAGAAAGAAATCGACGCTACGTGGAGTGGAACAGCGGAGACATACCTTCACGATTTTCTTTTTACAAATAGAAAAGAAAAAGAATTACTGAAAGGGGAGGGAAGTTGGTCTCTTTCGTCTTCTTTCCCTTTCCGGCAGGTCGACTAGGCCGGAGATGGTCGCACCGTGAGCAGATAGCACGCAGTTAATCTCCTTCCGGGCTCCGGGATCCAATGGACTGTCGAAACAAAAGATATAAGGCGACGTGTGTTCACTTCGGCGCTTACCGTAACATATAGTAGATACGAGTTCGGTAGACGAGTGCTGAGCAAATATGAGAACAAAAGAACATGCCTTCCTTTCTGGGACGCAGTATCCCTGATTCTCTAATACCGTTCGGGACATTCTGGTATTAGAGTTGTAGAATAATCTACAACTAGTCTTACAACAATAGTGATGGTGAGAAACCCCTACATTTTACCAATATTTGACATTTGGCCAAATCTCTAAAAGTGCACAAAGCAGTACCGAAAGCGAATTTAGTAATGTGCAAGGGTATCATGATTATTTACCGAGGTTTTCGTAGTTTTCCCTTCCTTTTCTTTACCCCTCTCCAATGACAGCGGTATTCGTGTTATTGGCTAGGTATGACATGCAGTGACATGCGAGGGGAGTATTGATTATTTGCGGCGTTACTCAACTGTTGCTTGTTTCACAGCATACATCAGAAACTACAAGTGGCCAAATTATTGGTCTATGGCAAGGTGGTAACAGAGTTCCCAAGTTTCAGAAACTGTGCAAATTTACAGATATGTAAGTACATTTTAATGCCACTCAAGAAAGGCGGTTTGTAATGCCGTATTTTCCCCAGGGATCGTTACTCGACAAGTAGTAAGTGTTAGATATGCACTGTTGGTTAAAGCAGATCTTTTCAATCTTTAAATTTCGATCCAGTAAAGAGTTAAGTTTGGCCTACTACTGGTGTTAGTGTCTTTCCCCTTTGGTTTTGGGAAGTTAGTAGATACTACTAGAAATAAACTGAACAAATAATGAGAAAGGGAGTCGCAATCAAAATAATTGCAGCGTGTGTCATTTACTCCTAAAAGAATTGTGCAAACACAATACAAGAGTATCGTAAGAATCCTGGTCAACTTTTGCTGATCATAAGCCATTTCTTCCGTTTACAGAGTAGATGCCATAGGCCGCATTAAACGAAGAATAAGATTATATAAACTGCACAATCTTGTTAAAGAGGATGCATTTTCATTTGTTTACAGCAACAGCCGCAAAATAATTTGGTCAGATAGAAGTATAATAATCGAGATAAACTTTCGGGCTACAATAATTAGCAGAGTCGTGATGGATAATAGGTTATGACGGGCCTCTCAAAGCTTAAAATCGCAGCGGGTGCAATCCAATGTGCAGAGCTTCTTTTCGCCGTGCATCGTGACGACTCGGTTAAGCTCGGGTCAATTCGTGTACTGCAGAGCGAAGGAGCGAGTAAGCGTTGTTATAGACGACTTATAAATGAAATAGAGGCATATAGCACAAGAACCTAAAAATGGAACGACTGATCCAAAGGAAGCAAACAATGTCGAGAATTCGTTTAAATCAGAATCGGAACTTTCTTCTTCTTGTTCTTCTTCTCTTCTTCTTCATCTTCTTGTTTTTCTTCTTTTCTTTTTGTTTTGAAAGTCCTGACGGTAGAGCCAAATGTCTCATCTGCCGTATAATAATTAGTTGGGTGAGAAAATGAAGTAGGATACACACAGAAACATAAGGTGGACATTTGCATTGAGGTTAACTTTTCTTAGTCGCAGTTTGCACCTTGCACCTTGCACGGTGCATGCAGCTTGAGAGGCTCTGGGTTATAAAGATGAAAAACTTGGCGTCTGCTGAGGTGCAATAACTTGAGAACAACTGCAAAAGTAACAGCCGTTGGTCATCTCTTGATTTTGAAGGCAGTATAAAATTAGGTGTTAATGTAGATCGAATCGCTGCACATTCAGTTTTGAAATATTTATATACAAGTGCTTCAGAGATATTTTTGTCGAGTAGAATTTAGTAGAAATTGCTACAGAATTCACAGTTGTTTAAATGAAGGCTGTATTAGATTGTGTATTTTGCAGAAATCACGTTAATGCTGTCGTTTGGTTTTGAAAGATATTTTATATTTTAAAAAATGCAAACGATAAACAAATTAATTTTGAAACAACAAAAGAAAAGTTTTGAGTGTAACGATGAAGCTCATTTGGAAACGTAAGCTTTTAAATTTAAAGAATAAAATTCTAACTGTTCCCCCGCTTTACAGTATGCAATATTCTTGCATTTTGTCAATAGTGATTGTTATTGCTGCCTCAAAATAAACACAGGTGAAATGTACTTTCAAGGATACTGTTATGATTTTTTACACTTATATTTCCTTAGTGTGATTTTCCTGTTTCATACACCCAAAACAATGCCTTGCTGAGAACTCTGCCTTTAAACACATCAGCTCTTCTGAACATAAAGATGTTTTTATTGTGTTGCCTTACATGACTTTAAAGTAACTGATGGCTTTCTAGACATGCATGCGATCCAAAGTGATAGGTGAATAGTAACCATTTGATTCCCAAACGAGCATTTCCGTCATGAAACATTTTCTCGTTTCCTTTTTGAAAGGCAATTTTCCTGGGGGATATCACGTCTTCCTTTTCCGCTCCGTTGTGTTAATGGCACAAGGTGTGAGACAACGTAAGGGCTTTCGTTTAGCTTTTTCAGAGTCAAACTTCTTTCTAAAACAAGAAACAAAGACAAAAGGAAGGATATTGTTGCCGTTCTTCCCAACATATAAATTGACTGTTCTTGTATTTCTTTCTACTAGAAAGAATGCATGGAGTTATAACTCTTAATAAGGAAATTCGTATGGCACTACACTTGTATTTGGGGGAGATGGGGAGATTCATTGCTGAAATTGCAAACATTCACAGAATATCTGATAAGTGCATTACATAAATCGAACAAATCGTTGATCCTGGTGTTCTCTGTGCTGGGCTTACAATTCAGATAGATGTGGCAGAAATATCCTTTAGGTTATCGAGCGAGGTGGCTCCTGGTAATGAGAGAGACTCGCATTCGTGACGTCCCGGGTTCTACACCTGCTAGCCACTCACCCTGACATGGGTTTTTCATTAGTTTTTCCCTGTCGATATGGTGAATGCTCTCCTCTCCCTCATTTCGTCTTCCTCTTTCATGATAACCGGACTATTCCGGGACTGGATTGGTCGATAGGGGCGCAGCGCGCATGGGCTTGGAACATCTCGGCTCCGCCAGAGGATGGCCATCTAAGTCTCTACTGCCGAGACAAACATTCCACAGAATTCACTTATCTGAGTTGCAATACTTATGATTTTAAGATAACATGACGTTGAAATTAAGATGCTAAACACTATTTAAATATTTTTGCACTATGTAACTAATATTCCATATTTACCACTATTGTTGCTATGCATCGTAAGTTGAAGTCACATAAATGGAGTATATGCTGTAAAAATTCTGGTAGCATAGCATAAAATGTATTGTGCATGAAGCACATAGTGTATTAAAATATATGAAGTCCAGAAAAACCAATTTTTCGACATACATGCATCATATCACGCCTTCCCTCTTTTGCCTAGTAGTTTTTCTCCACAGATTTATAGCTTTTTCCTTCTAGCAAGATGTCAATCACTCGCTGAATTTGGTTCTTCTGAGCGCTTTGTTCAAATGCTGCCGATGATAAACAACGAGAACACTAAAGAATACTCGAAATGCGTTAGTTATACATACGTGTTTCGATGGATGCTCTGTTGAGACCCAACAGCTGTACTCAGTGATCGCCACGCCGCCTGAACGCAGTATACGAAATCATGGACAACGAGAATGAAAGAAAGTGAGAGAAGCGTATGTCTCACTCTTCTCAGGCAAGCGAGACACTGCTCCCACTACCCGGCGCAGTGTTTACCCCACACTTTTCGTCACACAAAAAGGTTGCGGATCAGAATTTCAAAGCCCTCCCATAAGAAGTTTCACTTCAAAAATTGTGGGTGCTTGTGAATCTGCTTTCTGAGAACGATTTTAATGACCATTTACGTAAGAAAATACCAGAATAGAATCACCTGCCTTTTGCGAAGAAATGCTTTGTTAGCATATTTATCATAGCGTATTCTTGCTCTCCGCGATGTTTATCTTCCTGTATAGCGAATGATTCCCGCCCTCTTGGCGTTGACGCATGCTCTTCATGGTTTGAACTCCAAATGTCTACCAGTTCTCAAGATATACCAAGGGATGTGCCCATTGTAGCGTTCCGGTCGTGACATGGACGATATGAAAAATGCATGAGATAACAAAGGTCTGTGTAGAAAAGTGCGGTACATTTCAACATTCTTTCTTGTATACTCCTACGCAAGGCAAGGGAAGAAAAAAACTCGAACGTGAATGCACAGAAGTGTGCGAGTTATTTCAGAAAAATGTGTTCTAGGAATGTGTCAACTTCTTTTATGCAGACCAGGGGGCGGGAATCTGATGTCTTATGTTTACATGACTTTCTCTACTCTTATACAAACTATTCTTACAAACGCTGATTCATCTATTTCATGTTAATCGAAATAAACATCTGCAGAAATTATCTTATTGCTAATTTTCTTGTACGTGCAAGGGTAATACGTTAAATGGATAATTTATTTATGTTCATAAAAAGTAAGCTATAACCTACAAAAAATTAAATGACCAAGAAACAAAACAATGAACAAATATACCAACTTATCTACTATATCCGTACCTCTTGCAGTTGCTTATATCTATAATTTCCTCTTGTATTTAACATTTTGTTTTATATATAATGGGAAAGTTTATTATGGCTACATATTAGTTTTAAACCTCTTTATCCTTTTCCATGCTCCCTGTTTCTTTTAACCATTTCAATCTCATGTTTCCTGAATACTTTCCTGCTTTCTCAACGTAGTCATCTGATTTTGAATTAAAATTTCTTTAAGTCTATTGGTGGATCATTCCAATTTCTGGGTACTTGATTCTCTCTTCCTTTATCCGTACCATTAGAATCCAAAATACAGCGCCAATTTATCATACAATCTATCGCATTTTGTGCAAGATGCTGAACTTAATTATCAAGTTTGGTATAGTTCCCGCGAAAGTCGACTTTCCAGTTCCTTACAAAGTGACCTTTTGCGCCCTTGATGTGAAGGTTTTACAACTTCCCCATCAATTTGTGCAAGCCTCAAAGCCACATGCTAATCTTCAGGGTTGTCCCATGTTGCCAATAGTTTGACCTGCGGCTCTTTGTATTAGTTGAAGAAAAACCTTAGTGCTGAGTGGTTGTTTGAATTCTGCGTAAAGCGTATAGTTTCTAGTGATTCAAGTGTTAAATTTAGTGTAGATAAATATTGCCTCATAACATAATGTGGAGGCATGGCAATATGTTTCATTTTTTGCACCAAACGAACGCGCGGATGTAAGTGAATTCCATCCAGAACCGCACGAAATGCGTTGTTCTTCATCCTCTGTAGCAAGCGAACGCTTCAATGCAAATGAGCCCCAACCGCAACTCAGTAAAATGCCTTGTTGTTCTGTACGAAGTGTAAGAAAGCCACCGCATGACAACAATAACAATAATAATAGTCATGTGTAATTTTATATACTGGAAGCTGCTCATTATTCTTGGTTAAGCAATCTCCTTAGACAAGCATTATCAAAATGAAATAATATTAAATGAAATAACTGTGACGGCTGAAACCTGTGTTAAAAATCTGATGTGTTGCTGTGCCATTTGTTGTAGGATACACACTTCCTCACCCCTAAAGTGTGAACACGGTCCACAACAATGGGCCACAAGTTTCATAAATTTGTCAAGCCACCCCAAAGCTAAAATCAAAGAAGCCGAACTGGAAACGCAAAGAACTGGCCAACTATATTCAACCGGGCGGCGTCGTGGCCGAGCGGTTAGACTGTTCGCATATCACCTGGGTTCGATCCTAGGGACCCGCATGAGGTATTCGTGGTGGGCGAAGTGGTGTTTGGTCAGGTTTTATTCCGTTTCCCCCGCCTCGTTTCACTGTCTGCTCCATCATCACCTTTTCATACACCCGTTTTGCCTGCATTTCATATCATCCTTTTCCTCACTCTAGGGAGTGTAAGTCCTACATAGGGAAGGGGAAACTGATGAACAAGAAGGTAGTTGACCGACTTTTCTTTATTAGTTGTGCTGTCCACAGGCACATGAAGATATACGCATGAATCTTTTTGTAAAAACGCTCTTTTAGTTCATTGAACCTCAAAACGTGTATTTACACTGAAGCCTCAGTATCTTATAATGTACCTAGTATAGAAGGTACATAATAAACTATGCCAAAATAAGTGCTTCTGTGGAAAATACTTTTTACAGAGAGACCCAAAGACATCTGAACCGCTGCGCAGTGTTTTTCCTCTAAGTACACAGAAACGCGATAACGCACCTGCTGTATATAAGGTCATGTAGTTGACTTGTTTTTCTCTCCTCTAAAAGTGCAGTATCGCGCTGACGCACTATCGTGTGGTTGAGTTATTACCAGTGTGCTTTATTATTTTGTCCTGTACTTATACTTAGTCAGAAAGTGCATTATGGCTCAGCATTTGTTTTCTACTACACACCTGTATTTATTTATGACTCGTATGTGTTGCTCAGTCAGCTCGCCAAGTGAAAGTACAACTTCCAGGAAGATTTCCAGGTGATCTGCGATTTCTATTTCTGGGGTAACTTAAAGCATAAAGTGTACAACGCAAACCTACACACCCTGGAAGAATTAAAACAAAACATCCACCAGGAAATTGCCAGCATTTCTCAGCGTGAACTACGGCGAGTGAGGAATAGTTTCGCAAAGAAGTGTCAAAAATGTATGAACAACGACGGTGGCCAGTTTCAGCATCTCCGTTAATGACATTGGTAAGTAAAGCCTTTAAAGGTAGCTTTAAGGTAGTCTGGTTACATTTTCACACTTAACGATATTAAGCTACTATAAATTTTGGATCCTACAAGTATCTTTCCATTTTTTACTTTCTTTCAGGGACTTATTTCCCCCCTTACTTCCGTTGGCTTACCATTCCATGTATTTTTTTAAGTTCACTATCCTAAGTTGGTGTACTTAGATATTTTAAATAATGTTTCTCTTTATCTTTTATTGCCTGGACTGCTTTAAAGTTCCATCTTATTACAAATTGATGGCAATTGAAGTTTTTACTCACCTTTACCGTAAGCTACATATTATTCGGTATCGTTCATTGACCTCGAGTTTGTGATAATTGCCCCGAGCAATTCATTTCTTGCACGAAGAAGTAATTTGGTACCACTTACTTGGAGGATTAAAGTTCTGATAAACCACTAATTACGTTGTTTTGAGAAAAGGTTGAATCTCCAGCTTCATATAAGAGAGGATTATCTAATAAAGTTATGTGGGAAGTATAAAAACTAGGGTAAAAGGGAAATGTTATACATTTCTTTAAAGCATTAGCCCAAGTACAAAAACTGCAGTAAACCTCAATTAATTTTAAAAATGAAGAAGCAGTTGTTCATGAACATTGTGCTTCAAAACTAACAGTTCTGCTAAGGTAATACTTCTAATGCAAATAGAGAAATAAGGGTTTCTATAGTGGTGGCTATGTATCCCCAATTGGTACAGCTATGGGAAAAAAATGATTGAGCGCATTAGGAGAGCAGAATATTTCTAAATCCCACATCGTGTTGTTGCGCGGCTTACACAAGACAATAGTTCCAACCTGCAGCTGAGTTTATTGATAGCCTCTGTTCCGTATATTATCGTTGATAGGACATACAAATAACTTATCTCTTGAATCACCACTCGCATTTATATTTGCGAGTGTCTATACAAATGTGAGTAGAGTTTCAAGACTACATATGTTATCCGATTATTATTATTATTATTATTATTATTATTATTATTATTATTATTATTATTATTATTATTATTATTATTATTATTATTATTATTATTATTATTATTATTATTATTATTATTATAATTATTATTATTATTATTATTATTATTATTATTATT
The DNA here is from genome assembly GCA_030765045.1 of Tenodera sinensis. NCBI lineage: Eukaryota > Metazoa > Arthropoda > Insecta > Mantodea > Mantidae > Tenodera > Tenodera sinensis. The sequence continues at coordinate 73,317,145 of CM060971.1, forward strand.
ATGAGTATTATTATGAGTATTATTATATTATAATAATAGTAATAATAATAGTAATAATAATAATGATAATGATGATAATAATAGTAATAGTAATAATAATAATAATAATAATAATAATAATAATAATAATAATAATAATAATAATAATAATAATAATAATAAATCTAGCGTACATAATTTTTAAATGAAACAAGACTCTCAGCAATTTTGAGGACTCATTTTCGACCCAGCGTGTGGTTCAGGTCAAGTATCACTCCGGGCAAATGTCTCTCCGGACAGGAGTCTTCCTCGTCTACTGTACTTAGCACCCATTTCGTAGAATCACAATATCCATCGATAACAATTTCGAAAATGTGCTAAAATAGCTCTGTAATGTCCTTTTGCTTCTCCTCTTCCCCTTTCTCGTAAGGTATAGCGGCTTTATCGGGTCAGACAAGATTTTCTAGCACTTTTGTCCGGAAGTTCGATTTCCAGCCAGTAACGTCAAAGTTTATACTCAATATCTGACTTTCTTATTGGAAATGCAATAAAGCGCCCGTATATTGCTGTGCAATGAGCACCAGCGAGAACTGAATTAAGCCACGCTGCAGTAGAGTTTATCCGAGTTTGAACTCAGGTATTGTGTCTTTCTGGTGAATGCTGCGTTTTCCGTTCTGGAAATCTTGGGCTATTTACTTCTACAGTAACGGTTGTGTTATAATTAATATTAGATAGAATGTTTAGCTTGTTTAAAACAATGTTCTAAACGTATGTCTGCGTCTTAATATATGGAATGACACACATTCGATCCTCGGTAACGATATGAAGTCTTTCTTACATTGGGAGTTCTGGAACAAGATGCGTCCAACCTATGAGGTCTTTACCGATAAGTTGAAGAGCTGTTTAATTCAAGACTCTTAGTCTAGTACAGTAGCAGAATAAAACAAATACCTATAATTAATTATAACCCTATTTCCCACAACATACAATTTATTCCAAACTGTTGGAGTTGCTTATTTCTATTGCTTCCTCTTATTTTTAACATTTTGTTGTATATACAGAGTGTCCGAAAAACACCGACAACGCTTAGTATGGCAATGGCAAACTGGTTGGTTTTTAAATAGAAACCCCTGTCCGGAAATGCACGGTTTGGACGCTGTAACGCATCGAAGTGTGAGATGGGTGTGCATTCACATTTCGTCAACAAATCGAACATCGAGCTGTGTACATTGTAAAGGGGCTCCAAACTGTGCACCTCCTACGTCACTGCAGAACCTATATCAGCGGTGATGAGCCTCATACATATGACCCAATACCTGTAGTTGTCTGAAGATTTTCAATGGCTCCGTGGACTTGAGCTATTAGGTCCTCCGTTGACATTATAGGAGGGCCATAAACCATACTCTTCCTACAGCTCCATAGAAAATAGTCGAGAGGTCTTAGATTTGTCGACCGTGCTGGCCATGGAACTGCTCCACCTTTACCAATCGGTCGATTTGAATGTGCGACGTTGAGGTGATTCCGCACATTTACATCAAAGTGTGCTGGAGCCCATGTCGGCCTCTTCAGCAGATGTGTACTGGTACATATCGCACTGCTATTAAAGTTACTGCACTGGAAACTACGCAAGTAACGCAGTAGAATGCGTATCAGGAACATTATGCAGGGATTTAGTGTAGGTGCAGGAATGTTATTATGCTCAGATCGTTCATATAAGTACACAGATGGTTAAAGGGCTGTATAACTTTCATACTAAGATACCAAAACGAATGTTTACAACTTGTTTTATCTTTTGCGTACTAAATTCTTTCTTCCTTTTTCCATACCATTAAATTTCAGTGCCAATTTTAATGCAATCTACCGCATTTTATGCATCTCTTCCCCCTTTTTATCCCTCCCTATCATACCTCTTAGGTTCATTATGCCCGTCCTAGCGCATGCATACCCCATTCGGGCTCTTTACTGCATAATTCAATGTATTTCTCTCTCTCCACTCCATTGTTAAACATCTATAATCTATTAATGACCTGCCTTTAAAACTACTCAGGATTCCTTGTTTTTCGATATCCTCCACCCTTTTTCTAATTTCTCTCCAGAAACCCTTTCATTGTTTCTGCCCATGTTTCCCGCATACTTATTTCCTCCAGTAATATCTGTATTTTGTGCATCCAAATTTCTTTTTCAACATTTTCTCCGACAAGCATGCATTGTGATTCAAAAATAGCAGCTCCGGCCTTGAAAACTGATTAAACCTCGCAATTGAGGGAACTCAACTATGGCAGTCTCCCTACTGGCAGAGGAGAGAGAGAGAGAGAGAGAGAGAGAGAGAGAGAGAGAGAGAGAGCGAGAGGCAGCGAGAAAGAGAAAGTAGCGGTAGTGCGGTCGAACTTGAGCAAAATTATTGTCATGAGAAGAGCCTACACTTTTAAGCATATTGCAACTCTTCTTTTTATATTTGTTGAAACATTCACGTTTATTTCTTAGTTATGAGCTTTAAGACCATTGAAATTAACTTTTTTCCCTCGAAACATATTCCCTATATTCGTAAATAAAATTTAATTGCAAAGAACTTTCCTAAATTTGAACATATACTCCTGCATAAGAAAGTTGCAACCGATTGATCGATATCAACAACTCAGAGGTTGTTTCGTGTATGAGCCTGAAGTTAAACAAGTCAACTTGTTATTAACAAATAATTTGTAGTCTATTCACTCATATGCCTGGAATGTAATTGAAGATTGGCTTCGATTTTAAACAATCTGAGTTTCAGTGTTTGAAGTTGGTGAAGATCTAGATTGAAAGCAAGAGGAAGTTCGTGTACGAAATTAATTAGATAACAATTCAGAGTAAACCTTGATTCTGTTTTAGGAGTGTATAAATGAGTTGCTGTTGAATAACATCTCTCATGGTATTGTTGCAAATACTAATAGAAATTCCTGTGAAAAAAGATGACAAAAATTGAGCTAGTTTACTGTGACAGCGTTGGCGTACAGGGAAACGCTGGCGTTGCTTTCTGTAATCAGGTGGGAGGTGTTGGGAAGTGATTATCTCATCGGCAGACAGCGCTATGGAGAAAAGCAGGGCACTGAGGGCGTGTAATGGCCGATACTTTCCTCTTTAATTTTGTGAGCTTCTTTTACACACAAACACTATGTGAGGCCAATATCTTCAGTTCCTTTCCAAAGAAACCCGTGTTAAGGATTATTATGCCCGAAAAAATCGATCATCCTCAACGCAGTTTGAATTAGCGACCTTGGAGACTTGATTCTGATGATGATGACGACGATGACGATGACGACGACGATGATGATGATGATGATGATGATGATGATGATGATGATGATGATGATGATGATGTGGAGCACCCAACAACTTGGTCATTCGCGTCCTTATAAAACGGATCATGGCAAATGCCAGAGATAAACCTCAGTGTTAAACAAAAATTCTAGTACAGAAGAAATATGTATAAAACTGCCAAACAAAACGGCAATAGCCAGAATTAAAGCAAAGTTGTAAAAGGTTTGAAAAAGTATGAAATTCGATACCTTAAGTTCCAAGTTCTTAGGTTCATTTCTTTTATTTTTATTACTAAACTGGTGTTTCAATGAAGAAACATTTTTCCGGCACCCCAATTCACAATCTTTAACAAATTTGATTTAACACATTTTTTCCATTCCTGTCTGTTCATCCATACATCTTCTCTTTTCCCCTCCCTCTTGGCCTCGTTGACTCCTTGGAGCCACGTAATAGGTGGCCTTCCCCCTTTCCTGGCGGTTCCCAATCTAGGTTCATTTTTACCATTTCTAAAAACTTTAAAACTCTTTCGACCGCTAGTTTATAATCCGCAAGTGTGACAGACAGACTCTCGAAGGTGCACTAGGCAAACACATTCAATCAGCATGTGACGGACCGATAAAAGGTTGTCGCACAGCGGGCAAAGGGGAGCAGGGTCCTGTTTAAAAAGGTAACGTTGTATAAAATTACAGTGGCCAATTCGTAACCGAGCCAAAATCATCTCCGCGTGACGAGATACGCTTGTAAGTTTATGAAAAGTTCTTTAACTCCACTACCGTGGAGAGCTGAGCACCCTTCATGCCTGCACTGCTCTCTCAAGCCTAAAGTCTTCCGAAGTAATACGGAGACTGTAATGCTGGGTTCTATGGTTGCTGCCTATGCTGCCAAATCCACAAATCTGCGGCAAACCTATGTGACCAGGAATCCATGATGACACCACGTTAGTGACAGAAGCGTTTAAAACTTGGAGGACATCCTGGGTATGCTGTACAATAGGATGGTAGTTGTACAGTTCACGAAGGTTCTGAAGTGCACTAAGGGAATCACTCAAAATCAGGCTGTCACTGATTTGTGACGGCGGACATATAGAACGGCTCGGTATATTGTATAGAGTTCTGCAGTATAAATGGAAATACTATTGTGAATACGGCGTGTATGTGATTTGGATCCATAGACGTGAGCATGTCCAACACCGTTAGTGCTCTTAGACCCACCAAAGGTCGGACAGTGTAGCCTGACAAAAAATGTAAGAAACAAGTGCGGATACAAGAGACAAGTGTCGTGGACTTCCGACATACGGTCATTCCAAGTTCTACCCCAAGGGAGTTGGAGTTTCTCCCCATTGGGAATTGGAGACTTGAGGCTCTAGCATGGTAACCACTAGCCCACGGAGGACGTTGGGCACTCCTGCAGCCTTTAGTTTTGTGTCAACATAAGTCTAGTCAAACAGAAAATATACATTGGGTCAAGCGATAAAGCTTCATGTTTTTTTAAACATATAGTAGGCATACTATATACATTAATCCAGTTCCCGTAGAAGCCTTTATTTCTGCCTCTCTCACTTTAATTTCACTCGAGTTTCACTTCATCTTTACAGAGGCTCAAAACTGTCAGTGTATGTAAAAAGTGGAGAAGGTCGATAAAATATTAGAATCAAGAAGTTTTAAGAAGTCAACTTGTTAACGCCTAAGCGTTGCATGAATGTGCATAAATCAGTCTTGTAAATTTCCTCTCTTCGCTGTATTGGAGAATAGCACCAAAATTATAGCCTCCATGAGTTTTTTTTTTCTTTTTCTCCTTTTCACATACACGCGGAACGAAGCCACTTCAAATCACCCATTCGTGAACGGTGCTCTGAAGTTGAATCCAAAGAAATTGGTTGAAAACGTGGTCCATTTTCTGGAGAGCACTCGCATTCGAGGAGAATTCATATCGCGCCTCTTTTCTTCTCTCATTCCCTCTCTTTTATTATTTCTCTCCTTCCCCTCCTTGACAAGAGTCGATACTCATATGTGAACGTAAACACGGCTGTGAGAAATAGGGAAGAATATTAACTTTGGGCATTCGGTTATGATATGGAAAAAATAAACGTAAAACAGAAGCCTTCTGCTTTTAATAATAATAATAATAATAATAATAATAATAATAATAATAATAATAATAATAATAATAATAATAATAATAATAATAATAATAATAATAATAATAATAATAATAATAATAATCATAATCATAATCATAATCATAATCATAATCATAATCATAATCATAATAATAATAATATGTTTATCAATTGTCTTAATAAGCATAATAGTAAGGGTAATAATAATAACTATAAAAATGAAAATGAGTTTCTCTGCTGTTTAGGGTTTGTTTCGCACTATTGTCATGTTGACATCATATGGACATTGGTCTCAGGGGGCGGACTCAAGGGGGGATTTGGGGATTTTATCCCCCCGTCCGAAAATTTGGAAATGTTAAGGACGTAAGCAAAGAAAAAGTATTAGCATAAATTTATAGATATATTCAAAGAATCTGACCGTTTTGTATGTTATTTAGTTTCATTAAAATACTAAATGTACATCTAATGAGATATCTAAATATATTATAATAATGTACTGTCAACATTATGGCATCTGAAGACCTATTTTAGGAACAGCAAGGGAGCAGACAGATTGAATGGACTAGCGTTAAAAATGTGGAAATTAAAACTCAAGAAGGACTAGATAAAATGTGTTAAAAGCCTCGTCAGCTTCTTCTTTGAATGTAGTTGTATAACTCTGTGAGACAATTATCTGTTGTTTGTACATTTATGCACGGTGACATTTCCAGATTTTCTAATTATAGCACTTCCCCGAAAACAAATCCTGCGTCCGCCCCTGATAAGCCTCGTAAGGAAGCAGCAGTTTCACCATGTCAGACCCTTTTCGTGTGTCCGAACATGAGACCAAATTTTGCGACATCCTAGGCTAGAAAATGGTAGATTTTATTTCACTTTATTATACAAGATGCATATCGATGCCAGGAGGAACTGGTGCGGTGTCATTTATATATAAAACAGTTTCAGCCTTAGTACAATAATGGCATGGGCGTCATGACGGTACGTGTGTTTTACTGCCCCTGGAATCTAGTACGTTTAAAATAATAAATATCAACATATTTTGGTAATGAAATACCGGCTAACATGTAGAAGAACTAACAACAATGAATTACAATTTCGCATATAGCATCAAATATTTACAGTACTTAGCCCTTTAGAAATTCTCTCTTATGGATCCTTAACCCTCTTTCCAACCTTCTTTGTTAGGTAAAATAGAGCCTCATTTCATGACACACGGGTCCAACATTACATTTCGTCAAGCCGTGGTCCCCCATTGGGCACCAGAGACTGTGGTGATAAACATTGCTTTCTTAATGATTCTCTGCACTTAGCAGAATGTGACTCCAAATTTTCCCTTCGCCATAGAATGTACATATTCTCACCCCGTTATCGTCAATTGACTTCGCTTTCCAGGGTTAAACCGCTTCTTAGTCCTCACGTACAATCATGTCTTAATCCTGCGGTGTTTGACACTGTAAGTTAAGTGAATTTTAACCATAGACTGTGATTCCAAATTGTATCGGTCAGTATCACGCAATCATCTCTGTTCTATCCGCTACGCCTCTTGTCTCTCCCTGGTACCCCACTCCAATTCCTTGTAAGCCCTTTCGCAATTTCGTAGCTCAACATATATACCGCCCTTCATACTTGGACCTTGAAACACACCGCATATAGAAATGTCTGATTTCCCCGTGCTATACACAACCAGTATTTAAATACGCTTATTTTAATGTATTGACCTCCGTGCAAATGCAGCAACGCCATGTTCGTGCTGTAGGAATAATTATGTGGCCGAGCGGTTAGCGCGCTCGCCTACCACCTAGGCGGCCCGGGTTCGATCCCAGGGACCCGCATGTGGTATTCGTGGTGGACGAAGCGGCGTCAGGGCGGGTTTTCTCCGGGTGCTCCGGTTTCCCCCGCCATCTCATTCCACCGGTGCTCCATCTTCATTCCATGTATCATCAGTGTCACCGCCTGCGGTGCCGTAGTAGTAAAAGCGGGCGTTAAACACTACAACAACAACAGGAATGATTAGAAACAGACGCCTGTTGAACGTACCACGGGAGAGCAAGAACAAACGTTTGTTTTTATACTGTCCCATCTAGCAGGACGTTTTCAGCATTAACGAGTTGCGGCCTCGCCTCCCAGCAGACGCGTGGGAGATTAATCTACGTGCGTGAAGAAAACAAAAACTAATTCCTAGAAAAACGTACGGAGAAAAATGTTACCTAAAGGTCAAGATTAAAATGAATAGATATTGAATCATAAAGCATTTAAAATATACTCAAATGCTTGGAGACGGACCAAGGATGTTCTCTTCTTTTCGACTAGTTATATTCATAGATTGGAGGCAGCCCAAACGAGGTTTTTATGACCATTGGTGAACATCACTAGAAGAGATAGGTTTAGGAACACTGAATAAGAGAATAGTAATTGGAAGAAAACACTAAAGAAAAAACACAGATACCAATAACGCTGGTAGTAACGTATCCTACGTGTGCCCCCTTCAAGACATCCATAGCATGCTTTATTTTGCAATCCTTCACGAATAAGTGGTGTTGGATGACACAACGGAAGAGGTGGAGGGACCAGTTCTGTTAACTTTGGAACAGGTATATATTGAGGAAAGAAGATAAGCGAGTTCCACTATTCACATAGTACTTCGACCCTTAAAGGTACAATGGGAAGCGGTCTGCAACATATGAACTCACGCAGAACTTCAATTCGGTTCTCCAGTCCATATGTACACACCTCAAAAGACCTTGTTGCTTTTACATTTTACAGAAGTGATTCGATGAAGAAACCTCGTACTGGATTGTAATGTTCGACATATATAAAATACACTGAGAGAGAGAGGGGGTGGATGCCTCAGGTAAACTTACTCAGAAAGGTTCCGGCGTAGATTTATTCAAAGAATACAAGTCATCATATTTATGATTTGTTCGCCCTGATGACCTGACTTCAAGTGGATGAACTGAGTGTATAAACATGTTCATTCCATACCGAGTAGATCTCAAAAACTGTCCATGATGAAACAGAAATATAAAAACACTTGCAGACCACTTGGGATCCTGCCTGCATGACAAAACTACGCAACTCTGGGGATTACAAAATTCGGTCTATGATTGCCGACATACTGCGAAGGAAGAACTACAAAGTTGTCGAAAGGGATGATGTCTTCAAACGGTAGCACAAGACGAAGTGAGTTGGTTGCAATACCGGAAGCAACAAATTAGGACTTATCATCGACCCTGCCATTAGGTGTGTAAAGCTTCAAGGATCACCAGAAGAAACTGGTAAACAAACCCATACCGTACCCATACATCGAAATAATAGGTCTTGATGGTCGAAGCTAGAGGCATCATATCTCCAAATTATCCTAACAACTGGAAACAAGTTTGAATTGAATGAGCACAAAATGAAACAAACTGTTACATCTGAAATAAGAGGTTCAAATACCCTTCTCCAAAATCTTTTACCAAATCATTTTAGCATATGTAGGTTCATATATTCCATTGCTACAAATTATTTGTTGCTTATAAATCTCTTTTATCATTACTCTGTTCTCAATTTCCCTTTAACTAGGGGAAATTATTCTAAGTTCAATAAATAAATAAATTTAAAAATGTCAAGGTTGCATTATTGACGATATATGTTTGCTTAAGAATGGCATTAGAATAAGAAACACGAATCAAATTAAATACAACTTTCAAAACAACAATATACCGTCTTAAGAACTAATTAAAAGAAAGGAAAAGCAGTTGTGAAGCTGCGTACGCTTAAACAAAATCCTGGTACACAAGTCGCGTATTTTAATGAGCTCTATGTATTTTCTAGTAAATTTCTGCTTATCTCTAGGATTTACAAAATTTAACCACAGGACTTTACATTTACATTTTGTCATGCGCATATTTCAAATATAGGGTGTTTTAATTAAAATGCTTCAAGGTGTTTTGCAAAAAAATAAAAATGCATATATGGAAATGTTTTTCATGTAAATGGTGGTACAGAATGTGAGAAGTTACCAGGTATCCTTGAACAGTCTTTAGCTTATATACTTTTTTTTTTTTTTCTTAAATAATAATGCGTGTCCGCGGTATAACCTTCTCTAAGCCTTTGTACGGCTTCAGAGGACCCAAAATACGTGTTTTCTGTGAAATCTCGATACATAATCTTTTTATTGGTATAGATTTCCTCTACATACCGGAGGTGTGTGGTACATATAGAATAAATGATTTTATCGATTTCACATAAAAGTAGAGATACTATGCTTTCTCTTGAGTTACTCTGTCTTACATAAACATTGTAATTCTCCTTTTGTCAGAAACTTCTGTTGCTCGTTTATTGTTTCTCCAACCACAGAATCCCTAGGTGAAATGCGTAAGTGAAACAAAAGCTACTTGTTTATGTTGTTTTCCGCCAGGAAGGTAAAAATTTCCCAGTCGAATTCTTAGGGAGAAAGTTTGGTCTCATATTCCCAGCGCTTTATTTCTTTCCAACACTGTACTCCCAGGAGCAAGGGTATCGGAATGATGTATACGTCCCTATCAAGGCAGCTTATAACAAGGATTGGTACAATAGTGTAGCTTCACACGGGCCTCATAGAAAATTACACACGATGTAGATATTAATAATAGATGCCTCTCGTTCATCCGTGTGCATCACGTTTCATTTTTTCCCTCTTTTCCTCAGGGCTGCAAGTTTTTTCTCCGACTTTGCCTGTTCACACGCTCATGTTATGCGGTAAATAATATATGAGCTGAGGAGGAAAAGCGTAGTTTAGAACCGTGTAGTGATATGTCACACCGGATTGTCTTCAGTAAGTATTCTCCACACTAGAGTAAGTGAAGATTGATGACGTGTACTCAGCCACTTACACTCAACGCAGATTGAGGCACCTGTAATACTCTCTATATTTACCTGTCTTACTTTCTCTCACGCCTACTTCATCTAGAACCTTTATTCTTCTACTAGCAAAACCCACAGCACCATTCTAACGTTGCAGACATGTGTGCAAGCATCTTATTGCACAAGAGGTACAGAAAATGAATATCGTAAAATGCAAGGTTTTCACGATTATTTAACGAGGCCTTCTTAACCGGCCCTTCTTTACCCCTCTCCAATGACAACCCTATTGGACATAGTTATAACCAATGACACGTCGGCATGAAAGGTAAGTATTGATTATTTCTGATGGCTCACTAAATAGTAACTCATTAAGCTGCAACTGTGGCTTGATTCACTTCATGTCGTATACATCAGAAGCTACACGTGGCCACATTATTGGTGTATGGCAAGTTGGTAACATATTTCAGAAGCTGTGCAAATTCACAGAAATGTATTAAATTTTAAAGCTATTAAAGAAAGGCGGTTTTTACATAGTTATTAGAAGAAAACCATTTCATTCGAAAGCAGAAAGTGTAATAGACAAACATGTTTGGGGCTGTTTCGTTACAAATTTAGACATGCAGAAGGATTAATCGGTTTATATTGTTCAACATAATGTTGCATTTACGCCTTTCTTTACTCTAAGGATAAAGTTAAAGCTTTTCCTATACACAGAATCGTTTAACCCAATAAATGCTGCTGCAAGCAACATTCGGAACCATTTTCGTTATGGGGATTAAGAATTTGGAGATAAAGCTGAAGAAAATTAAACCGCGACTTTTCTACGAGGCCAGGTGTACCTACCCTTATCCCCCACCCTTTCTTGTCCTCATTACGGTGCCGTCTCTTGCCCCGTGTTGCACAGCTGTCAGCGAACGTCTCCAGACTGAGTCTTTGTATAGCAGGTTTGATTTCAAAGTGTTAAATCTTTACCAGTTATATAAAATTATAGAAAAATCCTTCCGAAGGAAGGCAACTTCATGGGCTATTTCCAGATATATCAAGATATACATTTTATTTGTAATTTAAATATGCTATGTTTAAGAAAAAAGGGTTCAAAGGTTTTTCCATGTGAAAGATAACTTGGAGTGGGGAGATTTTTTCTAAAATCTTCTTGACTTTCTTCTTTCATCTTTGAAAGCTACTTACAGAGTTTAGGGTTTGTTTTTGAGCCATGCGGTTCACAGGCGCGCACGTGCGCGTGCGCGCGCGCACACACACACACACACACATACACAACGTTATAATTTCTGAAAATACTTCTTATATTTGAGGGCCTAAAAGCACGTACTTCCGTTGTAATCTTGAAATGGAATATTTGGGTGGAATGCAATGTTTCCTTTTACCTACTGAAAGAAGCAACTCAGTAACGATGGGTAGTTCGAAGAGATTGAACCAGAGGTCTCCGGTTCACGTACTAAGTTACAAGTTTAATATTTTATGAGGTTCATAGGACTTTTTCCAATAGTTGAATAGGCCGGAGAGTTTGCAAGAAGTTATTTGCTCGTAAACTACAGTAAAAGCCCACGTAGTGAAAAGCGTGTTCTTCCGGCTGGTCAAGCATATGTCACCGTGACAGTGTTCCGCACAGCCATTGCACAGCGTAATGAATCTGTTCGATGCATTAACAGTTTGAAACAGAAGCTGTCAGCTTGTAAACACGTGCCTTGATTGAAATCGCATGCCCAACTCAACACCCCATAGGAGCTGCGCGGAATTAGGGGTCTTATTCTCCAAGCTAATTAGCCAATCCCATTGTTTATACCAAAGGGGACAAGGGAACCACGAAAGGTATACTCCGAGGTACGAGTGTCTCCGGCACATTTGCGTGATTATGCAATTCCCTTATCTTTCCGAGGTTGGGAATGGTTTTGGGACACACAAATATATCCATGCGCTAAGACTGTGTTCCCAGCATCCGCTTTAGCGCAATTAATTTGCTACTTTTGGTACTGCATAATCTCCCTGATCGTCTTATATTTAACTAAATCGTAGATGTACTTGAAAATGCTACTGGTGGAATTTTTTCAAGGATTCTTCATTTAAAATACTGAATTTCTTTCTTATTCTCTCTCTCTTTTTCGTGTGGAGATTATCATGACAGGTGGCTCCACGGTGGTAGAGCTTCTCGACAAGAACCATACCAGGACTGGATCCTTTAATGGGAGAGTAAGGTTGGTGCAAAAAGGGAGGTGCTTCTTTTTCTTTTTTCTTGGTTTGAGAGTCATTGACGGGTTATCCTCCTCAGTGGAAGGCGCCTTCAACTTTTCCCGTCAGGTAAGGGACAGGTCCTTTTGTTTTCGTTACTTATTCAATTTGTGCCAAGCACAAGTCTGGGGCGTTTGTATGTTTCGCCGGGGTCAATATCGTACTCCCCGAGGCCACGATAAGGTGACGTTGTAGCTGTGTAGAAGCGAAATATAGAATTTTTGACAAAGGAATAGGATGTGATCAGTAAGGGTTGGAATAGAAAGGCCACGAGGGATGTCTCTGTTTGCTATGTACCAGTAACACTCAAGTATGAAACAGCAGTTTAAATATTCCCATTACGAGCTTTTGGTTATAGTTATTTAGGCAAGTTGTTGTGAAGTGCATTTTGTTACGAGTGGAATATCTGCGAGTAAAAAAAGCGCCACATTGTAAGTCATACAATAAATACTTTTGCGATAGCAAAATTAAAGTATATTGCGAGATAAAAATTAACGGTGCATATTGAGCATAAACAATCTATGGAATAGCATAAACAGCCTGTTTTAAAGAACTTATTGTTTAAGATACACAATTTGAAAAGTTTATAATTAATTGTTCTAAAAATTGTCATTGTGCTTTAGATTATGATTGCAATTATCTGAATTATTTTGGTAAGCTATACACATGAATAGACCGCCCTTGTAGCGTAGTGGTAGGGCGTCTGCCTCTGGCACTGAGGATCCGGGTTTGATCCCCGGTACTGGTGGTGGGATTTTTCCCCTTGCTTGGAGGTCTGGCATGGGATGTACTCAGCCTCGTTAGGTCCCAATTGAAGAGATACTTGAAAAAGTAGTAGTGACCCCAGGTCGCCAAGGCCGCATAACTGGCCGGGAGGGCTCGGGGACATGATCACGTCCAATTCTCCAGTTATGCATCCCAATCTTGACACCTGTAGTGGGCAGAGGTGGGGGACGCAGCCACCAGGCGGTAAACCTTGGCCCGCGAAGAGCTGCTGTGCTATGGGTTGTACATATGAACAAAGCTTGTTTGGCTTAATAATCACTCTACTTGGGTGAACTATCGCCGCGTGTTTGCGTGTATGTGTGTGTTTGTGTGTATCATCCTCAAGCATAACGATTTGAAAACTCAAATTGCATAAATAAAAAAGTAACTGTTTCGTAACTGTTATATTATTTCAGTAGTTTAAAAAGCACTAGGAAAGAAATAACCAGTGAAAGCTATGGCAACTGTTACACACCTGTGTCCTAGTTTAACCTCCCGATTGTGTACGTATGGAAAAGCTTAAGTTAAACCTCTATTACCATGCCTATGAACAGTACATTTTCCTTCGTAAACCCTTCATGCTTTACGCTTCCTTGAAGTTCTAGTATATTAATTATTATCTCTACTTTAGGAATATATCTACTACTGCATATTTGGTAATTTACTCTCCGATTATCTTTTTCGTTCTTAAATTTAATTCACTTTTTTTCTCCTAATCCTTTCAGATACTTTGCAAAGTCTGCTCTTTTAAACTCTCACAATGTTCTCCTATCGTCCCAATTTATTTGTAACGTTTGATACAATCACAAATATACTAGACTGCTCCTGTTACATGTTTCCTGACTAAAAGTCGGAGTTCATATCCCCGAACATAAAAACCTTAAATAAAATGGAAAATACTTTAAAATACTGGATTTTAAGTCATATAACCGTTTGTAACTCTTAAGTATTGTAAGTATTCAATTCGTTTCCGCTAATCAAATCAAGTGGGTACCATATGTAAATAGTTTTATTTATTCCGCATTAGTGTGAAATATGATAAGAACATATTTTGTGTGTCTGCCGTTATTTTCTCGCAAGGAGTTCGGGAAAAGGATTCAAAGGAATTAATTTCATAGGATCATATCATTTTCTGCAACGGTTTGACCAGATAATAGTGAATTTTAAAGAAGTTGATATGTCATGAAAAGTTCACAAACAAGAAGAGAAGTTGAAAATAGTGGCTAATGTTACATTAAACGCTCTTGGATATGAAAGGTGTGTATTTTCCAATCTTGATTGCTGATGATCAGGAACATTTCATTGATTATTTGCCTAAACTCTTTCCATTTTTTTGTGTTGTAGTGTTCAACACTCGTTAATGCATAAGGGAACACAGGCAGTGGCCCATGATACTATTGAAATAATATTTGGGAATAAAACATTCCAGGTCTAAGTTTGCGGTACCTCTCCTAGTTATGAAGGCTGAGGAAAATCTGGAAGATGAACCGCGGACCACCCGTTCACGAGTCCTTACCTCAGCGACTTTGAGTACGCGTGTCGGTAGTCTATTGTTCATACACACATCTTTTATGTGTTTCAATGAAAATTGTAAAATGAAAGTTAAGGAAGTTGAAAATAAGCATTTTTTTCAGTTATGAATGGGGTTGCTTAGCGAGGAAGGACACTTCCATAAAATGTTGAATAATTTTAGAAAAGCACCTTTCTTCACATCTGAAGTGTAATTTACATTACGAAATAAACCTTAATGGTTGTTGCATGCAGCATTGCAGCAGTAGGCGGTAGACCTCTAATTTCATAAGCTGCGCATCATTGCCCAATTATTGCCCTTTCAGACACGCAAGGTGAGTGACCGGGATTTTAATATGCAGCGGCATGTTTATTCGCATGGAAGGGATCTCTGTGCCGCCAAAATGTTCCGGTACATCATTCTCGGCTGCATTCTAAAGCTCGTTAAACTCTCGTTCTGCTGAACTGTAGTGCACAGTCTCGTCAACTAATTAGGGATGTCAATTGACTTTAGAGCTCGCATCTCAGCACAAGAAATGCTAGTGATATTAGAGAAAGTAAAATATAAATGACTTCCTTCTCAGAGCTACATGTGTGGAATGCAAGTATTAAGTTGTGGGTGTTCTGGAGCTGTGATACATGCACTGGGAAAGTGTATTCAAAGGGGGTTTTCTAGCACTATTCGTGGCGCTAGGACTTTTCGTTTGACACATTGATACCACAATGCATTTATCTGCACTTAATATCTGTTATCCACTTGATTTCTTCCAACGCTCTCCTTCGGGACATCGATGACTCGATGAAGGCTTCCAATGAGGATGACGATGAACGATGAAACCTACGGCTCCCGTGGGCTCCAAAGCATGACGTTCAGTCTTGTGCCGACCGCACATATTTATAAATTATAGGGTTCTTTTATTTTCGTTTACTTTATGTTCTCCCCATGGCTGGGCCCTTGTAATTAATATCGACAACTGCCGCTGGTAGCGCTTGGGTAAAGGCGACAGCAGGGCCCGCTCCGGGCCGGTCATAGTGGGCGAGTGCTTGACCACTCGACAGCGCGGACATGTTTGGGCCTAGTTTGATTTTGGTTAATCTTATAGATTCTGCCCATTAAGATACCTGGGCTGCACTTTTTTATGTTGAGATTTGGCTTACAGTTCATGTGGGGCAATGATATATTTCACGGGTTTTAAATGTGCCAACAATTCTGTATTTTCTTGCATTTTCTCATTAAGGAATGTAAACAATGATTTTATGGAGACAATGCCTACAGTATTGTCTTAGTATTGGTCCTGCCGATCCCCGAGTATTAGGGTCCGCACTTCCTTCGTTTCCTTTATTCCGTCATACGAGTTAATTACCACCATTACGGTGCAACATTTCGAATACTTCATGTGAGGTAGTCAAGAGGTGAAGATTAAGGGAAAATTAAAATCGCTACCCCATAGTGGGAATGCCCCTGTCTGAGTACGAAAGCATCCACAAATTCTCTGCCTAGAGAGAACAAACCATATTGGAATTTGTGTTTCATACCTAAAATTACACTAAAACTGAGTATTGATATAACGGAGGAAAAATATCAAAAGTCGTAAAACTATTGTTTCAAACAAATTAGGTGATTAATACCTCACTTTGCACGTTTCTCTCTTCATTTGATAATTAGGGTTACTCTGTGGTTTCGTTTTTGAGAAGGCGCTTCATTGATTTTGGCCATGTCGTTAATGGGTATGTGAACTTATGCTTTGTCTTGAAGAAATAAAACCTTCTTCTCCACTAAATGCGGCCATTTTTGCTTGATTTCATCACTTAAACGCTGCAACTAGTGCACATAATACTCACCATTAATTGCTTTTTTCGTTTTGGAAATATATAATAAATGAAAATTATCCCACTTGCATCCTAAAAGCTGACGCCATTACCTTTGCTTGCACGTGGAACTGTCTTCCCTTTATCTTCCTTCGTCTCAAGTGAGAAGTGATGGACCCATGTTTCATTCATGGTTATAAATCGACTTTTTTTTTTCTTTCCGCGAAACTTTCGCCAAAGCTCGACCGGGTATTTGGCATTCTGTAACTAGTTTGTTATTATAAAGTTTATTTCATCACGGTTTGTCAGCCAACCTGAGTGACTGTCCTGTCTGCCTGTCTGTCTGTCTGTCTGCCTGTCTGTCTGTCTGTCCTGTCTGTCTGTCATCATCACCACAATTATTATTATTATTATTATTATTATTATTATTATTATTATTATTATTATTATTATTATTATTATTATTATTATTATTATTATTATTATTATTATTATTATTATTATTATTATTATTATTATTATTATTATTATTATTATTATTATTATTATTATTATTATTATTATTATTATTATTATTATTATTATTATTATTATTATTATTATTATTATTATTATTATTATTAATACTAACGAGAATACATCATATGCATTATCTTTGTTTAAGGAATTGTTTAAACATATTTCTTAAAAGTCGTTAATGCTACCGCAAAAAGCGATGTTACTTCTTACAAAAATAAGTTACCGGTGAAGTCAACAATGGGCCCGATGGACTAGCCGCAACTAATTGATAAGAAAATTCTTCGTCTCCTTCCCCTACACCCTCTCGTCCATCGGTAAACATTTGCAGCCGGCTGTACCAGCACCGCAATACCGACTACTGAATGTTTTTATTACTATTTCTTGGCTACTTGGAGACAAAGCATGCTGGGAAAATTTCGTATGAAAAATAATAATAGATGTAGATTTTTAAATTCCCATCCAGTGCTTGATCCAGTAATGACCCCCGATTTTTTTTTTTTTTTTTTTTTTTTTTTTTTTTTTTTTTTTTTTGCAGAAATACCTATATTACATGTTTTATTAGGCACAAAGTCAACAGAAACTGTTAAAATTATGTTTAAGAACTGGACGCTATATGCTAGCTTTAGAATTCCATACCTTGCCATGCAATCCGAGAAACAATTGAATACTGAGATGACCTCCAAAGAATTACCCAACTACTGAACAACTTTAACTATTAATAACGTATATTCCGGAAACTATTCAACAAACACGTTTATTTGAAATAAATTTTGTGTTTAAAGAAATGTACATGTTTTGTACATAACACAACACCTTCTCTGTCTGTTACGTATCTACGTGGCAAGGAAGGTTAAAACGGACGAAGAAATTTGGTACCTCAAAGCTTCCGTTTTAGCAAACGTTAAAAACTCGTGGCCATCTTACCTCTGCAGTGCTATGAGACTGAAATTTGACTTTTGGACAGGAAGAGCGGCCTACAATAGAACCACGGTAAAAATCACCAGAAACGTATTTGGCAAAACTGGCCGGTGTAAAACTTGGAAAAGAGTAAAATTTAATCGCACACTGAGCTGCGCCTAGTTGAAGAAATTCTAGGAGGGTATGAGGTTGTAACATTTACAACCTCCTCAAATTAAGGAAACCCAAGCAAATGTCTGCGGAAATACGCTACTGGTTAGGAACTTTATTTATACAAAGCCCTTCTGATATGAACCAATCGCACAGAGAAAGAAAAACAAATGAAAGGGGTCCTTCATTGCATCCTTCAAATCGCAGGCTCAAACGAGATTTTAATTACGATTGAGAATGGTGGAAACCAAAGGAAGGGAGCTAATGTAAACAAAGACGTCTTTCAGAACATGGAAAAGGGATGGTGTTAACAATGGAACACCCAAAACTCCAAGTTGTCTTTGTGGAAGAGGAAGAAGACAAAAATATACAAGAGCACAGGGAAAACGAGGGGTATTCCCGGCTAAACGAGATTTTAATTTCCACTCCACGGTACGCCATTATGTGGTTAGGAATGAGGAGAATTGCTCTCCAGGGTATGGAAATTCCAAAAACTTGAGCATAGGACAGATTTGGACTACCATAAAGCCTTTATACTAACATTATTATGCAATTATTGAATAGCATTAGGTAATGATGGTAACTCGGTCATAATAGGCAGTATTGCTGCACTAAATGTTTCAGTTACTTCATTTGCATGAATCTATGTATCTTCTAAGTCTATCTGGAACTATCATTAGAGAAAAATCATTGACTGTAAGTTCTTTTGAGGTTAGTTCTTAGATTTCTGACTTAATACACTCACATTCACCCTCACCACCATAGTTGTAACTCAGGTTAGAGAAAAATTCTAAGCAAAGATTGACTTTCTGTGTCCTAGCTGGCAATCGACGCAGGACCTCTGGATTGATACTTCAGTTATTTCAGTACCTATGTTTGTTCCAATCACTAGAGTTCTTTTGTTCTTTTTTTTTTTTTTTGGTAACTATGTACAGTTACAACAATCAAAAATATTCTCTGACCTAGAAGTATCTAAGCCTTGTAAATATATAATTCATGTTAAGAGAATTTAAAGTCTCAATATAAAGTGGAAATTTAATATTCACGTGAAAATTGACATATTTGATTATAACTTTGTTACTACAATTAAAACAAAATTTATTTTTTTTAATATTGGAGTTATTTGCTCAAAAAGCCCTTTTTCTCAAACCAGTAGATCTTGAAGAATATAACATTTAAAACCCACGCAGACGAAGTATTTAAATAACCTGTTTGTTCCAATTAACAACCAAAACAGAGTTGTGGCCTAAATTTAGAAAACATACATCTTCTTAATGCAGATTAGGAATTCCTCATTTCTTTATTAAAGGCAGCTTTAACTTTTATCCCGACAGCTTCTATGGTCGAATTGACAGCGCCTTGTTTTCTACGTTGAGGTCCCGGGTTTGTTTCTTAGATGGGGCGAGAATTCGTTAACCAAATTCCCTATATTCCGTAGAACTGGATGTAAGAATGCATGTTTTACATTAAAATCAATTCTGACGTGTTGCACTGGCATTGTTTCCTCTACAAGTTATTCCTACAAAAAATATTCTTCCACCTATGTCTTGTTAATCCAGATTAACTTTTATTATACATATTTCTGTGAAGCTATAAGAAACAGACAGTAAATTAATGCGATGACACGTTTTTAAAGATCAGGACATGCGGTTTTGAAGTTCTGTGCTATTTAAAGGACCAAGATGATACTGAAAAACCACTTGAAATAAGTATAGCTATGTAAAACTTCATTTCAATTGCAAAGACGGAATTCATTAACCTCAAAAGTGTTATTTGACTTCAATGTGTTCTTTAAGAGATCTTCATTTTTTGTATAGTAGGATTTTGTCTTTCTTACGAATTACCAATTATGCAAAATTCATTCAGCATGAAGGCGATTTCATGTGCTTTTCCCAGAAAATACAAGATGTAAAATCTATTTATGATGAAAATAAATGGTAACATGACGTACAGATTTTTAAAAATGCAATTCAAAGCGAGAAGTAGATTTTGTGGACCTCTTTCGTTGGTTGCTGCTGGCTGTATTGACGTCACACACTCCATGCTTTCAACGGTACTGCACTG
Organism: Tenodera sinensis; assembly: GCA_030765045.1. Classification (NCBI taxonomy): domain Eukaryota; kingdom Metazoa; phylum Arthropoda; class Insecta; order Mantodea; family Mantidae; genus Tenodera; species Tenodera sinensis. The sequence goes on from CM060971.1 coordinate 73,337,348, forward strand.
TGAAGAGTGAACATGTGTTTATTTGTGCAGAATTTAATACTTGGCTTTTCAGAAGCGTGTAAAATAAACAGCCTGTAGTTTCTTTTCAATAACGTAGACAATAGTGTTCAGTTTTAAGTAGACACCTACGACATCCTGCAAAGTTCAGCAAAATTTCTCGCTGTCTCCTGTTTTAGGAAAAAGAAAAAAAATTCCCTTTTCACTGCTGAAAATGCACCTTGCTGTATTACAATCCAGAATACGTGTATCAGAATCATGTAACTAGACATCAAGTATTTGTACGTAGTTTGGCTAATTCGTCTGTTTTGTACATGTTATTGTAAATATGTAGAAATAATATAGCAAACATGTAAATAATTAAGCTACCTATATGCTACGCATATATGTATTGCATGACAGTGGTAAGCTGTAGAAACGTTGCACGTTTGTTCCGTCGATCTATACCAGCGAGCAGTCACGTGCTGTCGATCACTTACTCTTAATTACTTGTAAACAAGGTACTCTATACACCAGTTAACCTCGCGAATTGGTACCAAGCTCCGCCCAAGAGAAGTTTCAGTTATACTAGAATGGTAAATTTTATTTACTATTTACAGATAGAGACGTTAAATTATCGCATACAAATTATCACCTGGTCATTCTTGTTTTGCACAAATTATCACCAGGTTCTTCTTTTATTTAGTCAGTGTCGCAAACTCTACCCTATAAATTGCTGAAAAACAATTTACTACACATAATAAGCGATTAGCAATTAAAATAGACTCTATCAATTGGACCACTCCTTATCAATTTGACAACTGTGTATTTAACAATTGTTGCTTTAATAATCAATCCGAAGAAGATTATTGGTTAATGTTAAAAATAAAGTAAGATTTATTTGAGATTATAAACTGCTTTTCTGTTGTAACAAGAGAAGATTGAAATACATTTAATTCTTGGGTTTCGTTTTCCTTAGTTGGCAGTGCCGAACTACACTAATCAAATTAATATATTAATATATTTTTCGCTCTCTCCATCACTTTTACATATTTCTTCCTTTTTACAGCTGTGTACCAAATCGGTGCAGCATATAGTATTATTGAGTTAACTAGCCAGATAAAATTTGCCCTTTAATTGAAGAGGATCGACCAGTATTAAGCATGATTCTAGCAAGTTGGGATGCTTTTACTTCTGCTTTTTTCGACACGGTTTTTGTGTTCTCCGAAAGTGATATTTTCATCCATCATCACACCTAAGTATCTGATAGATTTTTTGGGATTATCATTGTTTCCCTAAGCTTAAACAAATATTAGGGCGGTGGCGGCGGCGGTGATGGCGGTGGTGGCGGTGGCGGTCATATTAACAACGCAAAAATGTTCCTTATAAAGGGTAGTTTGGAATGTAGGATTTTCAAGGAAATCTTCCTCTCCAGTCCTTGAAAGCTGTTAAATTAAATGTGATATTTATGATACTAGTTTAGTTTTTAATGCTATTCAGTCATAAACACGCACACGCATCGATAATTCATAATTTTTGTAGGGTTCAGTAAACTAAATAAATAAAATAAAAAAGCTATCTTTCTGCTTAAATGTTGATATAAAATTGTTGGATGGATTACCCGACTTCCCCTACTATATGTATACGGTAGAGAATAAGATTCTACGTGTTACGCACACATGATTTAATCTACCCCTAACTACGGGGTAGCCCAGGTCGTTAAGGTACAGGTTCGTGTGTGGAAATCTGCAGTTCAAATCCTGTCTGGATCGGTCTCCCCGCTGAAGTTTGCTCGAGGTTTTTCTGAGCCCTCAGAACTGAAAGTTGTAGGGGAGGTGCCCAAAACTTACGCCTGTAGCATTTTTGTATCAAAATTACTTTCCCAATTAACATTTATTTCATGTAACATCGAGTATTACGTGGTAGATGAAGTAGCACTTAAAATATATTTGAAATATAATTGTTGTGCATGGAATGATAAAATATTTATACAAATAATCATAAAATATTATTTCAATGGACTGCATAAAATGACTAAAGAGTTCAATTTTCGTAATGCTTCTCACTTAGCTTCTCATTTTGGTGGACCACAATGAATAACCGATAAGTTTACAAAGTTTGCCTTCTAAATTAGTTTATTTAGAAATGTTAATGTTAAGAGACCTCATTTCCTCTATTTATCCTTGGTAACCAGACAGTGAGAAGGATAACACTGCCTATTGTTTTGTTACACTGAGCACCACCGGTCACGTGACTATGTCCGTTATCGTTCCCAAATATGTTTCCCAATTCCCTCTTATTTATGTAAAACTGAGGATTAAAATTCTCTTTTGAACAATAGTTATTCTTATAAGTTCTTATACACAGTTGTATGACTCAGGTGTAGCAGCGTAAATGTATGTGCAGCACGAACCACATTTCCATAAGTATTTAGCAGCTAACCGGATGCTCTGATAACGAGTATCTGAGGAAGAACGCCAAAGGGCCTCACCATAACAGTAACTCAGGACTGTACATCGTGACCTCCTTGTCAGCTCCGCCTTGGCTTCAGACAGCCCGACAAATGAGCCTTGTCCAATTAGAGAAGGCAGTCAAAAGTCTCTCTAATATCTATGTTCAATGGAGCGAATAAAATATCCTTCACATCTCATTCGTCAAATAGGAACACAGAGACGCAAAGAAACAGACAGGAAAACAAATAAAAGACCAGGCGCCATGTATACCTTGTAGTGCAAGAATACCAGCCCCCCCCCCCCCCCCCGCTACGTCACCTAGTTTCTGAGTTTCATTATTCCTGCAGCTAACACAACGGTTAGCCAACATTTCTTGTTTTATTTGCTCAACCTTTGTGCAAATATTCACCTATTAAATATTCCCTATGAAGGTTCCAAGAGGAATTTGTACACAGAAATGTTCCTTAAACTTGGTGCAAAATGGGTTATCAAGAATGGTAGTAAGCATAGCAACATAAAGGCGGCGCCGTGGCCGAGCGGTTAGCGCGCTCGCCTACCACCTAGGCGGCCCGGGTTCGATCCCAGGGACCCGCATGTGGTGTTCGTGGTGGACGAAGCGGCGCCAGGGCGGGTTTTCTCCGGGTACTCCGGTTTCCCCCGCCATCTCATTCCACCGGTGCTCCATCTTCATGTATCATCAGTGTCACCGCCTGCGGTGCCGTAGTAGTAAAAGCGGGCGTTAAACACTACAACAACAATAGCAACAGAAAAGGCCGAACCGCTGAACCACAGAGACAAATGATGATATGGTGCATGGGAATATATGATATGGCATTGCATACCCATATCATCATTTGCAAATATAATTTAGTGTGGGTTTTGATACTGGACTGCGTGAATGAGAAAGTGATATGGAATGTGATAATGTGGCTTTAATGAGGTGTGCACATTGTTCTCTTCCACTTTGTTTTAACCACTTCATTGAAATTCCGCATCTGCACTTTGAGGACTAATGTAAGCACTATCAGATGTGTAGTATGTGTATTTAAGCAGAGGGTTTTTGGCACTGTTGATTGAAAATGTAATGAAACACAGAAGTTATTGAATTGCATATAATTTCCCTCTTATAGTATTGATATCTTGGTACTTTGGTTCTCTCTATTAAAATGTCACTTGAAGTATAATGAAACGTTTTGCATGGAAATGACACGGACCACTGTCATTATGATTGATTGTTATTGTAAGTCCGTTTTCTGAGGTTCCGAGCGTTCGAGTTCAAAGGTGTCCCTTGTTAGTGGAAAGATTAATTAGATTTCAACCCCTCGGCTAGGATTAACAACACAGATTTTCAAATCTCCGTGTCATGCTAATAATATGGCGAGATACCCTGTTAAAGTAATTACTTTTCAACAAATGTTTATTATAAAGTGCTGCTTCAATTATTCTAAATTACTATACAAGCTGGAATATTGACATACGTGATTAAATTAATTACTTACCTTAATTTACCCGACATGGCATATAAACTTTCGACCTTTTAAATATCGTTTTGAGCAACGACTATAAATCATATTATAGGATGCCTCACAAGAATTCTGTTATATTTTTCTTACTACCTTATAATAATTGTATTATTGTTGCTATCTATATAGGTTATTGTTTTATATTCTTACGGACATACGTATGTAGATACTGAACCTGTAAAACCTATAGAAAATAATAGCCCGTTTGCATATACTTATTCCAACATAATTTAGTTCAACATACGAGCAACACACAACTAAGTTGCGCAATTTTATACTTCGCTTTCATGTCTCTTATTTCATAAAATGGTTCGAATATGCAGGATGAAAAAAAATGAATTTCTTGTTCAACGACGCTGTCAATTGCCAGGATCACATCAGCGTCGCCAGTGTGCCGGAATTTCGTCCCGCAGGAGTTCTTTTACATGCCAGTAAATCTACTGACATGGAGCTGTCGTTTTTAAGCACATTTAAAAAGTATCAGTCTGTGCCAGGTTTGAGTCCGCGACCTTGGGATCATTAGGCCAGCTTCTAAGCAAGTGAGCCAACCAGACCGACATTTTGACATGAATGCATGTTACAAATGTTTGTCTCACGAAGGAGATTAAAGGTAGCAATCTTGGTGAAAGTCGTATTAAGTTTATCCATGTATGGGAAGCAATATTTCACATAATCTTAAGGTTATAAATTGTAGAAAATAAATAATGAATATATGCACTTCTATATATGGCATAAATGGGAACCTGTTTATATGCTTTCGTAAATGAGACGTAAGGTTCCCTCTCTGCATTTCGTCTGTTATTATCTGCCGCGTAAAACCGAGCTGTCAGTCTATTTTGTAGCCTCTTGTCAGTAGAACACGTTAAGTAATTATAAATTCATATCTTAACTATTCTTCGCTTAATAGAGCAAACGCGTTTAGCAGCTTTCTTGCTTAGAGAAAAAAAAATTGTAAAATATATTGGAAAAGCGTTATTACGTCATTGGTATAGGAAATAGGCCATTTATATTAATGGCACTCATGACACAATGGGTCAATACTTTCTGCACGATATTGAATACAGTAACCACCTGTGTAGAATTGCATAAAATATATTAGTAATAATATGTATGCTGTTAAAATTTTCTAGTGTGTACTTAAAACTAATAGAGTAAACTTGTCTTTTATTTTTTCAAGTTTGGAAAAATAAAAGCTACACTCCTATAGACTTCAAAGTTTTCTTAAACTAAATATCCCTAAAATCTCTAACTAATGGAGGTGGCAAAACCAATGTGAACTCGTTTCTTTCGCAGCTGAGTTAGAATAAAAATGGCAATTATCGACGCTGTGAATCGAAAAAGTACCGCAGTGTTTTGGTAAACACACAGTAGCTAATAGCGAATATAGGGCAAGTGTGATCTGATAATTACGAATACAGCACCCCTACTAGTTTTGTTGTTAGATAACAGCACATTTTTGTTGCACAGAGTTTCACTATGTTTCTTTTTTCTCCACCGCTTCGACAGCTCTGGTAAAAATTGAACACAGTTAATTGATCAAGAATCAAATTGTTCCAGTGACATCCTAGTTAGATAAAACTGTTAAGAAACAAGGTAATAACGATCAATGGTTTGTTAATTAATTGGCCTATTGCTTTTTCTTGCAGTGGTTCATGCCCGTGCTTACTGCAAACGGCACCACAATGATCACACATGCAATGAAATTACCGTAAATGTGGCAAAGGTATTTTGCGAAGGAAATCTTTCAGTTTAGGGTACCTGGCATTTACCAGTTATAAGGAACTGATGAAAACCCGAGGGGGAAAACCGTCAGAAAGAACGGTATTGGCTTGATATGAATTGCAGTCCACCCGTGGCCACGCTTATCAGCAGTAACTCCAAAACATAGGAGTGTAGGAGTTAGGTATGCAGTGGTGCAGGTTCGCAAATGAGAGATTAGTAGCACTTTTAAAAATATAAGTGGATATATAATATATGTAATAAAATAAATAAACCGACAACGCTTAGTATGTTATGCGGGATGGCAAACTCATGTTTTCAAATAGGAAATGCACGATTTTCACGCTGGAGAGCGTCGAAGTTTGAGAACTAACGGTTGTGGCACTTTGTTAACATTCATTTTGGTATCTTATTACGGAAGGTATGCAGTCGTTTAGTCGTCTATGTACTGAGATGAACGAATTGAGCATAATAACATTCCTGTGCATGCGCTAAATTCCTCGAAAAGTCCTTGGTGCGCATCCGACTGCTTGTGTAGTTGTGTAGTTTACAGTAGGTAACCTTTTTTTTTTAACAGCATTGCGACATGTACCAGTATACAGCTGCTGAAACAGCGAACTTGAGCTTCAGCACACTTTGATATAAATGTGCGGAATCACCTCAACGCCGCATACACAAATCAATGGGTTGATAGAGGTGGACCAATTCCATGGCCAGCACAGCCGACAGATCTGACACCACTAGATTATTCCATCCATCCAAGCCAAGGCTTATCACCCGACTGCTACGTTCCCCACCTCTGGCTACCACAGGTGTCATGAGTGGGGTGCAGTATTAGAGGTGAGACGTGGTCAGCGCCCCGGTCGCTTTCAGGCGGTTATACTATCTTGTTGACCAGGGACCGATAGATTTCAATCAAGTAGCTCCTCAGTTGGTCTTTTAGGAACCTAACAAGGCTGAGTGCACCTCGTACCAAGTATCCCAGCGGGAGGAAACCCCCCACGCCGGTACCGGGAATCGAACCAGGGTTGCCCGCTTGGTAAGCAGTAGCGCTAAGGAGGCGACATCAACAAGATATGAAGAAATCAATTTTAACTTGAAGGGGATGAGGCTTTATGAGGCTGTGAGGTGGAGAAGAAATTTAATGTCATTTGTCACAATATGAAAGAAAAGTCATTATAGCTCACGACTGTTTGGATCTACTGTAAAACAATCTCCATCAGCATGTAATCAAAATTGTCTCAAAATTCTGCCTTTTATACTTTGGTCTTATCGGATGCTCGACTGCAGATATTTCATTTGAGCGATTATTCAGCAGAAGATGGGTAATTTGGCAACCCATGACCTAACGGATAGTACAGTTTACCCTGTGGAAAATGAGTTGCAAATGACACTAGTAAACTACGCTTTAGAGCAGAGTGCCAAACAATCCAAAGTTTTGGTCCAGTAGTTATTTGGTGTTATTACTATGCAATGGCTTAGATTGAAATCAGCCATGCGATCTTTATCTGCTTGCGTGGAGATCAAAGTTAGCTGCTTCCTGATTTACATGACTAAAACTAGTTCTGTACTCGAAGCACAAGGGTCGTTAAATTTAGTCAGATGTATGGCTGGTGAAAAGCTCTCAAGAGCTTGTTTGCATGTATGATTCATGTTAGTGCCGCAGGATATTCGACATTTGGTGCATTCCACGTCATCGAAACAACAATTATTTGGACAGCTATTTTCGGCCGGAATTTTTTGGATGTTGGAGAATGCTTACACGGATGACAGTTGAAAGAAAATTTAGACAGGAACATTCTTAAAATGTGCTAGAACGGCATTATCTTATGATTGTAGGGGAATGAATATGCTGATCGTGCCTTTTTGGTTTGTTGCTATGCCTAAACGAATGAATTAACTATTTACATTCTTCCTGCATGCAATACTACGACTCAGAACAGTATTAAATGGACTAGCATTAATTGAATTTCATATCATAGAAAATTTGGGGTGGGATATTTCCTGTGGACAACACAACTGTTCCCACTGATCACGTTACTTCTTTCTTTTATAGCATTGTTTGAAATACGATATATGCATTCGCTGTGATGTACACTGATGTATCTTTTGGTCTTCTGGCGCCTCAGCCTAACGCAGCGGCTCCATGCAAACTCCAATTCTCCGAGTGATGACTATGAACTGCAATTACGAAATATTTCCTATGAAATAGCACGCACAAACAAAGCTTACACACTAAACATTTATTTAACGTAACTTTTTCGATAATTTCAGTGATTTTCAATTTACATTTTGATATATTACTTTTATTACAATCGCCTTACGCGTCTTCTTGCACTGAACTTTTTTTTGAACTTTTTAATCCTTTGTATTTCCTTTTTAGCGCTATGGCTGCATAATTTTGTTGAGCTGGCGCAACTAAAGCTTGTCAACCTGCAGGATGTGCAGAAGTTTACCTTCATACGTACCGTTACACCTGTTACCTGGCTCCAATATTTATCAACGTCTCGCTGAGTGCTTGTCACTCTGAATGGACAGTGTGTGGGCCCGGCAGGCAGGATGCAGGGAGTTGTTTGTTTGTAGTGTTTAACGCCCGCTTTTACTACTATGGCACCGCAGGCAGTGACACTGATGCAGGGAGTGCAAATGGTATGTGGCCTTCAACTGGGCGAGGCAACCTGCCTTTATCCGAGTAGTACCCAAGTTTCATGCAGCTCTCGTTGGCAAGCTTTAGTTGTGTAACCTCTACGATCACCATTTGATGTAAATTCCGCTCTAAATGGAACATTTCTCCATTCCCTTCGCCTGAGGGCTGAAGTATAAATGTAGTTCTCAATAATAAAATGATCATTGCCAGGAACAATCGTATTAGAGACATACATTTGTCACGATTGTCTATAGCTCGCTGAAAACTTAAAATAGCCATGCACTAATATAGGCAGTATCACTACTAATAAGCACTGAGGTACGTGCAAACAATTATTCATTCTCAAAGACATGTTGTGACATAAAAGTACAGAAATATCAACTAGCCACACGCTATGTATTAAATTCCACTATTCTCTTAACGGGAAAAATATTTACGCTTCACACCCCTCAAAAGTGTCAGCTGTGAAATCATTTCTTTAAATTTGTACTCTTCAGTTACTGTGCTTTTTATGGCGAATCCTGTTATTACCTGTTTTAAGTAATTTTTCTCTTGAACATGTTTTGTATTCCCAGAACAATTTGTAATTATTATTGAGTTTGTTGTGTGTTATTGTTAAATAGACTATTGTTAGTTTGCAAATAAATACGTTTGTGTTTTTAGGTCACTGCTGCGGTTTCCCCTGCTGGGAAGCAGAAAACAATAGTCATTGTATTAATTAAACAAAGGGAGGAGTTAATGCTAAAATGATTGATTTCCCACTAGTAAACCAGTGTTTTTGTTGTTGACCATTTACTGGGAGCTTTATTCTGATAAGTATTAGTATTGCACGAAGCAATACAGTTACTGGCATTAGGTATGTTGTCGACAATGCCTCATTGGCTCAAAGTGCGAAATATTATTACAATTCTAAGGCTACGTCACATTAATAAACAGCAAAAATGAATAACTGCTGACACAAAAACACTGAAGTTAGTATCGGGAAAACTTAAACGAAAGTATTCATAAAAAGCCACACCCACACAGTAGATCCTTAAGCTGGGAAAAAGGACACATCAAAACAGGCAACTATATGCACTATAAAAATCATATATTGCACTCCAGTAAGCATGGAATATACACAACTGTTACGACTACTAAGTGCACATATTTTGTGAATCGGTCAGTTAATATGCATTTACTTCGGTGTGTTGTTTTTTCTCTTTGTCTAACATTTTTCCCACCAACCAACAACAGAGTTTAGTAGCTGACTTTTTTTTTTTTTTTTTTTTTTTTTTTTTTTTTTTTTTTTTTTTGCACAATTGTAACAGCACCACGAAAAGAATAACGCCTGTCGTATAGACAATCTGTTTTGCTTGTCCCTAATGCGCTACTTCTTGGCCTAGGTATTGTGAGGTCATTGATCTTGTAGAAAGCAGTGAACTCAGTTCCGGTACGTTACAAGAGCGGTCCACTTTGCATCATGCCTTCTTCGGCACATCTACTCAGAAGTACACAAAACGAATTTATTAAAATGCGCCGTTTTAGACCATCTCTCAGTTTCTTATCGTCTTACGGAGTCTCGCTAGGTATAAGGGATAATTGCTAACCAATGAACTGCTTGACAGTTTACATTACAAGTTTACAAGTTCCCCACATGGTGCTGGAGGCGTGGCGCTATAATGAGGATAAGGAAAGGTTGTGAGGGTGGATACATCTGGTCTCGTAGAAAATCCACATTTTAATTTTTTTTGAACTTATTTCCAAATCCTTAATCCCCAATGTGGAAAAGATTGCAAATGCTGCTTGAAATAAGCAGCGTTTATTGGGTTAATCGATTCTGTTTGATAAGAATGCTGTATCTTTGACCTTAGAATCACAAACACGTAAAGCTTTAAACATAATGCAATATTATATTGAAAAATATAAAAACGTTCAACTGTTTTAAAAATTCTCCCTATATTTATAGTGGAATTAAAATTCGTATCGAAATAGCTCTAAACATGTTTGCCTATTACAGTTTTTGGTTCCGAATGAAAGGTCGTCTTCCAATACGTATGCAGTAAATCGCCTTTCATGGGTGACATTAAAATTTAATTACATTCTTTAAATTTGCACAGTTTCTGAAACTTTTCTAGCTATTGTAAGCTTTTGCCGATATCTTATAGTTTGGAAGTGATACGGAGTTCGTTGAATATAAACAAGAATACTTACTGATGGAGCATATTAATGCATAAGTCAATACACATTTCACCTGTCATACCGTGATAACTATAATTAATAAAGATTTTTAGAATCTTGAAAAAGTAGGTAAACAATTAAAACTTCTTCCAAAATATACTAGGTTGTTTGGCGCAGAGAAATATTCCTGCAAATATGGTATCCACAATTTTACTTTCTCTATTACGTATAGTCAGCAGATATAGTCAGATTTCCGTATGTTTGTGTGTGTATGTGTGTGTGCGCGCGCGCGCCTGTTTGTGTGTGTGTATGCGCGTGCGCGCGCACCTTGGAAAACCATAACTCAAAAACAAAAGTCGGTTAAAAACCAAGCTTGTATTTAAGTTTAACATTCTTTAAGAATGTGACAGGAACATTTTGAAGAAAAATTATTCCATCCTAGACTACCCTTCACGTGGGAGATTTTTCGAACTTTTTAATGTTCTCAAAAATGCCTGTAACCATTTTGGTTGAAGTGCCATATAAGACATGTTCATGGTAATTGAAATGTATATCTTGAATTTTCTGCTTATAACCCATGTAGTCCTATTTACTCTTGATGATGTTTGTATAACTGGCTAACCGTAAGAGATAGACCAAATCTTACCACACAACAATGTAGATCTCGCTAAAAGACACAAATGACATTTTTTGTGAAGTGAACCATCTGGAAGATATTGCTTATTATTTGTCAGAATTTTGCAATACTTATACGCGTTGTGAAATAGGAGCTCGTTATTTATTTTTTATCCCTTGGTCATGTAAAGAGAACGGAGATTAAAAGTCATCACATAGGCACCACTCTTAAAACATGTGACTTGACTTGAACCTAGAAGAAAATTTGCAATAATTTTTACAAATGTTTATCTATATCAACATGAAGTAGAGAGAAGAGTGTTTGTAAGAATAATTTGTGCAAGAGTAGAGAAAGTCATGTGAGTGCAACAAATCAGATTTGTGTATGTTTTCGTGTTTCACTTTCTGATTTATCCTCCCTGGCACAAGCCTTACCACCCAGCCACTGCATCCCCCACCTGTGTCCACTGCGGTCTGTTTGATTTATACTCTTTGCGTAAACCTTCATTTTAAGTTAAGCTCTCCTACCAGACTAAAACTGTTATCTAAAATGCACCTTACTTTTTACCTCAAGCTCTTGGACTAAGGAAGCAGAACCTTAAGACTTCCCATTTGTTTCACTCTTTGTTTGTGAGATCCGTATCCCGACAATACTTCCTCTTGCGCGACCTTTCACTACCAGCTAGGCGGAGAGTTTATAGTTTATGCACGAACTAAAACTGTTGCTAAATGTAGAAAACTGCGCTACGAAAATAATGACCGCAAGTTGTTTTGGTAGTCTAAATTATCAATCATAAATTTATCACTGATACTTTGGAAATTTCTGTTGTTCTAATGCTTTGGAAACGTAGCACTGAAAACAATAGTCAACTGGAATCCTCTAAGCATTTCGCGAGGTGTATTGGATGCTACCGTGGAGCAGTTTTTATCCCTCGCTGGAGTCCACCAAAACCCCAGGACGTAAACATTAGGAAAGGAACAAAACAGTTCGCTAATGACAGTGCCGTAGATTTCGCAAGTTATGGTTTGTAGGATAGCTCCAAAAAGCAGACTTGCCGCACCCTGGTAATCCCAATCGTGGCAAGGGATACAAAGGGTATTAGTAACTGCCGCTCCATACATTCGTTGGGATATAAATTGAAGGAAATGGGGAAAGTTGGTAGTGAGCAGGGTTAAACACCCTTAGCTCCACCCGGCACAGAGATCCAAGTGGGATTATTGAAACGTATAGTACAAATTCTATCATGTCTACCATTGATACGACAGATGTTAACACTTCCCCTTGGGCTAACGCTCATTTATTGACGCAGCAATACATGATGTTCTAGAAGATTTATTCCCTGTTCCATAAATACTTAATTCAAAGTATGGAGCAGCATTTGATGTTTTTACAATTTAAGCTTTCATTTGTTATTTGCACCAGAGGATTTAAATTTTAATCAGATAGTAAAATAATTGGAAACATTATCAGCATAAATGAGAGAAAGTTCTTTACGGCAAGCCCAAATATAGTCTTACTAAAAATATGAAAACGCATTTTTGTAGCTAATTTGTCTTCTAATCTTTCCTCAGAGGATATTTTAATTGGAAATATTCTAACTTAAAAATTCTAGACTTCCTGTAACCTTTGAACAGAGCGTGGGTATGTCAGAAAGTACTTTTCTGAAATGAGACATTTTTGTTTTAAATGTAGTTTACATAGGTACCAGAAAATCTGGACAAGTGATATGGAAATGCTGACTTGCACTAGCATGTGCGCAGTTGCATGTATGTACTCAAGCTCCTAGGGGCAGTTGTGTTCTAAATGTTATATTTAGATACATATTAATTGAAAACGTTGTTTGAGTATACAATGTATGCAAATTATTACGGGTGTTTTAAACGTGTGATTTAAAATATGTGGCATTTTGCAGAAGAGACACTCAAATTTAAGTAAAATGGTTGAACTTTGAGTTTTTCAACTGTAGATTTTGTTTTGTTTTGGTGGCCATGTGCTAAGTAACTCCGCGGCGCAAGAGCCCCATCCGGGCCAAGGCCAGAGTGGGGACCTCTGCCCACCACAGGCGTCATAGGTGGGGTGCAGTACTGAGGGTGGTACGTGGTTAGTGGATAGGTATTCTGTCTACACTGATAAGGAACCCACCAAATGAACGAGAACATTCCAACTAGTCATGTTATTGTTTAACCTCCCTTAAGGCAGTCTACTCCTTGCTCTTGACCTACAATTAAATTTAGATCCCCAACATATTTAAAAACCAGTACATGTTATACGTGTACCATAAGTTAGATGCAGAGAGCGCTGATGTTTCGAGAAATCATCCAGCTAGTCGTTTTCTCTCTGTAATGCTCATCGTTAAGTGGGTACACAAGTTCAGGTAACAGCTTAAACTTGGAAACTCACTAAAGATCGTAACTTAGCGCCGTGAACGCAAAGACGGATCTTTGGCATTCCTTGCTAACCATTGCATTACCGAATCCCTTTTGAGCCAGTGACTAGGAAATTAATTCCTCTGTTCATCTCTGTCTCATTAAGGGATTCTGTTTCCAAGAGATGAGCCAAGTATCCGGCCTATTATAGGCCTCTATTGAAAATTCTGATAACAAAGGAGAAGTGAATACAGTGCATTGCACTGAGTAGAGAAAATACGAGTATGTATGTGTTGTGCAAATGGGAAACGTCATTCAAGCATTATCTTAATTCGTCTCTTCAGTTTTTACTTTCTCTACTACGCATAGTAAGTTGAGGGAGTATTGTATTCGACCCAGCATTTCAATGTCCAGATTTCGCCGGAAATGTATGTTTTGAGGACCTCTGAATCCAAAAATGTTATGTTTTAGAAAAAAGTTGTGGTGTCGGTGTGCGTGACGAGGAATAACATAACTCAAAAAGAAAGGTCGGTTAACAACCAAAGTTGGTATTTAAGTTTAATATGTTTTAGGGATGCGGCACGAAGATTTTGAGGAAAAATACTCCACCCTAAGCTACCCTTTACATAGAAAATTTTTCGAAAATGTTTATTTTCCCAATAATGACCTCGATTTTGATTAAAATCTCATAGTTTTAAGATATTTTTATGACAAATGAAATGTATTTTATGAATTTACTGGCTATAGCCTATGTATGTTAATCTTGATACCTTTTGTAAAACTGTAAACCGAAGACATACCAAATTTTACTGTAGAAAAAATGTGGATCTCATTAGAACACACGAGTTTGTCCAACTGCATTTTTTGTGCGGTGAATCATTTCGGAGATATTACTAACATTTGTGTGAGTTTTGAAATACTCCAATTTTTCTCAAGTGGAAGGTCGTTATTTACTTTATGAGATTTGTCCATTCAAAGAGAATGGAATTTCAGATCTTTAAAAGATTTTACTATCACTCAAAGCCTACTGAATTCGCATATTTCCCTTGCACTTACAAGAAAATCAGCAATAAGGTAGTTTCTGCAAATGCTTCTCACGACTGACATGAAGATAGAGGAATAAGGATGTGTAAGAATAGCTAGTATAAGAGCAAAGGAAACTCATGTGAGTGCAACACATCAGATTTTTAGGTTGTGGTTATCCCTGCTTGATTTATCAACAGAGTTATGGAAGAGTGAGTGAGCGAGCGAGCGATGTTTATAAGGGCTCATTGGAGTTATGGAAAGTACACCTTGAGTTTCTTTTAAGATTGTCTATGCTGTGTGCTCATTATAATTACGAAAAACTGGGTTGTATTTCACTGAAATTTAATACGTATAAAAGCAAATTATGTGTAAGTGCATTAGTATTCTGGGAGCTACAAAACTTCATGAGTAAATACAAATTGCTTAGAGCTGGGGTATGTATAAAGCAGGTTTAACTGTACGTCCTATTACACGATAGAGTTTTAAATATCGTTAAGGTGGCTCAAATTGACAAAACTGACCTAAGAATACGTGCATGTCAGAGTACTACTTAGATTTTATGTTCTGTTTTGGTATAACATATTTATTTTCGGTTGATTCAACGTTCTTCCAATTGTTTTTCAAGGCTTATGATTTAACCCCACTTTTCTTAAAACTCACCAACTTGGAAAACAGCAATTTTATAAAGCGTTGACCTGATTTCAGGATTAGTCCTGATGTTGATGTTGGGTATGACTTGCTTTACGCACTTAGGTACTTTAGTTTTACAGGCTCCCCTGTTTCCAGCAATTGCTCTCTATTCTTGTTTTCCAGTTTTCCGTCCTATGCTCCTTCTTTCAGGTCCCTCTTCCGCATGGTTGTGCTTGCTCCTTCATGCCACGTATTCCATGATCTTCCAAGTTTACTCGTATCAGGCTCAGCCCAATTGATACGCTTGGCCCATCTCCTCTCCGACAGTCCTTGAACACGTCCGTACTATTGCAGAGACCTTACTCTTTGATATTATGGTTTCCTCTGCATCCATTCTTTTTCTTATGTATAGGCAATCCCTATAAAACTGAAGTGTATGAAGATTTATAAATTTCATCTGGAAGGTAATACGATTAAAATTGAGTTTTGTTTTCTCAGCGACTTTGGGAGAATCGATATTCTGATGGCGTTGTTTATCTTTTAGTTTAAAGTCTTTTAGCAGTATTAATTTGCTTATAACCATATGGTGTGACTTTCACAAACAAAATTGGTTGTGGAACTAGCTAATGCGGTTATTATTAATATTGTAGCTGGCTTGCCAATAAATACGCAGTTTTTCCAACAAAATTACGACCCTGGCTAAAACTCACAAAGAAAGTGTGATCTGTGAACGAAAGTATCTTATAAATCTAGAATTTTTGTTAATTGTCCCCTTTTAACTACAATGGTAATATCGGCGGTCTCTCCTTTGGAACATATTGCCTATCGGCAATGGTGTTTTACAGTGGATTTGGGTCTTTGGGGGTTTGTACATTAAACACTCTCATTTAGAATTCCAAGCTGTGGAGAAGATAGGGAATAATCTTGGCTGGAGAAGAATTCCTACTTCCCAGCCGGGAATCGGACCCAGGACACCTTGCATAGCAGGCAGGTTAGCTACCAACTGAGCTACGGGGCCAGCCCAAGGAATTTCATTGAGTGATTTCCAAAGTGACTTTATTTTTGCTTTTAAGTGATATGTCCCAACATTTACAATGCTACCTTTTTTGGTAGTGTTTAACGCCCGCTTTTACCACATGCGACCCCTCAGGCGATGATATTGATGATAGATAGGGTGAAGACGGGGCACCGGTGGAGTGAGATGGTGAGGGAAAGCTGAAGGAAACCCGCTCTTGCGCAGTTCTCTCTACCGCATGCGGTCGCCTGGAATCGAACCCAGGCCGCTTTCGAGGCAAGCAAATTGTCTAAGCACTCGGTTACGGCGCGACCTCAAGGACTTTTAAAAATGCATGTCTTGTATATAATAATAGCCAGAGTTTTGCAATATTTCTGTTATTTGCAATCTCCCTGCTCTCTTAAATATTATCGTACTGAACTGCTCTCAAGAAGTAAGTTTTCGCAATAAAGTTAAGCAAGGAGGTTGGAAGTAATATTGCTTTACGAACGTCCAAGGTCACCTAAGCAACATAACTTGCTCTGTACTGTCTTGCTGCTACGTAGACATTACTTCTTCAGGTTTATATATTGTGTCACCTGATTTAGCAAACACGCAAATAAATAAAGCAACAACACGTACATTATAATAAGTGTTATACAATTTACGGAAAATTCTCTCATT
Organism: Tenodera sinensis; assembly: GCA_030765045.1. Taxonomy (NCBI): domain Eukaryota; kingdom Metazoa; phylum Arthropoda; class Insecta; order Mantodea; family Mantidae; genus Tenodera; species Tenodera sinensis. The sequence continues at coordinate 73,354,142 of CM060971.1, forward strand.
ATTATAACATATTTTAAAAAGGAATAAAAAACATGCCGAAAGCACAACGGAAATGTACTGGAATTTTAAATAAAGGCGTAAAGATGAACTGGGAATCCAAAAGCATACATCCCTTACGCCGGTAAACCGCAAAGAAGTCGCAAGCTGATGGCGGAACACACACTGCGTTTTCAAGCTCCCTTCTCCTATTGCCCTTAGGCTAGGCAACCGCACGCTGCCAGTGGTGCCTCTCCTAACAGACACCCACTTAAAAAAAAAAATAAAAAATAAAAGGCCACTCGTGCCGGCAAAAAGAGTGGCTAGCTCAAAGATATACCGGCTTAGTCAGTTATGTTGCAAATTACACTTTAACCATTCCTAGGAGATTGTAAATCGACAATGGCCAGAACGTATTCCCTCTAGTACTATTAGTTCCTCATAAATTAATATTAAAATGCGAAGTGATACTGACCACATTGCCCCTGCCAGGAGGTAGAACCTATTACGGAGTGTATGCGCTGCAAGTTGGATTTGCTGAGCTTACTTCAATCCAAGAGACGCAAAGGCCAAGCTAACCAGATTTCAGCAACTCCTATGCACAATCAAGAAAACATTTATCAACAAAGTAGACCAGAGACTGTTTTGAAATCTTACAAAGTAATACCAATCCCAACTTTACCTTATGCCTCGGAAACGTGGGCTTTGACAAACTAATTTAGACGAATAGAAGCTGCTAAAATGAAATTGTTAAGACCTTTAGTAGGTTATACTTTGTATGATCACAAAAGAAATGAAGAAATAAGAGAAGAACTACGTGTCACACTTATAACAGAAATCATTAGGACCTACAGAAATAACTGATATCAACATGTATTGCGAATGCCAGAAGACAGTCTACTCCAAAGACTCTAGATATAACTACAGATCGAAACGGTAAACAGATCTTGGGCGACCAAAGAAACGCTGGAGAGACTAACTTCCAATCTGAAGCTGAACAGGCCAAAAGGCCTAATCCTTGAAAGTTATTGATAAAGTTGATGGTGATGATGATGATGATGATGATGATGATGATGATGGTGATGGTGATTGTGAACGACATTGCAACTTGGTGTTCAAAATACTATAGTGACCCGAGTTGTTTAGGCTGGAAGCCAAATTAGAAGGGGTAGTTCAGCGCAGAAGCCATTCCGAAAGGAAAGGAGATGGTAAAATGGATACAAAAGAGTCCTATAAAATCGTACTCGAGTGATTTATTGTATACCTTAGGCCTCAAGCGCCCATACTAGCCACTTCATTTGCACGTACCACTGTCTTAAGATGTTTCCGCAGGTCTCGAGGAATATCGTTCGTTTCATGTATAGTAGTGCCCATCCCTAAAGGATAATATTCCAAGAAATTATTAATCTGTCCCTCACTTTTCAAAAGCTGCTAATGACATGAACATAAGAAGTTTCTCTCAATATGCTCTTAGCAAAAGGATTTCCTGTTTCCAAGTCGGTTATAGTCGTCGTGCATTCAAAGTGCTGTAGACTGTTTGCACGCACATATCCCTCAAAACTGCCTCTGTGGGCCCCGGGAAACTTCCATATTTGTTACTGGTGTTAATTATAATATCGTCATTGTTTTAGTGATGTCTACTACTTCGTAGGCCGTTCTAATTGCTATTATTTCTTATATTTGCTCAACTTACTCCACTCTGGTTCGGGTATCCGTGTAGTATCACTACAAAATCTAAACTACACAAGTATTGGCAGCAAGTAGAGCGGTAAATATCAGTGACATGGTTGCAGTACGGACGGAACAATGGCATCTTAAGACAACTTCATGTTATATTTAATAACATTTAATCCGAAAGAATTCCTTCGGGACAAAATTTCAGGCGCACCAAGGATTATTTATCGTCAAATAGTTTAAACAAATTTGTTAAAATTAACAAAATGCTTTTCGTTGCTTCAGCTGACTGCTGTATGTTGGAAATAATCGTGTTCCAAACTTCCGTATCTTGTTTTGCCTCATTACAGCCTGAAAATAGAATAATAAAACGACTTATTGCCCAGAATTTTCCTTCACATTCATTCTGTGAGGGTTCTCTACAGCGTTGAATTTAAGCTTTGTGTAAAGCACATTTCTAAGTGGTGAAGGCAGAGAGAAAAACAACATAGTATGGAATTTTCACGAAATGAGTTAAAGTGGATGCCACAAAGAACAAAGGAGAAGTACAGAGATAGGTTGGAAAACACAAACGAACTGATTTTGCCATTCATTTCCACCACAGAGGTTTTCGGTACTTTTGATGGACATTTGTAAACTGTGGTGGAGTTTGTATACATTTGCCCTAGCGAGGACAGGAAATCTTTGTTGAGTTTCTGCTTGCAGCTCAGCATGTCATCAAACTGTAAAGCGGAACAAGAAAATTGCGTTAGTTTGGGAACTCTGCACATGAAGCCAAATCGTCAAGTCCAATAGTGGAAATGTGACAGTCTTCTGTTTAGTAGGGACAGATTGGGAGAGATCTCGTTAACACTGAACAGCGTCGAAGTTCTAGCCTAAAGAGGCGAGAAAGGAAAACAGTAGTGAGTAATAATTGAGTAAGATAGGATTCCTTTTAATGCTGAATATCCATCGTACACCCTACAATTTAAGGGTATACTTTGTTATTTAGTTAGTATACCAAGGTAAACATTACTAACAATAGATTCTGATTAATAACAACCTTTATATTTTCTCTTTCTCATCATTATTTAGTTTATTATAGACGTATTTGAAAAACGATCACATGACTTGCTCAACTCATTAAAACTACACGTAATCTCTTATATATTATAGCATTAAAATAAATAGTGATACACGTTATATTTATTACGAAAGAATGTTATTGAAACATAATTTCAAATTTAGCAAATAGACTTGGTTGCATGTGCAAAACGTAACGATTGTTGGCATATTACTAATGAACGTATGTGGGGAAAACAATAGTCAGGTATGCTTTATATGAGTAAAGATACGAGTTAAACCCTAGAAAATTCAAATATGTAACCACAAATATTTCGAAAGGATTCTACATAACTGTTTCTTGATATTGTGATACCGCCCGTGGCCGCACGCCTCAAAGAAGCTCAAGATTAAGCTGTCTCACGCTACTGTTTGGAAATACGAGGTTCAGCGACACTGGAGCGTTCATGAAAAGAACGAAAATGAGCGCGGCAGAAGGCCTTCCCAGACAGTTCGAGAAAATGTTCAAGTGCCCTGGCTTGCTTACGAAAAGGTGGATTTTGAGAAAAATCCGTGCTACGTCATTTTCGGCTATATTGAGAGAAGCCGATCCTTAAGTGTGGAACGGGACAGTTGTTAGTGCCTTTCAATTAAGCCCGTTTAAATAAGTGTCAGTGTATCGTCGGCAGCAGTTTGAGATACAGAATATTAGTGAAGTGTGTGTCAAGGTTACGGTCAGACAGAACAGCTGTGAGTTGCAAGATCATGGAAAATTGCTGCAGACCGTGTTAATGATAAGAATAAATGTGTTTTCGTGATTCAATTTTAAGCGAAATAAAGTGACATTAAAAGTAACTGGACTTGTCATTTGTCACGCTGGTGTCAGGATTGAAATCTGTCACAGTGTCACTTGTCACAATATAAGTTGCATATTTGAATTAGCTATACAATTTTATGTGCAATTAAGTCTGTGTATGTATCTCTTATGTGGTTTACAGTTACATAAAGTTGCACAAAATTCATTTAGAGCAAAGAGATTCATTAAAGACGATTCACAGAAAATTAAATTAATTATTAATCACGCAAATACTCTGCCAGTTATGAAAATTACAACACCAAGAAGGTAACGTATAAATGCAATGAATTTACTACCATAGATTAGGTACGTGTCAAGTAACAAATGGTTAACTTTTCAAATCTATACATGACCTTCGAGCCCTCATATTTAATATTTAGTGTGGGCTCCATGCGCGGCAATTAGAGCTGCTATACGCAGTGGCATTGAAGTTCCTGGGGGATTTCCTTCCATGCAGTCTGCATTCGAGCCCACAAATCCGCGACACTGGTTACCGGAGGACCGTGGCACACCAGGTGCCGACCAACCATATCCCAGACATGTTTGATGGGCAACATGATGTCAGGCGAACGTGCAGGTCAAGGAAGGATAGGCACCCGTCGCTCTTAGAAGAAGGCTTGCACATTCCTCACAATATGTGGCCTGTGGAGATGCCTGAAGCAGGGAGTACTTCGGGCTTCACAACCACCGTTAGGTACCAGTTTAAACCCAGTTTCACCAAATGCTACTATTAAAGTTTTGCTGTTTAGAAACAGCACCGTGCGCAAGCTCGTAAAACGTGGGTTATTTTTTAAACTTTTTGGCGAGTTTGGCGGTTGCTATTTCTCACTAGATATATAAATAAGTAAACTAAGAATTTCTTGGTAACAAATTAAGGATACCCGTCTGTGAAATTTTGAAAATCTACAGTTTTCATTGGATTGATTTGAAATTTTAACACAACAATCACTGTATAGTGAGGAGTAACTGTGCTAAATTGCATACATTTAGGCAGATTAGTTACAAATATACTATTTTATTATATATTTTTTTAATATTTGTATAAATGGTTCCCCATGATGCAATTTTGATTTGAAAAACTTGATAAGTTTCAGTTATGTCCCGTAATAGAATGTTAGCAAATTGATGAGATAATTTCTTAATCTTGTTATTAGTTTGGATAAAAATAAATTTTAAAGTTTAAATTCATTATTTGTTTCATTTAAATTTTGAAATGTAAACTTTAATATTTAATTACTTAGCAGTTATTCACTTTATGAGAAAATTATCTCATCATTTCTTTGTAATGTTATTTCTAAGCAGGTACACCAAATTTCATGCATAAGTACTGAAAATTGCATCGTGTGGAGCATTTTAAAGAGCAAACAGTGCTAAAAATAAAAACATGGAAAAACTAAGTTTGGAGTCATAGCAAGAATAATGGAACTGTATGGATTTAAATGGACACGACCACTTACAGGCAATCAGTTAGACGGACATGTGACATAGATAAAAAGGTCGTAAGGCTGTAAAAAGCATATCAAAATAAAGCAGACGATTTATACTATTTGATAAAACAATAATCCATTTTTGGCAATTTTGGAAATTTTTAGCCTTTTTTCACAGATGGGGTATCCTTAAGCCTAACTGTAAAACTGACATTTTTTCTTCTTTCTATTACAGGTAAGGATCTTTGAAATGAAAGGCTCCCGTCAGTGGTACGTGAAATACACCTAGATAATTTGTTTAATTAAGGTATTAAGATAGTTACTAAGGAAGCTAATATCACTTTTAATTATTTGCCTAAATATGCGTTTAAGAAAAGTTTTAACGTTTATTTAATTTTTTCATTACATCTATGAATCCCTTCCAGCTTTCTAAGCAAACTCTTCATGGATTACTCCATTTAGCACATTAAAATTTTCTGTAAGTATATTTTGAAACCTAATGCCTGTGAAGATGATTTGCAAACTGAGAGATGTAACTTATGTTTAATAACATCTAAGTGAATGTTCAAAGCAAGTAATTAACAACTAGCTGAAACTTGCAATTTACTCTTGCTGTTTTGCTCTTGTAAGTTACAAACTGTCTCACTTAAGTTTATCCTAATTTGGCAGACGTTGTGTCGGTTTTCTTTGAAGGGGAGTTATGTTGCCGTTAGAAGGAGATGACTGGTGCTGATATTTACTACATGTGTTGAATATTCCTTATGTTTCCTGCTTGAAGAATCTTCTTAGATGCTGCCTTAAACACCTTAAATACCTGTTCTAAAAGAACAATGAGAAAAAAATTAAATGTTGATGTTTTTCTTTTTGCATCAATAAATTATTATTAAACATTTATTGTACCAACTAATGTAAATCAGGTATTCAGAATATAGAAACATGCTTTATACTCCATCTAATCGAGCCATATACCTCCACGGTGTTGTGCTAGGGTCGCATTCGAGAGATCCAGCGTTCAATTCCCCCGACCATCAGTTTTCCGTGGTTCTTCTGGTCGCTAGGGAATGATGAGGATTTCGTTTCCAACATTTCCCTTTCACTCTGCTTCTATCTCATATTTCCGATGTACATTGGATTCCATATATGCCGTCTTTACTGCTTCACAGGGCATTTTACCAACCGTCCCAACCGGCGCATAATAGCAGTGAAAGGGGTGTGTAGAGCGTTCTGCCTTTGTTGTTCGACCAAGCAGTGGTGTATGCTAGGAACCCTAGGAATACATTTTTAGATAAAAATGATATTCTGGTTTTTGAATTATATCAAATAAATATTCTAGACATTTCTAAATCTTTTTGGCTCAGCATTTTCACCAACCCGTTATTTTAAAAGTTCAGCGACATGTTTAAGTCACCCGTGCGCTTCGTTTTAACCACACTTGTGCTTTCTTTTTCCCTCCGTTTGGCATCTGTTATCTAGAGATTCAAATATGTATTTGATAGTTCCTATATTCATTGGCTCACCAAAAAAAAAAAAAAAAAAAAAAAAAAAAAAAAAAAAAAAAAAAAAAAAAAAAAAAACCATTTACGGTTAAGAAAATGAATTTTAAGGCCAGCAATTTCGTGAAAACAAATCTGTATTTTGAGCTAGTACATTGAGATTTTACGCAGTCATTTCTTTATGTATTCACATTAACTGTACTAATTTTCAAGTAAATGAGTGCAAAAGTTTAATAAAAGGTTAGAAAATTCAGTCCTAGTGTCCCTTAACTATAGCTGACGTGATATATCCAAATATTACAGAGTGCATCGGGGCAGAGTTGAGGATATGTGGGATAGCAATTTGCCATATGACGACTTTGCTCGAAGTTGTATGATCGTAAATGAATAACCTAGAACTGTGCACGTAAAACAGGACGCCACTGCCACTGCTTGCGCGAAAAGATAAATGAAACTCCTCCTCTTTGCTAACTGTAAAGGTTAGTAGAATGCCTCCCATAAATGTACGCACCCTAGAGAGCCGATTGATCTACTTATCGTTCATTGCCTTCTCTAGGCAACCCTAGCAGTACAACTGGTTTTCGAGCCTGGAATTCTTAAGGACTTCCGGGGTCTCTGTAGTCTCCCTGCCTGCGTCCTGTAGCCTCCTGTGGTCCCTTCGCTTCATCCCTTCCTCCCCAATATATCTGTGTAAGTCGTAGTGTGTGAGATATGCTCCTTGGCTGTATAACCTATACAAACTGCTACCTCTGTTTAACTTTCGTTTGTGTATCAGATTTATTTTGTTTCAACCTATAGCTACACTTACAAAGCCCAAGGTAGCTGTTTATTTTCTCGCATTTATACGATTATTTATATTAGTAGACCGATTATATTTTTCATACAGTGAAATGTTTCGGAAATTTCCAAGAGCTAAAGATGTTTGATAGTAAACAGGAGTTTTATGTAAACGAGTAATAAAAATAATGTGAATCGTGTGGTGATAGTATACATAAATAATGGCTCATTTGTATTCTATGTAGAAACTAACATCCGAGAGAAAGAGAGAGGCATAAGTTGGAAAGAAGCTGAGAGATATTTAGTGACAATGGGATTTTGCAAAGCAGGTACAAGATACTTTTGACGATGTAGCCAAGTTGTTTTAAGAGAACGTGAGGTTATTTTTCGAGCATATATAAGGTGAAATCTCTGAGCACTTAGTCTCGCGCCGAGGTAAGAAATTAGTGGTTTTATTCGACCTCTTTACCTGTGCGTGATCACTGTAGGAAACGTATTGTAACAAATTTACCAAATCTTTTTATTTTCTCAAGCTTCATGTACAGCCATACTACTCGTTTCTGTCTCTTAATCTTCCCAAACTCTCACACAATACTGGTTTCTGTCTCTTCATCTTTCCAAACTCTCACACAATCAAAAACTCAAACTGTCTCTATGGCAACCTCCTTGAAAATCAAAGAGTCTTAATGACATGGAGAAGCCATGTCACACTGCTCCCTCCTCAGAGCTGGTCGTCCCGACCAGCACTATCACTGCGGCATCTCCCTTGCGCCCCGGTGGATTAACCCATCGAACCTCTTCTCCTGGTGGTCCACGAGGGCCTGGTGGTCCTGGTATACCTTGAGGTCCTGGGTTTCCATCTCTTCCAGGCTTACCTTTAGTTCCAGGTTCACCATCTTTTCCCGACAATCCTGGAGGTCCAGTCATGCCTTTGTCTCCTGGAGGTCCCTGAGTTCCAGGTAACCCTTGTAGACCAATGAGACCACGGTGTCCTTTTGCACCCTTTGGACCTTCTTCTCCTCTATCACCCTTACCTCCCTCTGGCCCTGGAGGTCCTGGCTTTCCTCTAGCTCCCTGTGGCCCTTCTACATCCTGTGGTCCAGTTTCTCCTCGAAGACCCCGTTCTCCTGCTGGTCCTGGAGGTCCATTTGGACCAGGTGGCCCTGGAAGACCTGGTGCCCCTGGAGTTCCCGGAGGTCCTGAAGGTCCTACAGGTCCCTTATCTCCCGGTCTTCCTGCAATACCAGGTGTTCCTGCTTTACCTGGTGCTCCCTCTGGTCCCTGTTCTCCAATTGGTCCCGGTGGTCCTAGAGGTCCTGCAATACCTTGTGGTCCTGGAGGTCCTTCACTGCCTGGCTTCCCTGGTGGACCTGTCTCACCTTGTGCACCTCTCTGACCTCTGAGGCCAGCAGGTCCTGTTGGGCCGGGTAATCCTGGAAGTCCTCTATGTTGTCCTTGAGAGCCTGAGTCACCCTTAGGTCCTTCAGGTCCTGGTGCACCAGCTTGTCCTGGAGGTCCTGGATTGCCCTGTTCACCTTTCATTCCTGGGAATCCACGTTCACCCTTCATTCCAGGCAAGCCTACCAGACCCTGAGGGCCAGGGAATCCTTGTAAACCTTGAGGGCCAGTAGGACCTCGCTCTCCAGGGGGCACGATCCTAGGTATCGCTGTTGGATAGTGTCCCTTGGTCCAGGTAGGACGATGTATGCCATCCTGCTTCGAAATTCTGCAACAGTACCGCCGGTCTTGACGGTCCCTCGTCCAGTTGCCCTTCTTCCTGGTGTGTTGACGGGCCATCCTGCGCACTTTGAAACGGCTCACTGGGTACCATGTCCGCCGACCTCTCTGGCGCACCTTCGCAGCCACCTTGCTTCCGATGGGTCCGGCAACAAACCCCACCACATCCGCGCGAGTCGCGTCCACCGCTGCACTCGTGTTCACTCGTGCTCGGCACGGCCTCTCCTGTATCCTGCCGTCCACGATGATGTCCACCATTCTTCCGTTCACGGCACTATGCGTCAGGTGATTGGATGGCCCCGACGGTCCCCCCATGTCACACGCCAAGTCGGTTCTCGCGTGTTGCTCGTTTGCTTGTGCGCTTCCCTGCTGATCGTCCGAAACGGGCGCAACTGTCGCCTCGGCCACTAGGTGCTCCCTCCCCGGCTCCGCGCTATTCCGTCTGCCCCTGGCATCCAGTACTTTGACGCTCTCGTCAACTCTTACTACCAGGGCGCCAAGACGTTCCCCGTCGTCCTCCACGACGTCCACGTGCTGGCAGAGGTCTTCCACCTTTTCGCCGAGTTCTTCCACGCCTTCCGTCACGCCAGCCAGTTGCTCGTCAATTTTCGCCGATAGCTCCGTCTTTATCTTTTTCAGCTCGGCAGCGAGGTTGTCGTTTCTCGTTTCCATTTTGGCAAATAATTCTTTCATCATTGCCATCATCCTGGTTTCCGAATATCCCACTTCCTGACACCAAATGTAACAAATTTACCAAATCTTTTTATTTTCTCAAGCTTCATGTACAGCCATACTACTCGTTTCTGTCTCTTAATCTTCCCAAACTCTCACACAATACTGGTTTCTGTCTCTTCATCTTTCCAAACTCTCACACAATCAAAAACTCAAACTGTCTCTATGGCAACCTCCTTGAAAATCAAAGAGTCTTAATGACATGGAGAAGCCATGTCACAGTATTGTCGTTTGTGATCATTTGCCCATCTGTACTCGAGTATACAGGGTTGAACGGAAGTCATTATATTCCTTCTAATATGTGCTTCATGGAAACATTACAAAAAAAATGTCTAATGGTATTTTGTTCTTTGATCAGCGATTTCGAAAAAAATAAATGTTTTTTTTTTATCCAAATTGGATGCATAATTCCACAAGAATGTACGAAGATAACAGTTTGCTACTTGTAAGATGCGTAGAGTAACTTATTTCTGACATAGCTTCGGTAGTAATTATGGGACATCATACAGGTTTTCGAAATAATAAATTACTTAAAAGACGTGAAGGAATACTTCTAGCAGCTCTTTCAGAGGTGTAGCATGTCGACAAGGTTGCGTTGAGGTTGGTGAGGGAATTGATCTGGATTGTGGATGTAAACTTGTTGGACACTTTCGCTTTTGGATAATGTTTTGGGAGCTAACGCTTGTGATTGGCCTTCACTCGTGTAGTAAACACAGAAGGACAAGGCAGGGTATCCGTTTATGTTCTCAAGCCGCACCGTTAGGCAGTTTGTTTATGTACTGAGCTAGGGAAGGTGCCACCCATGGAACCTGCTGTGTAGCCAGCTTATTTTCGATAAAACAAAAATATCTCCGTAGGAAATGGTCAGAGACAAAAACGTAAGATACAAAATGTGTTCCAAATACCGATATCTACCATTGGTTTAAATTAATGTAATGACTTCCCTTCCACCCGGTATTTTGTGTTATTGCAAGCAAATGAATCAAATTTATACTGTAACTTTTGGATCAACCTTTCTGAATGAAAATTTATTTGAAACTTTGGAGATTCAAATATGTTAATTCTGGGTATATTTCTAGCTGACATGATGTTAATTATTGATTTTGTATGCTTTCGTTAAATTATAGGATTTTCAGAGTGTGAACCCTCGATACGATTTGTGTAAGGGGAAGAAACCGCCGGATAAATTGTAGCTGTCTTTTTCTAGTTATTGTATTCTGTTAAAATGTATATTAATGCCGTTAAACGGAGATACTCTCTTATCAGTAAGGTGAGCTTGTCTCTTTCTATTGTGGTATTGTATATTATAAAGGGCTGGCTCAGTCGCTAGAACACCTGCAATCTGTGCAAGTAGTCCCGGGTTCGATTCTCGACACAGTAGGGTCAGAAGTTTTCTCCAGTCAAGATTAGTCCTTAATCTTCGCAGTCTGGAAGTCTGAATGTGTGTGAATTCAATGTTTAAAAACCCCAATGACCGAAAACCCACTCTTAAACGAGTAACACCACTGCGGATAGTCAATATTCCACAGGAGAGACCACCTATGTGACCTTTGTAGTTAAAGGCGGGATATAAATGAAACAATAAACAATAATAATAATAATGATGATGATGATGATATAATCCCTAGGGCGTCTCCCCTATGCAGAGGTTACCCTCATCGCCCAGCCGCTGCGTCCTCCAGCCGCAGCCAAGGCCACGGAGGAATGCAGGTTGGGGGTGGCGCAGGTAAGCACGCCGACTCCCCCGACCGTAAGGTGACCTTGACGTTCTAGGGACGCTACCTTTCTATCAGGATAGCTCCTCAATTGGCCCCTTAAGGACCTAACGAGGCTGAGTGCACCCTGTACCAGACCTTTTCCCAGCGGGGAAAAATCCCATGCTCCTACCGGGATTGAACCCGAGTCCTCCGGGCCAGAGGCGGGTGCGCTACCAACTGCGCTATGAAGGCGATCTGATAATGATGATAACAAAATAATAAGAATAAGAATAACAACAACAATAATAATAATAATAATAATAATAATAATAATAATAATAATAATAATAATAATAATAATAATAATAATAATAATAATAATAATAATAATAATAATAATAATAATAATAATAATAATAATAATAATAATAATAATAATAATAATAATAATAATAATAATAATAATAATAATAATAATAATAATAATAATAATAATAATAATAATAATAATAATAATAATAATAATAATAATATATAAACAGGTTTACAATGTGAGATCACATCTTCCTGTATCCAAAGCGTTTAAGTACGTATCTTCTTCCTCCATTCTTCTCTTATTTCCCAATCCCGCTCTTCTAAATTCTTCTCCTTCTTAATAATAATAATAGTAATAGTAATAGTAATAGTAATAATAATAGTAATAGTAATAGTAATAGTAATAGTAATAGTAATAGTAATAGTAATAGTAATAGTAATAGTAATAGTAATAGTAATAGTAGTAGTAATAATAATAATAATAATAATAATAATAATAATAATAATAATAATAATAATAATAATAATAATAATAATAGTAATAATAATAATAATAGTAATAATAATAATAATAGTAATAATAATAATAATAGTAATAATAATAGTATTAGTAGTAAAAATAACAATACAAATAATAATGATAGTAATAATAATGATAATAGTAATAATAGTAATAAAAATAAAATACCGAAAATTTCAGGAGCGGTAGTGCAAGATTACCTTTGTGTGGAGTAGCAGCGAAATAAAGAATTATTGTTGCGTGGAATATTTTAAAAATTTTCATAGAGAACTGGAGAGAATGTTGATCTCTGACGAACAAAAATAATTTCGAGAAGTAGCTCCTCTTGAAACCTTAGTTTTTGAGTGTTGTGAAAGAAGGACGAGGGGGAATTTGTCGGAATTCATTGCGGAAGAAGGATCGTAAAGAAGTGTCAGAGTTGGTTTTTTTCACAAGTCCATGTTGATGTATGTCGTCGGTGAACTCTGTGCCCCTTCTCATCAATTTCCCCCAAGAGGGTGAATGTAGGGCAAATTCAAGGGCTTCTCTTATTCCAGAATATGCAAAAACATCTGCTTTTTTACTGAAATTATTTCCTACAAAACAAATCCACGAGAAAATGTCAGGTCTTAAGTTTCCTTTTCGTTATATATCGTTTTCTAACTTTGAAGCATTACCATACATACATATAAGCTCCTCCGTCACCATAGAAAGTGATACAAAGGTATCGGGTTTAAGTCTAAACTGAAGATGTAATTTGAAAAGAAAAAAGTGGAAGTTTTATATCGAGAACTCTTAAAAGAACTCTGATGACTGCTTCAAGAAGAAAACATTGATGCTATCTGCTATACGCAAAAACGTTTGCTTTCCCTACCCTTACCAATCATGGAACATTCCACTCCACCCAGATTCAGTTTCAAGACTTTATCAGAGATTAAAGAACGTATCTCATTGCGCTCATGTGATAATTAGTTGAACTCAAAAGTATAAAACAGAATTAAACGGTTTAAGTATGGAAGGAGGAAATTGTCCACAGTAATAGTAATAGTAATGGTAATTTCAACCGAAAACTTGTACTTATCTCTTAGTTTCTCAAACAATAGCTGTAAGAATTTTAATTTAACCATATTTTTCAGATAATGACCTGAATATGGATAATAATGAGACTAGTAATAATACTAGTAATAATAGTAATAAAAAGAGTAATAATAATAATAATAATAATAATAATAATAATAATAATAATAATACAAAGAGTAATAATAATAGTAATAATAATACAAAGAGTAATAATAATAATAATAATAAAATTAAAAATAAAAGGAGACGAAGAAAGAAATATAATTATTTATTACATATAAGTAATCAGCCCGGTTAATTTTATGTTCACTTCATTATGTTCTAAAATTGCATCACAAATACACGTTTTCCTCTGGTCGTTAACACGATCTGCAGTCTTTCGTGTTATCACAACACACAATTTTTACTTCTGGTAATCATGCTGAGTCTTTTCAGTGTCTTTCATTACTCGGCACCCGTTAGAACCTTCTTTACGACGATCGACGTATCATTTACGACGACACGCATGTACAGCTGTCTCGCACTCAGTAATACACTGATCGACTCATATCTCTGTCCGTAAAACTCGCACACTTCTGCTTTCTGGTATCCTTACATGGTGGGGATGACGTCACACGGACCTTTGTGAATTTCTACATAAACGTCGGCGGTCGCGTGACCAGATCCTTCTTGAAAGTTCTCGAAGAGTAGGTAGTGAGTGTCTGGAGTTTAAGGACCCATCGACAACGAGGCAATTTGGGCCAAAGTTCTCGAAGAAAGCCCCTTTTGTGCAGCCGCTTCCATTGTTGTTAATCACACACAAATAGGCGCGCGAGGCAGCCTGATCTTCAACGCCTTTGCTCGCTCGCTGGTCCGGCATGAGTTGTGACGTATGTAGATTGGCCCCGACAATCCTGTGTTATGCGCTGAACCCGGTGTTACACTATGTAATCCCAATTATGAGTAATTTAGTTTCATTTAAATTTGTATATTTAAATAATGATTTATATTTTGAAAGCGAGTTTTGGAGATAAATTGGGTGCGATTCTTCTACACAATTCTTTTAATACCAGCAGGTAATTATACTTAACCCTTTCGCTGCCAAGCTATATGCTATACTACTGCTTAAACTGCCAGCCCTAAATATGGGGAAATGAAAGGTTTTACACAACGCTTTCCAATCACCTCAATTTTGAATTTGTTGAGTTGAGATTTTTTGCAATCACTTCTGAAATATTGTTTAACATTTATACCTACTTTTGAGAGCATCACTATAGTACACATTTTCTAAAAAAATGAGTTCTTAAATTTTCATTTTTAAATTTTTATTTTCCACCTTCAGTTTATTTTTGACACCTAGTGAAAGTTTCAAAATATGTATATATTTGACAGAAATATAGGGTTATCGAGAAGTTACTCCGCAGTCTCCAGTAACCAAAATTCCCCTAGAGATGGGAATTCCGGTGGCAGCACTGGCTGCCGTGAGCCTTTGGTTATTTATTACGTTCGTCGAAATAAAGTATACGATAGATGTGATTTAATTATCACATACCAATTTTGCTTTTACATGTCATGTTATATTATTTATAAAATTACAAATTTTGAAACTCCTATGTTTAAAATTGTTGAAATGAGCACGGTTAATTATATGAACTGCAATTTAGAGTTTTTTCTTGGCGAATGTCATTGAACACTTATGCTCCAAAAAGCTTCATGTTCGTGGTAAATTACACCTTGCCAGTTTGTATCCAGTTCATCTTCATCCTGATCTGTGTCATTTCCTGCAAGAGACTGCGCAGAACACACATGTTTATTTTGTTTATGTCACTGCCATAATCACTAAGAGAAATATCACTATAGCTGTCACTTTCCAGCAATGTTGCCGCAATTTCGTTTTCTGTCAAAGATTTCTTATTCCAATATGTCATTCTGTAATGGTCATTAAGTAAACACCACGAGAAATTACTGTATGCAGAATGAATAATTAAGCTCTGCACGCAACAACCTACAACACGTATTTACCGCTCTCTTTTAGCGCGCTAAAATCCTCAACGCGTGACAACCTCAGAAGGAAAAAATTATTATACAGGAAATTCAGAGATTAACAAACAAAATATACCACCACACAGTTTACATATCGTAGATTAGATAGACGTGGACACATACGCCATCTGTTGCATAATTTGTAAATTGTTTGAACGCGAAAAACCAACCTCGGCGGATCGGATTGGATCAGATCATGGCATTATTCAAAGGCAATTGGCACCGGATTTCATCGGATCTTGGCAGCCAAAGGGTTAAAGTCAGGAATAATTATGGCATACGTGCTATAATCGTTAAAAATTTACACCACTACTACCTTAGTGAATTTCATAGTTACCTGCAAGGAATAAAGTACAAGCTCCAGCAGCGCTGAAAAACATGTCAACATTTGAATACGTTATCCTGCTACATCTCTAAAAAGAAAACAAAGATATCCATTAAATAAGAAAAAATAATGTTCCCTTTTTTATCTCGGTAATAAATAGTGTAAGCCTTAGCCAAAGCGTTTCGATAGTACAAAAAGAAGGGTTGTTTGTTTATAGGTATTAAATGTGTAATTTGTCATATTTGAAATTTCTATCGAGACTTGTTGTGCTTTATCAAGACTAATCAACTCCATCCAATTATAAAAGATCTGATGTTTTGCACTCACATGTCTTTCTCTACTCTTGAACTAACCATTCTTACAAACTCTTAATCTTCTTTGTGTTAGTTGAGATAAACATTTACAGAAATTATCTTATTGCTTATTTCCTTCTACGTGCAAGACGAATATTAGAATACAGTAGGCTTTGAGCAATAGTCAAATCTTTTAAAGCTTTGAGATTCCGTTCTCTTTGCACGCTTAACATATTAGAAAATCAACAACGATGTTGCATTTCATGAGTTTTAAGTTTTCCGAAACTGGCACAAATAACAAGGAATATCTCCGAAATGGTACTAGTCTACCAAAAATGTATTGAGGCATAAATTCTATGTTTTAGCGAAACCTATATTTTATTATGGTAAGATTTTGTCTATCTCTTACGGTTTACGAGTTATTCAAAAGTCATCCAGAGTAAACAGGACTACATAAAATTCAAACAAAATTTAAAATATATATTTCATTTGCCATAAAAATATCTTAAACATGTCATTTTAATCAAAATCTTTAGAGCCATTTTCAAGAAAATAAAAATTTTCGAAAAATTTTCCATATAAAGGGTAGTTCAGGGTGGGGCTATTTTCTTTAAAATGTTCGTGTCGCATCCTTGAAAGACATTAAACTTAAATACCAACATTGGTTTTTAACCGACATTTCGATTTTGAGTTATGCTGTCCACAGACTGACACACACACACACACACACACACACACACACACAGAGAGAGAGAGAGAGAGAGAGAGAGAGAGAGAGAGAGAGAGACAGACAGACAAAGATGCTTTTCTAAAAATGTTTTTTTTTTTTTTTTTTTTTTTTTTAATTCAGATTTATAAATGCACTAAAGTAGATACCTCAGTTTGTATTAAAATGTCGTGTAACTATGTTGTTTTGTGTAGGCTATTTTCTGAGGAAGTGCCTGAGAAAGTGGTAATGATGCACCCCCATCTGTTCAAAAGTTCGATATTTATAGTATCGTTTAATCAATACCGGATAGAAAGAGTAGCTTTGATTTTATTGTGTTTACCATATCCTCCCGCGTTTTTATTTTTAAACCTCAAGTGACTAGCACTCTTGACGGAGTCCCTTCTTTAAAAAAAGAAAAAAGAGAAAAAAGGAAAAGAAACAGAAAGAAAACGGCGCGGCTAAGCACGAAGCAAACTCGAAGCGTGACTGTCGGCAGCAGAGAGTATGTTCTTCCCAGCTTAGGTGTTTAATTCTACACCTCCATGTGTGGAGAGGCAAGGCAGAAGAAAAATAGAGAAAGAAAGTGGCACGCAGCTTCTCAGGTGGCTTTGACTGAGACAAGAATGTGATGGAACGGAATGGCGAATTCGATACCTCCACATATTTGGGCGTGTTTCTTGGCTATTTATGGCACAATCTTCCTTTCCACATGCCACTTCTCTTTTACTGCATTATAAGAAGAGCTGTTAAAAAGCATGTAATACAAAAAGTACTTATATTTGTGATGTAAACCTTAGAACTGCCTAGAACAGCTAGTTTCAAAAATACAGATTATTGTAGTGGCTGACGCAAAATTTAATGACGGGTGGCTCGATACTACATCCAACCATAGGCTTGCCCCGCCTTGCGATGTTGTACACTTAAACACGTTGTGAAATAATTCTGTAATGCCAGGTAGATATACATCTAATTTACTCCCACAATATTTATTTGTATAACAGAAAAGAGAATACTAATAGCCATATATCAGCTGTCATTAAATTTTGTGCCTACCATAATTCAATTTTAATTTTTATCTCTGCTGCAGAGGAAATCATGCATTCCATGTTCAAATTTCGCTAGAATTGGTGTTTTTATGACTTATATATTCCATTATTTATTAATTTGTCAAAAATGCATCTAAAATTCTGAATAAACTATGGCATATGGTAAACAAGTTTGCATGAATAATGGAATATATGTCCTCATTCCTCTAAATAACTTGTTGACTTAAGGGGAGGCATCTGTCAAAATGACAAAAATCCACAATTTTTGTCACAATGATGTGAAAATTTGTATGTATGTGTGCCAAAGCATAACTAGAAGGTTTACCAAATTCCAGTTTTCTATGTAAGATAGTTTTTGCAAAAAAAAAAAAAAAAAATGTATTCATTTTTTTGCTGCAATTTTAGGGTAGTATAGCAAACGCTTCTTATACTTCTTTCTACTTGTTTTCTACTGCACAGCGTGTATTTATTTATGATTCGTATGTGTTAAGTAAGTCAGCTCGCCAAGTGAAAGCGCGATTTACAGAAAGATTTCCAGGTGACCTGCGATGTCTCACTCTGGGGTAACTTAAAGCATAAAGTGTACAAGACAAACGCACACAACCTGGAAAGATTAGAAAAAAATAACTGCCAAGAAGTTGCCAGAATTTCTGAACGTGAACTAGAGCGAGTTATGGACAGTAAGAGGTGTCAAAAATGTATGGACAACGATGGTGGCCAGTTTCAGCATCCCCTTTAATAACATTGGTAAGTAAATTGTTAAAAAGTACTTTTAAAAATGTTATATCGTTTCATCCGCGCTGTTCTATGACAGCAGCAGTTGGTTACGAACGCCGAGGCCGCGTACAGACAAAACCCAACGAAGCCGGTTCGGAGTCTTTTGGTTCACCCGTTAGATAAAGAATAAATTTAAGTTGTTTTTTTTTTTAATTTTTTTTTTTTTTTATTTTTAATTACAACTAAGCAAAGGCTTATCTAGTAATATTTTCTTCTTAAATAGGTTCACATATAAAGGCGAGTCTTCCATTGAAGGCTCCCATAGTTTACACATAGTTCTTGCGGTCTCACATTAAGTCATCTGGCTTTTTTCTTTTCAGTCTTCGAACTTCACAGTTACTAAGAACTTTCAACATCTCTTTGTTTTCATGGTGCTGCACTTTTAAAGGATGTTTCGTTGCAGTCTTTTTTATTTCTTGTATAACAGTGTCGATTTTGAGATCTCTATGTATGTCATCATTTCGTACATACCATGGTGCATTAACTATTGTTCTCAAAACTTTATTTTGAAAAGTCTGTATGTGTTTTATGTTGGTCGACTTAGCGCAGCCCCAAAGCTGTATCCCATAGGTCCAGACTGGCTTTAACACCTGCTTGTAAATTAATAACTTATTGTATATGTCAAGTTCGGAATTTCTCCCAATGAGCCAATAAAGTTTCTTATATTTGATATTTAATTCTTTTCTTTTAGTTTCTATATGCTTTCTCCAATTTAATTTTGAGTCTAGTGTCATTCCTAGATACTTCACTGTTTGTGCTTGGGGAATAGTTTGGTTATTTATTTTTATTGGTAGTATCTGAGTTTTCTTATTTGTAAAGTTAATATGTACAGATTTAGATTCATTTAATTTTATACGCCACTTCTTCGTCCACTCGTTAACCTTATTGACAGCTTTCTGTAATTTCTGTGTAGATTCCTCTACTGTATGTCCAACTGCCATAATTCCTGTATCATCAGCGAAGGTGGCCATGGTTGTATTATCTAGGTTTGGAATATCCCTAGTAAATATGAGGTATAGTACTGGCCCTAAGACGCTTCCTTGGGGTACTCCAGCAGCTATATTCTTTAATTCAGAGTATTCATTCCCATATTTAACTCGGAAATATCTCCCTTCAATGTATGATAACAATATTTGATAGAAGTGGTCAGGTAGATCTCGTTGGAGCTTAAAAATTAAACCTTTGTGCCAGACTTTATCAAACGCTTTGGCCACGTCCAGGAATACTCCAGAACATATTTTCTTTTCCTCTAACGTTCTTTCTATGACATCGACTATACGATGTACTTGATCAATTGTTGAATGTTTATTTCTAAATCCAAACTGGTGTTCTGGTATTAATTTACTTTCCTCTATTATAGGTTTTAATTGCTTTAACAATAACTTTTCAAACAGTTTAGCTAATTGGGATAGGAGTGAAATCGGTCTGTATGATTCCTTTTCATTAGGATTTTTTCCAGGTTTAAGGATCATGAGTACTTCTGCTACCTTCCATTGACTTGGGATATGTTTAAGTCTTAATGCAGTATTTATCATATGTAATAGCTTGATAAGAGCTTTTTGTGGCAATTCTTTAAGAATGTGTCCGGTGATTAAATCATATCCTGGCGCTTTTTTTGCATTTATATTCTGGTGGATTTCACGTTTTAATTCTTTGAGCGTTACACGCCTAAGATCTTTGCCTTCCCTTTTCTTCCCATGTTTAATGTCCTCTTCAGAAGTTTGTCCAGATAAAGGTTGAAAAATCTCTTCTAGATAGTTGGCAAATAGATCTGCTTTATCCTTATCACTCCTTGCCCATGATCCATCTCCTTTTTTTATTGGTGGAATTTGATTTATAGGTCTTTTGATACTGCTTGTTGCTTTCCATAAAGAGTAATCAGTATCTTTGTCTGCTGTTAGTCCTTTCATATAGATAGTAAATGATTTGTTTTTGATACTACTGATCAAATTCTTTAACTTATTACAGATTTGATTTAATCGCTTTTTATCTTCTGGTGCCCGTGACCTCTGCCACTTTTTACGCAGTTTTCGTTTTTCACTAATTAACTCCCTCACTTCCATTGGATAGGAGATATCATTCACATTTTTCCTACTTTTTTCTGGAGTATGGTTCCATGCTGCTTGTTGAATATTAGTAACAAAGAGATCTATCTCTGCTTCCAGTTGTTGCGGAGTTTTTAAGGGAACATTAAGTTCAATAGTGCTCTGTAATTCTTTTTTGAACCCTTCCCAATTTGTTTTTTTATTAGTTAGTCTTGGGGGGTTATCCTTTGTTATGATATTATCACTTACTGTTAATATAATTGGGGAGTGATCCGAAAAGATAACATAATCCTCATTTACGTGCACATAATTGTTAGATATACCCTTCGTTATGAAAAAATCAATTAAATCTGGTGCTTTATTTACATCTGTCGGCCAATATGTAGGTTTTCCAGTTGAATGGAATTGGCACTTTGTTTTAATCGCTGCCCTAAATAGCTCCCTACCTTTGGTAGTGGTTATTCTTGATCCCCAGTGACAATGTTTAGCGTTGTAATCCCCTCCAATAATAAAGTTATTACCTAGAGTCTTAAAGAGATTAATATAATCCTTTTCTTTTAGGTTATACCTTGGGGGACAGTATATTGCAGAGACATTAAAAGGCTTGGTTTTAACTTGAATAGTGACAGTTATCACTTGCATTTCATCTATTTCTATTTTACTTTCTTCATAGTGTTTAATGCAGTTTTTAATTATTACTGCGGAGCCTCCTCTTGCTTTATCAGATGGATGGTCTGAGCGGTAGATATCATATCCCCTAATTCTAACATATGATAGTTTAGCCAAATGCGTTTCGGATATTAAACATATATCTATTTTCTTGCTTTTCAGGAACAGTTCCAAATCCTGAATACGCTGTTGTAATCCGTTTGCATTCCATGATAATATTCTGTATGTGTGCGCCATTTTATTTACTTCTGTTAAGACTAGTTTCAAGCTTTCTTAATCTATCATAGATCAGTTTGTTGGTATATTTCTGCTCGTCCAGTATTTCTAGGATGCGTATTATTGCTTTATCAACGGTTGGAATTTCAGCTTTACCATTACATGTTGCTGCTGCGTAGTTGTTCTGTTCTCTGTTAGGTTCATCCACTACTACTTCATTTTCTTCTAGGACCATACCTAAGTTACAATTCCCTCGAGTCCTATGAATCTGTCTTTGATTTTTCATGACTTCATTCCTCCTCTTTTGCAGCTCCTTAGCTACTTCACATCCACGATAGTTTGCTGGATGTTGTCCTCCACAATTAACACATCTTGGTGGTGCGTTTTTGCTTATTTTACAATCTTTAGTGTGGTGTTTTCCTGTACATTTCACACAACGTGGTTCTCTTTGGCAATACGCCTGGGTATGGTTAAAGCCTTGGCATTTCTTACATTGTGGTATCAAATTAGTATTCTTTCTCAAGGGTTCAATTTTGACAACCACATTCAAAATTGTCTTAATATTATATATTTCTGTAATATTCTCCTTATTATCAAAGGTAAGCATAAATAGTGGCAATCCTTGTCTAACTACTTCCTGCTCTCCATTCCTATTTGTGTACCTTTCTTTCTTAAGAATATTTACAGCATCTTTAATTTTAAAGCCTCTTTCCTTTAACTCTTCTATTATATCTTCTTTTGGGCATGAAGCATGCAATCCTCTTGCCATAACTCTAATTGGTCTATCATTTTTGTTTTCATAAGTTTGCCAATTGACTTTTTCTGTGTTTAATTTCTTGACCAAAGCCCTATAGCTATCAGAATTCATAGTATTGATCTTCCATACATTATTATTTAATGATGTAACTTTATATTCTTTTCCTAACACAGGTTTTAATAATGCCTGAAGTTTTAGATAGTCTGCTATATCATATATGTTAATAGGAGGAGGCTGGTGTTCCTTATAGGGAACTTTTTTTTCCTCCTTCATGTTATTTGTTTTGCTTATAATGCTTCTGGTTTCTGACTTTTTATTTCTATCATTCTTTTCGGGTTTTCCTGTTTCTATTACTGGCGATGTTTCAGCTTTTCGTTTTTTATTTTTCCTCTGTAATATCCAATCTGTTTCTCTGACCAGATCTTCCTCATCTGTATTATAATCTATCACATTGCTAGGTCCTGCTTTCTCTATAAGTTCTTTCTCACTAGCTGTTTTCACTCTCGTTTGCTCTACTCTTATAGGATCCTTATTCACATCCAGAGAATTCTGCTTCTCTTTATCCATATTTTTTCTAAGTTCTTGATTTTCGAGTCTAAGGGCTTTTATTTCGTTTTTTAGTTCTTCATTTTGACGCTGGATCTCATTCAGTATCCTCTTTAGTTCCTCTTCTCCTGTATGTAAGTGCATTGATCGTTTTACTGTAGGTGATCGTTGGGTCAATGCACTCTTTCTAAACACATCTCCCTCAAGCAGTTGATGACTCCCCCCAGAATCCTTGGAGTCTGCCTCCGAAGAGGATGGATTGTCCAGTTTACCTGAAGTACCACCTGGGGTAATAATTCCAAGATTCGTTTTATCCATTGCTTGGGTTGGTGTTGCGGAATGCTCTTGGCTTCCCCTCGTCTCTTGATAGTTAGTAGCTAATGCTCACATAACTACCCGTCTGACTCACTGGGTACTGAGCCCCCCCCGCCACGACAATGCGACATTCCCCGGGGGGAAATTTAAGTGATAATTTTTTGTAGATCAAAATGATTTTCGATGAGAATAAAATGCCTGAAAAATGCAGAGATAGCAGCGCAACATGAAAATTATCCTAAATGCATTACAAATCATTTAGTATGCTAAAACAGATCTTGTGAAATAGAACGGCACTATCAAAAAGGACTATAGCACGGTTTGAATATTCTGTATTGAGGTTTTAGTTCTGCATACGGAAGTCGGTCTCTTCATTCTCCATAAATTGAATTCTGCTATGTTTTATAGCAAACATAATTGACTTAACAGGGTTACAGATGTGGGCATGTCAGCTACATAAACCCTACGTGGCTTCCGACATACGCCGAGCTGATGCAAGTATATGGGATCATAAACGTGTCTTCGCCACTCGGAATTAATTTAACGGCAACACCTTGAGGGTGTGACTTAACATCTAGTGCAACCACTACAGAGTACAGGTACACTCTCTGTCAAAAGCTTCCATAGACATACCGCAGCTAATAATCTTAATACCTGGTGCAACCAATGCAGAGTACAGATCTGTCAAAAGCTTCCATAGATATACTGCAATTGATAATCTTAATGTCTGGTGCAACCAAAGCAGAGTACAGATCTGTCAGAAGCTTCCATATATATACTGCAATTGATAATCTTAACATCTTGTGCCAGCACTACAGGCTACTACCAGGCCCAATTATTTTACTTCAAACCAAAACAAGACGAGCTCATCAAGGGTTAACGTAGATCGCTATTCCGGGACATGCCTTACAGCCACTAATGGTAAATGTTCACATTGCTCCTTGTGCCGTTTGCTTTGGTCTGACTCGTTTATGGGCTAAAGCGTGTACATTTTAGCAAATAAAATGGTTCTCCTAGAGCTGGTGTCGAACACAAGTGATAATGATATTGTAAAATAAAAAATAAAATTGTAATACAAATCCAAAGAAATTGAAACGTTCTGCGCACCCGACAGTACATGGAAAGGGCTAGAATTTGTGAATGAAAACTTGCAACTTGCAACTTGGAACAAATGTGCCCAACGTGGTTGTAAAGAACCACCAAAAATTGAATAATTTGTCAACAGGTATGACGAGTAGAACGTGGAGCTGAGTGCAATCACATGCGACACAGATTAGTTGGGCACGAAGAATGAATGACGTAACCGGTACCGCACAGCCATGCACGCGCATTAGCCGTGTACCTGCGAGAGAGCCAGTACGGAGCAGAAGGGAGTGACACGGATAACCTGGAACTATAAACATCCCAGTAAGGGGTGGAACATCTAATATAAAAATCGACATTACAAATAAATGCATGTGTATTACTAAACGTATAAATATTTACCTGTTGTGTTATCTTCCAGTTCGTCTGTTGCTTTTTAAGTAGTATATTTCCTAATGCAGTTTTTAAACTCTTGTAAAATGGTACACTGTTATGTATTATTATCATTTTACAAGAACTTAGATGTCCAATTGTAGTGGTAAACTTTCTTGTTCTTCTATCTTCTTACTACTTGACGATGGAACAAGCGATTTAGTTTTTAGTTTTTATTGTTTTAAAACTTTTCGCTTCGCTTTACAACTTTAGTGTTTCTGAATGACACAGCCTATAGTTTCTCTATCCATGGTGATATTATTTGTATCAAATTCTTCCACTATGTGTTCAATGTGGGAGAACATGATATTCTGGTATACTGAACTATAGTGCCGAAGAGAACATGAACACAGAGTTTACAGCGACGAACTCCACACTGCTAGCCCCTTTGTGTATGTGTTCCTTAAATTTTGTGTCAGTTACTTTTCATCTTGAAATACATTCTACATGGTGTGTTCTTTATGACAGAGAAGATAATGGAACTTAGCAGCTGAGGCCTATGCCAGTATGGCGTCCAGAATTTGCATTTCTCTGAGTAAGGACTGAACACCTTTAGACACAAAAGGTCATGCATGAAATGCCACCTACACAGCACAACGCATTGATAGATCATATGGGTTAATAATATTAAAATCTGGAACTTCTGACAAATTGTTGCTACCGCTACACAACTGTATTGCGGATGGTGTAAACAAGGCACTGTATCCAGGGCTGAATCTTGGAAGATTTTTGGGCCTAAATCAATGCTGAGAGCGTACATGTTTCATTTATAAGGATACTAATATATATATATGCACGTACACAGACAAGGAAATTATTTTAATTAATTTACGTTTTATGTGGAGTTAATTTTGATTGCACTTTTATTACCTTTTTATTCTGTTGCTTGTAAAAATAACTTGAATTTAAAACTATCCCTTGCAGTTTTCTCTTGATGTTTCTAAATGTATAAACAAGCAGACTTGAAAATGCTGGTTTCAAGACTGAAAAGAAAAGGAAAAAGTATTCGTAAACATGTTCCAGTAAAATAAAGAAGCCACTTTGAAAATGAAGTTGGCGAACTGGATCCATTAAGCTCAATTTATAATTCGCTACGCAATTAAATGCACTACATAGTCACTAAATGAATAAACAAGTTCATGGTTGCTTTAAGGAACGAAATAGTTGTATCATTTAAACTTCTAAAACATTTCATGAATTTTAGATTCGCCCACTTGTGTGCTAGGAAGAGTGTGTTTTCATTCCATGCTTTAAAATAGATGTGACTCGTTTACTAACTTGTTAAATATTTGCATAAGTGCTATTTAATATTCTTTTTTCTCGGTTTCTGAACAGGTCAGGAAGCTAGAAACATGTGTCGATGATTTTATTATTCATGACAACTCTCATCGACTAGTGAAGTTTTACTGGTAATTACACAAGCAAACGAATTCATGTGGTGTCCGATACACGTGACAGTATTTATTTGTTCTGAAGTACTCTTTTGCAACCGAGATAAGTACCTCTGCTTGCGTTCAGAAGGTTCCGAGTTCAATTCCGTTGACCGGGTACTCTGTGCTTCGATTTCTCGGGTATTCCATAATCAGTAGGTTGTCTCATCTATCATGATTTCCGTTCCATCAGTTTTCTTTAATTCCGTTTCCTTCTCAACTTCCAGTGTGCTTCTATGTTTCGTGGTGTAAGGAGGTGCTGAAAGAATTGCGCGGATGCTGGCTCAAAATGAAAGTGCTAACTGCAAAGTAACACAATTCTGTACGCAAAAGGAATTTAGTAAATTTTAGTAAAATGCACTGTTTGGGAGCATCTCTAATTTCTTATTATCTTACGGGGTCTGTAAGGGGTAAGGCAAACAACTGACCATGAGGCATGAGTTAAGCAAGGGTGGGGCAATGGTAGATATAGACTTGGCCACGTAGAAAATCACGTTTCAACTTGTTTTAGACTGATCTTCAAATTCTTAGTGCCTGTCATGGAAAGTGTAAATGTTGTGTAAGCTTTGACTTTGTTCTTAGAACTATGCAAACTTGAAAAAGCTTTACAGCAAACGTAATGCAATATTTCATTAATAATTTAATTAAAAGTCTTGTCGAAATAGCTCTAAACATGTTTATCTGTTACTTTATATTACGAGATATAATACAGATGTAATACGTATAATACAGTTTGTGCTTTCTTCTAATAAAGGTGTGTCCAACCCGTGGCACTTGGTCCCATCGTATGCGGCCCTCAGTGATATTTCTAAGTTATAATGTTGTTTATGCAATAAGTAATTCTATTTGGAATAAGATAAACTTGAAAGAGCAAGACTTTTTCCGTTCATGTGTTCATCACTCATCCTCTTAATCAAATCACGGAGAAAACACATCCGTTTTAAGAAATACACAGCCCAGATTTTCATTTCTGATCCTGTCTACCACGTATCGCTCTGAAGTCTTGCATTGTTGACCGTGCGGTAGCGTTACTAATTTTAAAGGGGAGCGTGCCAGATGTTTTATTACCGTTACATTTTGTAGAAATTTCAAGTTAGCTTCCAGTGTGCAGTTGTTCGCTAAAATTGTAGTGTCAGTGTTAGTGATAGGTTTGAAGCATAAATGTAATTAATTCTGTGGCTTTTATAAGTAGATAGAAAAGTATGTATTCCATCCAAAAATTTGTCTTCCACTGGAACTACATTTAATTTTAAATGACCTACTTTCGTCTGAAACTCTTCTTTTCTTGCCGCTTCACTTAAAAGCCATAATCATCAGTTAAAATAACTAATATATAATTAATATTTTAATAAAAATAACATCTCAAAATATTAGCAATTTTAAAATGAATTGGTTTATCTTAGAATATTGATCCTAATTAATACGCTAAAAAGATCGAGCCATGCGGCCAACGCACCCCCCCTTTCCAAAAAAGGTTGAACATGCCTATTCTAATATCTATGCAATAAACCGCATGTCTCGGATGACATTGCAATTTAATTATATGACTGTGAATTTGCACAGTTTCAGAAATGTATCGACCTTTGTTACCAGCTTGGCATAGGCTTGGCATAGTTTCAGACGTATACCACATATTGTGAATCCAGCAATAGTTGAGTAACGATTAACTGAGCTGTAAAAAATAAATACTTCGCTTTCATGCCGATGTGTCATTGGTTATAAATGTGTCCAGCTAGGAGCACTAGGACGTGGTCATTGGAGAGGGGTAAAGAAAGAGAAAGAAGGGGAGGTACGAAGACCTCGTTGAATAATCATTATACCCTTGCATTTTATAAATTCGCTTTCTGTACTATGACCAGAAGCTAGATTACCTGCAAATAATGTCCCGAATGCCTAGTAGAGTGGGTTGGTTAAGGAGGTTTTCATTTACCACTAGTTTGTTTACTTTACATAAATATATTATAGTCTGTACGTGGCTTATAGAACCGTCTTCCGCCCCTCTTTTCACACCCCTGGAGTTCTGCATCCCTGGAGCACATAACCAAGTATTGCTATTATTTTCGACGTACGAAGGACGTTCTCGTAGGACGATGATCTTACGGCAGTACACCATGCAGACACTAGATGGTAGTTGTGAAGAGAATATATTGTGATAGCATAGCGCTTGTTTGTTGTTAAGTAGAGATAGCCATGGACAAGATGAAAGGTGACTATCATGGAAAAGGATGGACTGCATGATTTTGTGGAAGGAAAAAGACAAAAAAGAAAGGCGTTAAAATGTGTGCATATTGACACTGGCCCAGAGTTAAGGTCTGAGGTCGATCAATGGAAATGAAGAATGAAGATCCAGAAACTGATGACGAATCATTACCATACACCTGAGAAGAAAATCTTTGTTGAGTGACAAAGGACGCGCTGCTAGGTAAAATTTTGCCAACAATAAGTAACTGTAGGTAGTTTTACACTAGTGAGTGCGTAGTCCCCCCAAACAATGGTTCCATGGCGTAATAAGGAAGTTCCTAGGAAGGTTGTGGCATTGTAATGTTCATGTTGAGTGTAATGAAACATTCCACATACATTGAATCATATTTATTAATAAGTAAGGTATAAAACACTATTATTGTATACCATTCTTTTCTCCCAAGTCGAATATACATATTTCCGAAAATTTTTGGAGATCAGCTCGTTAGGGTTGGCAATAATAATCTGCAAACTCTGTACGGTAATATTTCATCAGAAAATTCCGAAATAAACTTTTTGAAAAGCCTCTCCCTCTTTGGGAATTGTTTAATTCTCATAAACATGCAGAACGGAAGAGTAAAAGTTTATTGGCACTCCTGAAAATTACTGAACTAAAAGTTCAGAGAGGAACAAGGGCATACAAACAACCCCTGAGCCAGAACAGATCGCTATCGTGAAATCCGCATAGGAACAACCTTGTTGTCAAGTGAACTAATAACTCCAGCTGATATCTTGCATGAAAATCGCAATGTATGCGTTATGCATAGGATGGTTCTGATTTTATTTATGGAGATATGAAGCTCTAACATAAAAAGCTGCGGCTGCTGCAGGTGTAGCAGTTGCTCCAAACATTATCAGGAACTCATAAATTACATTTCCTTTTTGTCCATACGAAACTCGAGTATTGAATTTTACTTTATCGGCGATCTAAAACTATGCATTATTCATGGAAGCTTCGAAACAGACTGTTGAGTATGATAATTGTCTTCCGCTGTTGTATGTGACTTGTGTACTGTTATGTACACTCCCTCATGTGAAATTTAGTCGAGGCTTCACACAAGAGTTAGGTATACTTCATAACGATGTGATTACCTTCGCTACAAGCTACAAAAGGGTATAACTTCTTATTAAATAATTTGTAATTAACATAGCAGTCTATATGCTTCAGTTAGTGTATACCTACTATAAGTGCAAAAGGTTATATAACAACATGAAAATTATGGGGCTTAAAGGATAGCATGATAGAAGATGCAACATAATCTTAAATTAGGATATCATTGAGCAGGCTTAAAAATATAAGAAAATTATAAGAGGAAAAATGCAAGTTGTAAGTGAAGTATTACTAAGCGAAGAGTAAATGGGTTTCCGAAAGGGTTGTTCATGTAGCGATGCTCTTTTTTCACTCCAAAAGTTATACAGAAATGTCGAGAAATAATTTAGATATACACATTGCCTATATAGACTACATTAAGGCATTTGATAAAGTAAATCGTAGAGAACTAAGATAAAGTAAAGAACTAAAGAGATCGCGATGACGATGCCTCTGAGCACATATACCTCATTACCTTTTAATATTTACACTGATGAGTTAATTAAGAAGTGGAAATTAAGCATCCCCCAGCAATTTACTTAAAACAAAGCATAGCTACAAATACTTTACTTTTTGCCGATGAGCAAGCCATTATCGCCACAGGAGAGGACAACCTCCAGAAATCAATATGTATTTTAGAAGCAATGGGTAAACGGTGTAACTAAGATCAGGTGTATGCATCCTTGAACAAGTTAATAATTTAAAATATCTAGGCTGTAATATATCTTATACCTATTATTATGATAAGAATAATATATTCTGGAATGTTAGGTACGATCCTTAGAACATTGCACTATTGTAGAAAGAAACCTAATTAAAATGAAGTTATAGCAGTGCCTAGTTTAACATATGGCTGTGAATTATGGGTCATGCGACAGAATGATAGAAGGAACATTCAGACAGCTAAATGAAATACTCTCTGAGGGGGGGGGGGGGTGGAGAATGATGCAGTAAAATTAAACATAGACGAAATGATACCACGAGAAGAACTGAATATTTTCCCAATACAAGAATGGTCAATGAATATAGAAACAATTGGTACAAACAGGCAAACAGAATGGATGATGGCAAGATACCAAAGTTGGTCATCAACTATAATCCCCGAGGGAAAAGAATTATGGGACGCCCGATAATTAAATGGTCAGTTATACCGGAATAGGCTATTGAGCCTAATCCGTAGAAGAAGACGAAGACGAAGACGAAGACGAAGAAGAAGCAGAAGACCGAAAAGGTCACATCATTTAATTATTTTGGCTGTGGAATACCATATTCGGAAGAGCAAGAGTAGATTTCAAGAGATGTGTGGGAGAGTGAGAAGAACTTAAAGGGGGGAAAACAGCCAATATAACTAAAGGTTTATTAGACAGCTATAAAAATTGGTCATGGAGTCGATCAGCTAAACACCAAACAGAAACTAATAAGATAAATGTTGCTGATCTTAACTTGCTAGATTAGGTATAAAACAAATTAAGACATACGTCAGCAAGTAAGTATATTTAAACTCACCTAAACAACACAAAACTATATAAAGGATTGGCTTTATCATGTCAGAACAATAAAAAGTGGCCAGATAAGTAATTTTTTCGAAACCACAAAGGAGACATAGAAGTGTAGGAAGACCGAGGACGAGATGAATACGTGATATGCACCTTGAAGACGGAAGCCTAATTTCAGTAGAGGAATACATAACCAGAATTCACTGGTTTTGAAAAAAATAACGTAGTTGCAAATATGTTATGCTAAGTAGTACTTTTCGTCTAACGGAATCAGACATTGAATTTTGCTTTTACTTCTGTAGTATGATTATCAATACTCCAGTTTTTGCGTTCTAAATACTTCATCTGCACATCGTTTACTTCTACGATGGTGATTTGGTTTTAAACACTAAGATATCTAACTAGGCTTAATTATTGAATAATTTTTATCACTACAATTATCATCTTTGTTCTCGTTATCTCGAATGAATTGGGGGGGGGGGGGGTTCCCCTTACCCTTACCCTTACCCTTACCCTTACCCTTACCCTTACCCTTATCCTTACCCTTTTGCTGGCGTATGTTCGCATAATGTTTCCATTATCAGAAGTATGATGCGGAACACAAAGCAACTGTTAAACTTGATATAAAAACAAATCTGCATCATGCACTCACATGACTTTCTCTACTCTTGTACTAACCATTCTTACATACTCTTATTCCAAGATCTTCGTGTTGGTTGAGATAAATGTTTCCAGAAATTATGTTATTGCGTATTTCCTTGTAGGTGCAAGGGGAATATGAGAATACAGTATGTGGTGAGCGATAATCAAATGTCTTAAAGCTTTCAAATCCCATTCTCTTTGCACGGCTAACATATAAAAAAGGAATAACGATGTTCCATTTGATGAAAGTTTGTCTTCCAAAAATCGCACAAATAACGAGGAATATCTCCGAAATGGTTCACTAAACATTTTGTTTGGGCATAAATTATGTGTTTTAGCAAGATCTACATTTTTGTATAGTAAGATTTGGTCTACCTCTTACGTTTACCAGTTATGCGACAGTCAATCAGAACTAACAGGACTACATGGGCTATAGCCAGAAAATTCAAAATATACATTTCATTTGCCACAAAAATATCTTAAAAATACATTTTAATCAAAATCGTTAGAGCCATTTTCGAGAAATTAAAATTTTTCGAAACATTTTCCAAGTAAAGACTAGTTTAGGATGGAGGAAATTTCTTCAAAATCTTCGTGTCCCATCCTTATAATATGTTAAACTTAAATACCAGCTTTGGTTCTAACCAACTTTTCGTTTTTGAATTATGATGTCCACAGACTGACAGACAGAAATACAGACAGACACACACAGACACATAGACAGACACCCAGACAGATACACACACGCGTGCGAACGTTTTGCTAAAAATGCTTTTTTTTTAATTCATGGTGCCTCAAAACATAAATCTCCACATCGAAATTTTGGGTGGAATACAATACCTCTACTTACTATACGTATTAGAGAAAGTAATAACTTTTCAAATTGGAGGTTAATGTTGGTTGGGGTAGGTATTTGACTGACTTTTAATGTGAAATTTCTTATTTAGCCTATTTTGGTTATTTCAGTTCATTGTTCTAAGAAAGGCAGAATTAAAACCTACTTGCAACATTGCGAGTCGCTTTTGAAGTATGACAGTATAGGGTGAATGAGGTCACCTTGGATGTTTATCAGGATACTGTTCCCTTCAACGGTTGAAGCGCTAACTTCTAAGTTTATCTCAGGCCAATAACCACGGAATGGCAGGAACCCTTGCGATAAGTATTTCAGACTGTGGTCACTTTTAATGTAAAACTGCTTCTGTTTACTCCTTAGGAATTATTCGCAAAAGGCGAAGACTGACAATGTTGATTTTGGAAGGATTGCCTTAGTATTCTTTTGTTAGTCCTTTCTCTCATTGAGGTCGCTTGCCAGCTAGATTTACGGCCTCTTCTTTGGCACGGTTTTCTGTTTGAGAAACGGAGAATATATGGAGATGAAAGAAGCTCATTCCTCGTTCAGCTGTTTTGAACGGAAGCTTAGGGATAGAAAAGAGACTCCTGGTTAGAAATTTCGCAATGAAATTTAATTTTACTTTCTATAAGAGTCATTAGGTAGGTAGGTAGGTGGGTGGGTGGGTAGGTAGGTAGGTAGGTGGGTGGGTGGGTGGGTGGGTGGGTAGGTATGTAGGTAGGTAGGTAGATAGGTTAGGTAGGTAGGTAGGTAGATAGGTGGGTGGGTGGGTGGGTGGGTAGGTAGGTGGGTGGGTGGGTGGGTAGGTAGGTGGGTGGGTGGATGGGTAGGTAGGTAGGTAGGTTAGGTAGGTAGGTAGGTTAGGTAGGTAGGTTAGGTAGGTAGGTAGGTAGGTAGGTAGGTGGGTGGGTGGGTGGGTGGGTGGGTGGGTGGGTGGGTGGGTAGGTAGGTAGGTTAGGTAGGTAGGTAGGTAGGTTAGGTAGGTACGTAGGTAGGTGGGTAGGTAGGTTGGTAGGTAGGTTAGGTAGGTAGGTAGGTAGGTTAGGTAGGTAGGTTAGGTAGGTAGGTAGGTAGGTAGGTAGGTAGGTAGGTTAGGTAGGTAGGTAGGTTAGGTAGGTAGGTAGGTAGGTTAGGTAGGTAGGTAGGTAGGTAGGTGGGTGGGTGGGTGGGTAGGTAGGTAGGTTAGGTAGGTTAGGTAGGTAGGTAGGTAGGTTAGGTAGGTAGGTAGGTAGGTAGGTAGGTTAGGTAGGTAGGTAGGTAGGTAGGTTAGGTAGGTAGGTAGGTAGGTTAGGTAGGTAGGTAGGTTAGGTAGGTTAGGTAGGTAGGTAGGTGGGTGGGTGGGTGGGTAGGTAGGTTAGGTAGGTAGGTAGGTAGGTGGGTGGGTGGGTAGGTAGGTAGGTTAGGTAGGTAGGTAGGTTAGGTAGGTAGGTAGGTTAGGTAGGTAGGTAGGTAGGTAGGTAGGTGGGTGGGTGGGTAGGTAGGTAGGTTAGGTAGGTAGGTAGGTTAGGTAGGTAGGTAGGTAGGTAGGTAGGTAGGTAGGTTAGGTAGGTAGGTAGGTGGGTGGGTGGGTGGGTGGGTGGGTGGGTAGGTAGGTAGGTTAGGTAGGTAGGTAGGTAGGTAGGTTAGGTAGGTAGGTGGGTGGGTAGGTAGGTAGGTAGGTAGGTTAGGTAGGTAGGTAGGTAGGTAGGTTAGGTAGGTAGGTAGGTTAGGTAGGTAGGTTAGGTAGGTAGGTTAGGTAGGTAGGTAGGTTAGGTAGGTAGGTAGGTAGGTGGGTGGGTGGGTAGGTAGGTAGGTTAGGTAGGTAGGTTAGGTAGGTAGGTAGGTAGGTTAGGTAGGTAGGTAGGTAGGTAGGTTAGGTAGGTAGGTAGGTAGGTAGGTAGGTAGGTTAGGTAGGTAGGTAGGTAGGTAGGTAGGTAGGTGGGTGGGTGGGTAGGTAGGTAGGTTAGGTAGGTAGGTTAGGTAGGTAGGTAGGTTAGGTAGGTAGGTAGGTAGGTAGGTTAGGTAGGTAGGTAGGTAGGTAGGTAGGTGGGTGGGTGGGTGGGTGGGTGGGTGGGTAGGTAGGTAGGTAGGTAGGTAGGTAGGTAGGTTAGGTAGGTAGGTAGGTGGGTGGGTAGGTAGGTAGGTAGGTTAGGTAGGTAGGTAGGTTAGGTAGGTAGGTAGGTTAGGTAGGTAGGTAGGTGGGTGGGTGGGTGGGTAGGTAGGTTAGGTAGGTTAGGTAGGTAGGTATTGCATTTCACTTATGAATTCTATATCATCAGAAACATATGTTCTGAGACCCCCTGAATAAAACACAGCACTTTTAGAAATGTGAATAACATAACATAAAAACAAAATGTCGATGGACTCCAAACTCGCACTCGGAGGCTCAGCATCTCCAGAGGCGACATGATTTTCATGAAAATTCTCCTGCTCCAAACCACCCTTAAATAGAAGCCTTATAGAAATATTGAGTTTTCAAAAATGGCTCTACGATTTGAATTAAAATTCCTTACGTTTATAATGTTTACATAAGGGTCAGCGCCGTGGTCGAGTGGTTAGAGCGTTCGCCTACCACCTAGGCGGTCCGGGTTCGTTCCTAAGGACCCACATGTGGCATTCGTGGTGGACGAAGCGGCGTCAGGGCAGGTTTTCTCCGGGTTTTTCGGTTTCCTCCGCCACTCATTCCATCAATTGCTCCATTATGACCTTTCCGATCATCGATTTCGTTTGAATTTCATATTATCCTCATTATCTTCCTCATTGTCATACCACTCCACCCGCTTCCAGCTCTTCACACTGTCTGGTCCATAGGCTCATGTGGTTCCCGGCAGGCGCCTGACCCTTGGCACTGGCTTGTAAATCCTAGGGGATGTAAGTTCTGCATAAGGGGAGGATAATTAGGTAAAGGAAAAAAAAGAATATTTATACTCGTATAATATAAATATTCTAGATGGAGAACAAACTAGTTTACGTCATGGTGGATCTACCTGCAGTGGATACTTCACCTTAAAATATTACTACAGAGAGAATTTAATGTTGCCCTTATATTGCAATCATTGATTCCACAGAACTTGTATAAGTCACAGTGAACAGACATGAGTGTAATACATCAGTTCTTTTTGCATGCGATTCCAAAAAAACACAGCTAAACACAGCCATTATTGAAAAATAATAACAAGCTTGCAGTAGTAAGTTTAGTGAGACATATAATGTATATTGCAAAATACTATTATTTACCGCAGTAATAGCCTTAAAAACTAAAATGTCCATCATAAAGTTAGCAGAAAAGCAGTTTAGTTACATAAACTGTAATACAACACTTAAGTGCCTTCATTGATGCAGCCACACAAAGTTTAGAAGAAACTAGCCAAAATTTCCAGAAAATGAAACTTTTTTTTTTCCTCTGTATTTTGTTACACATATATTTAATTAATGTAGACACAATGCTTATGTTTTAAATTAGCTTTTAAATAGTACTGCATATGTCATTGTGCACTAGCTTTTTGTTCTACAAATTAGGACTA
Organism: Tenodera sinensis; assembly: GCA_030765045.1. Taxonomy (NCBI): domain Eukaryota; kingdom Metazoa; phylum Arthropoda; class Insecta; order Mantodea; family Mantidae; genus Tenodera; species Tenodera sinensis. Next base: position 73,389,933 of record CM060971.1, read on the forward strand.
CTGTTAAATACGCAATTTCCCTCGCTGCAAATATACGTGACCTTGGTTCTTCTTTTTTTACTTTCTTTTTTTTCCCTCCATTTTAACTTTTAGCAGCTTCTTCTCCAAACACTACTGAAGACAGCTAAATGAACTTAAGGATGATGAAAAGGTTATATTTTGGTTTGCATCTTCTTTGGTATTATTAAGCTTGCTAATCATTATTTTAAAAATCTGAAGTGTTGCACTCGCATGATTTTCTCTACTCCTGTACAAACTACTTTTGCAAACACTTATTCCTCTATCTACTTCGTGATAACTGAGATAAACATTTGCAGAAATTATATTGTTGCTAATTTTGTTGTAGATGTAAAGGAAATGTGGAAATACAGTAGGCTTAAAGCGACAGCTAAATCTTTTAAGAGCTGGTCGCTATATGGTGCGTTTGAAATTCTGTTCTTTTTACATGGCCAAGAGATAAAGAAACACATTTCACACTCCTATTTGAGGAAAGTATAAGTATTGTTACAAATAACAAGAAATATCTTCCAAATGGCTCTCTTCACAAAGTTGTATCCTTTAACAATATGCACATTTTTTGTGTGATGTTTGTCTATCACAGTTTACCGGTTGTAAAAAGGTCATCAGAATGAAGACTTCTGAGGACATTTTCAATGTATACGTTTCCTTTGACATGAAATTATCTTAAACACATGGTATTTTAATCAAAATAGTTAGCCATTTTTGATAAAATCAACATTTTTGAAAAATGTTCCATTTAAAAAATAGTATCTCATCCTCGAAATATTCTGAATTTAAATACTGTGCTTGATATTTAAATTTTAGTTTTTAAATTATGCACACACACGTGCGGCCCCCCCCCCCCGCCCACACACACGTGGACACACACGCATGCTGATCCTTTTCTTTCATCTGGTACAAGATGATCCTCCTGAGATTCAAATAGCTGGCGGCAGAGCGAACTGGTCTAACCAAGCAAAATATCTTGCCATCACCTTGGACCATAAATTAACTTGGAAACCCCATATCGAGAATATAACTAATAAGATTAACCGTAGGATGGCAATGATATATCCAGTTTACAATAGGAAATCAGCAATGTCCATCCACAACAAAGTGCTCCTTTACAAACAGAGTTTTCGCCTTGCCCTCACCTACGTATGTCAGGCCTGGGTCATTGCTGCTCAAACTCAACTACAAACCCTTCAAACCGCTTCCTTCGTACTGCTGTTGAGGCAAACTGGTAAATACCTAACAATCCATCGCGAACTTTCTATCCCAACTCTTACTAATCACACCCTACCCCTTTCTAAAAATTCTGTAGTTCCCTTCTACACAGCTTGAATGCTCTTATCCGTGGACTCGGGGAGTACGACATTGACCGCGGGGAGGCAAACACCCCAGACTTGTACTTGGCCCAAATTAAAGAAAAGTTACATATTCATTAAAAAAAATACCTATCCCGTAATTAGGAGAAAGTTGAGGGCGCCTCCCACTGGGGGAGGATAACCCCTCAATGACTCCCAAACATATAAAAGGTCCCTCCAAACAAAACCACCACCTTACCACCGTCCCTTTTTGCAAACCTCGTTGTACTAGTAAAAGTGCCAGTCCTGGTATAGTTCTGGTCGAGAGGCTGCACCACTTCCCCTGCTTACTAGGCAGCACAGAAAGTAAAAATTATGGGCCATAAATTTTAATAAAAGTCCGCTTTAATTTAGAAAATAATATTCGCCGTTAGTAAATATTCTTGTTGCATAAAGGTAGATGGATGCACTTAGCAGGCATATATCTACACCCTCTAAAGGTTTGTGTGATACCTTAAATAGTCTTCATTCACGACGCCTGTGATGGGCGGAGGTTGGGGACGCAGTGGTCGGGGGGTAGGCCTTGGCCCGGTTGGGCTGTTGTGCCAAGGGGCTGCGTTTTTAAACCCCACATAGTTTTCGAGGTAATGGATCATGAAATTGGCAAATTTTACTTTGTCGGGACAGGAATCAATATGCTTTTAATAATTGCAGTACTTACTTTCATCTTAGTGAGGTTTGCGCTAGTGAAACCAACAGTTTATTTTACTACGTGTGTTGCGGGCAACCTAGAATTGTGGACCTAGTGTTTTGTTTCTTCAAACCTGGAGCGCTATAAACAAAAGGAGCGTTCTTTACTCGCCGTGATTTCATTTCCCACCGCATGACAAATAACCTTAGGAGAAATTGCCCTCCTCCCGGCAAACAAAAGACGACCAGTTCCCACTTTCAACTTTTGGTCGTTGCTCTGGGCCAAGCAGCAGAGCCCTGAGATCGATGACCCGGCTTCGTGACCGGCCCTTGTCCCGGGCTCGCCGCCAAATTCTGCTCGGCCAATTGCGAGATATAAAGCTGTTGAACGCGTATATATGTACCATCTGGAAGCAAAGTAACTTTCCACTTCTTGCAGTCCAGACATATTCGTCAGCGTTTGCTTGGGTGACAGTTCTGGCTTCGCTGCAGAAAAAGAAGTAAAAGAAAGAATAGCTCCTTACAATGCGGAAAAAGATGTATTTTAAAGAGGAAAGGAACAGAAAGAAAGAAATGTTTTAGAGGGCTGGATAAAATATATAGTAGTGGTTAATGCTACCATTGCCATCACAAAAAATACCTTTCACAGCACTTCATGGTATAGGAAACGACTGATGAATTACCTATCTTCAAAGATTTTCCATCTGTTTTGGGACTCGTTACACATCTTTTCCGGTGCTCTAACTCTATACTTGCTTCGGTGGTCTACATGCCCTTTATCTGTCTGTTGAGATCTTTTACTTCATATAAAAATCTAAAACAAGGTCTTTTCAGGTTTTTATGCAACCTAATAGTATGCGTCTTTCAATTCCACTTTAAAGTACGATTTATGGAGCCTATATTTTCTGACTATTAGCTAGATTTATCTCTTTGGCTTGAAGCCCGTGGTCTAGAAGGTGTTGAAGATGCCAAGCGCAGTACTTGGCGAAACGTCGGTATCTTCAATGTCTTCTAGATCACGGCCTAGAAGCCCGAAAGAGATAAAAGTAGCTAATAGTACACCGGCCGTGAAAAACTAAGTTTATACCTACATTTTCTATTTTTGTTTCCCATTTGTGCCCACATATTACTTTCATCACCTCATAAAATGTTTCTGTACTTAATTTCTAAGAGTTCTATTAATGTTCCACAGATATTAATATTTGATGAATTGAAACAGCGTTTACCAAAAGTATTGAGTTAGCTTGTATATTCTTCATGGGAAGCATTTAAGTGCTTTAAAGTATTATAAATAATGATGTGTTTATAGATATTGGAATAGTTTTCTTTACTGTTTAATTTGTATGTAACAAATTGCAACTTGCTGCTTAAGTTCAGCATCTTCCAACGATGCGACACGAAGATCTATAAAAAAAAAAAAAAAAAAAAAAAAAAAAAAAAAAAAAAAAAAAAAAAAAAAAAAACCTACCCGCACCCCAAGCTACCTTTACCTGGACACCACTTTAATAATTTCCATTTTATCAAAGATGTCTCTAATGATTTCAAAATAAAATGTATACTATGTTGCAATTTCTGCAGAAACTCAAGTGTGCTCTTCATTCTTTGTATAAAGATGCTTCCTTTTGGATTCAGGAAATCTCAAAATAAATATTTACAATGAAGTGTCAATAGCTAATATTTGAGTGGAATGCAGTAACCTCTAGCTGCAATGTATATGCTAGAGAATGTTCTTGGTAATTAATTAAAGTATTTTGCAACCTTAAAGGAATATTTTTGTATTATTATATAAAGTTAGTTTTCACAGCACCATGACATTTTATTGAAAAACTTTGATATGTGCTACTTATTCTTAATTATAAGCTGACAGTGAAGTTGCGTTCTTACAGTTAATATTTAAACTCATATTTAAAGTAAATGAAGTTAAACAACAGATCAAAGCAGGATAGTTATTAACAGATAAGTAGAGAAGAACAAGTGGAAACATTTGATTCGACTATATTCAATGTTTATAGCACATGAATAGTATTTGAAATTTGTGTTATATTATGTGTTATGCTACCAAAATTACTATATATAGGTCACATTTCGTCAATAAACCCAACATGAGTAGCACATCGAGCTACATTGTCTACATTACAAACGGGCTTCGAACTGTGTACCTCCTACGTAATTGCAGAGTCTATATCGGTGATGGTGAGCCTCATGCATATGATCCAATACGTGTGGTTGTCCTTGGAGATTCCTCATCGCTCCGTGGGCTCGGCAGTGAGATCCTCCGCTGACGTTACACTGTGAACCATGCATTTCTGGACAGGGGTTGCTATTTGAAAACCGATCAATTTACTGTCCCGCACAACATACTTAGCGTTGTCGGTGTATTTTTGGGGACATTCAGTACACACACACACGAACACGCACACGAACACGCACGCACACATTAGTAAATCGTGTACTTACACTTCTAGTCATTTATAAACAAAACGTAAAGTCGCCGTAATATCAAAGACTAACTGTTAATATGTAGAGGAATCCTGCTTTCACTTTAATTTCTGTTTTTTTTTTTTAATTTCTGCGGTTTGCTGCTTCTTCTGTACTTTCCTGTGGTTTCTCTTATGAGGCTCCAGCAGTAATCTCCAAGCATATTCCTTGATAACTTTTCTCCATTTGGGAAATATCTTGGTGGAATACTTCTCCATGTTCATCACTCACTTGGCCTAGATTTAAAGGGAAAAAGTCCAAATGGGAATGCAGGAAGTGCATTTTGAGAGACATGTTGCAACCAAGATTTCTACAGGCTCCTAGTAATTTCTCAATCAATTGTTGGTAATTTTGTGCTCCAGTATTACCTAAGAACTGTTCGCAAATGGTCTTGAATGATATCCATACTTAAGTTCCATTTCCAAACAGCTGATCTTTCATTAGTTCTCGAACCTGAGACCCAACAAAAATGCCTTCCTTCAACTTACATAGAAGCACTGACTCTTGGAAATTTTTCTTCTAGGCATTTGAAACCTGCTCCAGATTTGTCTAATACCTTAGCAAAATTCTACATTAGGCCTAATTTTTTATGAAGTGGAAGCAATAAAATTTTTGATCTATCAACCAATAGTTCAGCTGAGATATTCTTTTCTCCAGGGACAAAATTCTTCCGGGGAGGCCATATTTTAGTGTCGTAATGGTTGGATCTATCACGGCTGTCCCATTCGCACAAAAAGCAGCAATATATCGCATATCCGCTTTGCAATCCTAACAGTATTCCAATCTTTTTGAAATCGCCACAGATGGACCAGATGTACTTCTCATAATGCATTTTTTTTAATATTAGCTGCATATTTTTGTAACTTTCTTTCATTTGTGCCATAACTCAAATTCTCTTCCATTCTGAAATAATCAATCAGGTGCTGTTTTCGTCGAAAAATTTATATGGATGTATCTCCGTGTAAGAAATTCCATTCCTTTAGCCTAGAACCTAAAAGTTCTACTTGGGCTTTGGAAATATTTAAGTCTCGGACTGAATCATTTAACTCTCCCTGAGTTACCTCATGATATATGTTGGGATCGGGATCTTCAAATTCTGATCCAGAGCTTGATTGAACTACTGGGTTATCACTTTTTTCAGACTCGTCTTCTAATGTCCAGGATTCAGGAGGAACAGGAACAGGAATGGGTATCTCATCACCGTGAGCAACAGGTCTAATAGCTGATGGAATGTTTGGATATTCAATTGTCTTTTTGTCTTTTCCCTTAAGTCCTGTAATTTTAGTCATACAAAATAGCAATCATCAATATGGTTCATTGGTTCTCTCCACACCATCGGAGTTGCAAAAGCCATAAGAACTTTCCTTTATTCTTTAACCACCTTCTTAACCGGCTGGCACAATTTCTACAAACCACATGGGGAGCCCAACTGCGGTTTTGATCAATTCAGAGAACAGACTGAGGTTGCCGGAGAAAAACTGTTTGCACCACTGAACTCAGCGCTAAATTCCACATAATAAACACCGAATTTCATGCTGAAAAATTTGTGGCTGTTGTCCAGTGTAATTGTACTGGAGATATTTGTTATACTCATCATGTAGAATCCCTGGTTAACGTATGGTCGAAGCAGCACCTTCCACCCGGCGTATAAGTATTGGTTACATTTATTTGCAATTTGCAGCAGATCTAAATACCATTATGAGAATCTCTGGGACCAATTTTAATGAACTATCCTATCAAGCAATAATGTAAGAAGATTTTTCGCTATGCTAATTAATTCAATAGCTCCCTAATATGGAGGTTCAGGGTTGGATTATAATACACTGTTTTCTCTTTGAGGCCAGTTTAATATTCCGATGTATTGTTGGTTATAGAGGAGGTGGTTCTCTCGGTAGGGTACCAGTGCAAGCCATTGTTTCCAGGCCGCCTTCCTGACTGCTATTAATTAATGGGCTGTGAAACATTGTTCTCATTTCCTAACTGTCCGTCCGTGCACGAGCTTTTATGTGAGTATTGGAGTATGCGTGGAGCACAAAATTTGTGGATTTCTCGTCATATCACCACTTTAAATATTTCAATATCACCTATTGAAACTTGAGAAATCTGATGGGTTGTATTTATGTACATAACTTTTTCACTCCTCATTTCTCCATAACTATTCTAACAAAAGCCTATTCTTCTTATATTTATTTACGTTTATAATTATTCACATTTGTATCTATATATAATATGTATGTATATATTAAAAGGATACAGCAGTTAAAGCCAAAGGATATCTGGAACAGTATTAAGAATTATTTGACAGAAATTGTATGCTATGACCACATCTATTATTACTTATTTAGTAATATTTTGTCTATGTCTTGCATTTTACCAATTGTAGAAACATAATTAGGAGTGAAGAAGGATAAAATTCTGGTTTTATTTGTATTCTACTTTTGCAGAATGTATGCTGCGCAATTCTGAGACACAGCTGAATGTTTTTGTTTTTATTTGCTGATTGCGCTTTGGATACCATACACTTTAGACAATGCAGCACTATTCTAGGTGTTCATATGTACTGTTCACAAGATTCGCACTTCCTTTAGCACCTACTTATAGCAGGTAAAGGAACTGTTGCAGCTTACCCAAAAATTCACTTTCACGATAGAGTTTTAAGGCCATCCATCTAAATTTGATTAAAGGATTACTATAAAACCCTTGTGCTTGTGCGTGTGTGGTGTGTGTGTGTTGTGTGTGTGTATGTACGTATTTATACTTTGAATTTTCTGTTAAAAGTCCTGCAAAGTTATGTTAATTAAGAATTAAGTTTTTACAATTTTATGTAACTGGAGGAACATATGAAATAGACTGTATAATAGAATAAACTTACTGCTGAAAATATGTAGATCCCATTAAAAAATACAATTCATTTTAAACAAAACGTTTATGCAGTCTGTTGCGCTTTGTGATTCAATGTGTGCAATTCACTTGTTTCTTACGATTTCATGGAAAGGGCATGAAATTTTAAGACTGTAATGATCCAGGTTTAAAAGGTTTGAGTTATTTATTTAATTTTTTCTCTATGTACAATGAAATCTCTGCTGAAACTATTTCTGCAAACGTTTATATTAATTGGAATAAAAAATAAGCATTTTTAGGAATAGTTTGTATTTTGTCGCCGGGCGTCCGATAAAGAGATCCTCAAGGTCAAGCTATCTCATACCACTGGGCGCCGCTAGCTCATTCCGCTACGTCGGTGAGTAAACAAGATAAAAATGAGCGCGACAAAACAGTTTCCACGCAGTTCGAGAAACAGTTCAGGTGCCGGACTTGCTTGCGAAAAGATAGATTTTTAGAAAAGTCTGTGATTTTGTTTTATTTCAATTTGATTTAATGTTGGCATGTTGACTACGGTGCCCATAATGGTTAAAGCAGCCAAACGAAGACTGGAAGGTTCGGGGTTCAAATTTCGGCTATGGCATTCAAATTTTGAGTCTCATTCTACCCTTTCAAATCTCGTCCTCTGGCGCGGAGGACCCGGGTTCGATCCCCGGTACCAGCATGGGGATTTTATCCCCTCTGGGAGGTCTGGCACGGGGTGCACTCAGCCTCGTTAGGTCCCGGGGGGACCAATTGAGGAGCTACTTGATAGAGAAGTAGCGGCCCCAGGTCTAGAAGACCACATAACCGGCCGGGAGTGCTCGGGGCGCTGACCACGTCCCACCCTCCAATACTGCACCTCACCAATGACGCCTGTAGTGGACAGAGGTGGGGGACGCAGCGGCTGAGCGGTAGGCCTTGGCCCCTTGTGGGCTGTCGCGTCGGGGTTTAGTTTAGTATATAAGCAAAGTGTTGAAAGAGACAGTTAGCAGCTTTTAGTTAAGACAGCTTCAGTGAGTGTATCCTCGAAAGCAATTTGTGAGGCGGAGAGAGAGAATATTACTGAACTGTGTGTCAAGATTACGATCGGACAGAACAGCTGCGAGCTGGAAGATCACCAATAGTAGGTTTTGTTAACGTTAAAACGCGAACTGTGTTTTTGTTATTTAATTTTAGTGGGATTAAAGATCCAAAAGAAGTAACTGGACCTGTCGCGATAAAAGTAATATAAAAAGGGGATAATGGTTATAGAAAGTCGTATGGTTGTGCCACTGTTTTACTAAATAACTGTATAGCTTTATTAACGTAGGGTTTAAAATAAAAATAATCCCTAGCGCAACAGGCCCTCGCGAGACAAGGGTTACTGTTCGGCCGCTGCGTCCTCTACCTCTGCCCACTGCAGTCGTTATGAGTGGGGTACAGAACAAGATGATGCGCCTCCAGCATTCCCGACTGCTTATGCGGTCTTCGCGACCTGAGCTGGCTACCTCTTCATAAAGAAGCTCCTTGATTGGCTTTTAAGGAACCTACTAGAGTGAGTGCACCCCGTACCAGACCTACTATGGGGCGGGGGGAATCACACCAGAGGTAGCAGCGCTACGAAGGGCTTCAACATCCGGTTTACTTGAGATTTAGAAATGTCTAGCTTTACTACAAACGGTGTAAATTACATTTATCGGCAGTTTATTGGTTAATTTGTCCAATCCAGTAAAGTACAGTCTCAAGTAAAATGATGTAGGGTATCTACTAATGAAACTGGTATAATAGCAGGTAACATATGTGGTGGAAGTTCTGTGGAATATCCGCATCCGGACGAGATATAGTTACATGTAATTTACGGACCCACAGACTCCTCCCACAGTTCGCAAACCAACATAACTTAACAGGTCAATATTAATGGGATTGAAACCGAAGTACTATAGAGGATCAGCATTCGAGCTTGCAGCAAATTGATACAGGATCACCGGTCAATAATTTATGTGCGGTTTAATTATCCTATAATTAGTTGTTTTCACATTTTAAACAAATATGCATACCAGATTTCTATGCTTTAATATGATAATTTGTTTAATTTTGCTATAATTTGCAAATGTTTTTTACATTTGATAAAGCACAAAGAGTAAATGTATCATACTTCCAATTTTTCCCTTTATGGGCTCCATTTATGCGCCACCTTTAACACTCGCTTATTGTGTAACTTTCAGTTTGTTTGCGCTGGATTTTCTTTGCAAACATTAAACTCCCAAACAGTTACACTCTCACTCATACTTCTAGACTCTAGGAAAGATAGGAAATGTCCTGTCTAAGGTAAATTCTCATCTCCTAGCCGAGAATTGAACCCGAGATCTCTGGATTTGGAAGCTAGCATGCAAACGAGTAGACCACAGGGGCAGCCGTTCTCATTTTTGTAGACTAAATCGCTGCATCTTCGCACTCCCACAAACTTAAAAGCTTGTAAAGCTTGTACAAGCAACATTACATAAAAAACTTTACTTTTTTTTAGTAGTGTGTTCTCGTATAGCGCAGAAAAATGGAGAACCAAATGTGTAACAGTCATGCATGTTTCTCTAGCCTTTATATTTTATTTTTAATTTATTTCTACGAAGAAAACCTTTTCTTGCAAACCGCTTTCGATGTAAACATTTGCATAAATCGTTTCATTATGCCTTTACGGATAGGCACAGAAAGCGACTTTAGTGAAAATACGTTGTTTCGGGAGCATCTTTTACTTTCTTATCGTCTTATGGGGTCTCGCAAGGGTTGAGGCATAACTACTGACCAATGAACTGCTAACAGTTGCAATATAGGGCCAGAGGCCTGGCGCTGTAATGTGGACAAGCAAAGGTGAGGGGAGGGGTAAATACCCCTGGTCTCTTACAAAAGCAACGCTTTAATTTTCTTTAGAGTTGTCTCGCCCCGGTCATTCCCGGCCAATTATGCAGTTACCTCGACCAGGGACCACTACTTCTCAATCAAGTAGCTCTTCTATTGGTCCCTCAGAGACCTAACAAGGCTGAGTGTATCCTGTGCCATACGTGCCAGGGGGAAACAGTACTCGGGAATCGAACCTTCGTCCTCTGCACCAGACGCGGTCAGTTTTTTAACTGTGCTTTTCACACGCATGCACGCACGCACGCACGCAGGCAGACAGAGGCAGAGACAGACAAGACAGACAGAGACAGAGACAGGCAGAGACAGACAGACACAGACACAGACACAGGCAGACAGACACAGACACAGACACAGACACAGACAGATCGAGATCCAGACACAGACACTGGAAAAATGACTGTATTCAAGAGGTGCCCTAAACGAGTATTTCCGGTGTATTCTCTATATTGACTTAGGATGGAATGCTGTATGTAGTAGGCATGTGATATAGTATTTAAACTAAATATCTAAGAAATGACGGATGATAGATAAGCTGAACATCAAACTTTTGAGACATTTGTGAAACATTGCCACAATATATTTGAATAACTGGTAGTGACCTTGCCCAATCGTTTTCGAACACTTAAACGGAAACGCCGAAGAAAATTGATTTGAACAGACAGAAAGCTGGAACCTTTGCATACAAAATAATGTCGAAGATAACAGAATTAATATCAATCCCGTTCACTTTTAAAGGTTTAATTGATCGTTCTTACTAATCAACTATGAAAATAGACAATGTTGCAACACCAATGGTATCTTAAAGTCTTCATTTGAAAATACGAAATAATTATTGCAAAGAATGATATAATAATGATAATATACTCGCGACGTAGTTGAACACTAAATTTAAGGCTTTTAAGTAAGCCTAAGTATCTTGCAAATTGTTAATACAGTACTCGTTATGTTAGAAAATAACTCGTTTGTTAGCTTAAATTCCGAATATAAATAATCTGAACATTTCAGAACAGTAGAACGATGAAAATAGAGTGATGAAATTAAAGAAAAATAATTTTGTCCAAGAAACAAAGGAAGATCTTCCTTTTCTATGGCATCCTTATTAATGCAGAATGCGTCTCATTTTGCTTCTTATACAACATGAAACAAAAGAAGGGAAGGATGAGCGTAAGGCATTTCCTTCCTTTTGTACATCTTACTTTTTGTCTTTTCCAGGACTTTATTTATCTTCCTCCTCCTTTTTTTCTGTTGTGCATTTTCCCTTGCTTCTTTTCGCCGAGGATGGTTTTTTTCGCTTAGAAACAATAACAATCTTTCTTTCTGCACCATTTTTTAAATTTTATTTAGGAAAATTCTAAGCCAAAACCCTTTGATATGTTTCCCAGTAGGCTTTTGGCTATTCTAAAAGTATGAATTTTTCAAAGATATTACCATGACTCTTATGGAAATATGTGAAAATAACACTAATGACCTTGTCTAATAGAAAAATGGGGCTTAGAGAGGAGATTAATTGGCAAAATTTGATAAAAACTGTGCTGTTGGTATCTTTGTGTAGTTCCTAATTTCATACACTTTAGTTATATTACTTATAATTCAAGAAAGCTAGTTATATTACTTATAATTCAAGAAAGCTAGTTATATTACTTATAATTCAAGAAAGTATTTAATTTATTAAATGGAGAAAGATTGTGGAATATAATAGAGAAAAGGGGATACCCCCAATACACAGTAGAAGGTAATAAAAGATTACACAGAAACACAGAAATTATTATAAATACAGGCACGCTAAAACAGAGGAAATAAAAGTGTATCAAGGAGAGTGACAGGGACGCATCCACTTTCCAACGCTATTTAATATGTGTGGAGACATGATTTAGATTTGGATGAAGGAGGTGGGTGGACAAATACAACTGCAGGCGACGACTTGACATCAGAGGGTAGCTTTTTCTACCCTTAGTCTGTTGCCAGATTAGGGCTATGTCCTCTACTGGCCGTGATGTGTTTTGTCTAGGTGAAACACAACTGAATATAAATAAATACTTAAATATGATTCTTTATGTGGATGACGTCACAATAATACAGGCCAATGAAAAGAGTTCCAACGATGCATGTAAAAGATGTATTTATTGGGAAATAAATATAACTTAAATATGTCCATAAGAAGACAAAAATAATGGCACATAAAAGAAACCAGTAAGGTCAAAAATAACTAATGAAAATAAATGGCTGAAACAGCTCTGAAATTTTAAATATTTAGGCTGTGAAGTAAATTGGAATTTTATAAAACTATGGTAGTTCCAGTGCTTATGTATGGCAGTGAATGATGGATATTAAATAAAGGTAAACGCAAAATAAAATGATATTTGAAATGAGATTTCAAAGAGGAATTAAAGAATTTACCAGACGAGATTAAATAAGAAATGAAACAATTTGAGGGGAATTAGGCGTATACAAGTTAAAGATAAAATACGAGAAGAAGAAAATATACAGAATTTCAAAGAATATGAACAGAAAGAGTGATGAAAGAATACCTGTTTTAATCAAACGGTACAATGCTCGTGGAAGAAGAGTTGTGGGACGTCGTAGAAGAATATGGAAATAAATTGTTGGAACGCGAAGACGGTACTGGTAGAAATTCCAAATACCTGAAGTGCAGAAAAGGCAGATAATTCAAACATGCATTTAGCATACTGAAAACTGATTGATGCAGCCCTCACAGAACAAATGACTGCTATGCTCTGTAAGCTAAAATGCACCCAGGTGCATAGGTGCATCTTGGTTCGCCGTTTATGGGAATCTTTGCGCCACAAATGTGTGCACTATTAAATGTGTCAACTTCTGTGCGTCCTTGTAAACACAGGGTGTCAGATAATTTGATACGGTACATTTATGTGCATGCACTTTGGTGTACTAAATGATTTTTCTCTTCGTCTGACAGGTCTTTCCACAAACCGATCACACTCAACCACCAATTCATGCCTCAGAAGCTGATATACTGGCCCAGGTGGTGCGGGGACACTGGCCTTGCACAAAGCATTCGAACTCAGTTCCGATTCATTATCGCGATACCTGCCCACTCTGCTTACCTTGTATGCCACGCCTACTTGGAATTAATCGAACGAACACAGCAATCAGCTCGTAAAACATTAGAAAGCAGGTATCAAAATGAAACAAAAACAAACCTTATTTGCTTCTACACGCATGGCGTTCTAAGAATGTTCAGTGTCGGGCCTGTAGACAGTGACTTTACAGATCTGATAGCTACAAACTGAATGAATTGTGCAGAACAGTACTTCAGCAGGGCTAATAAAACTTCACATCTTTCTATTGTATGTAGTGCTAGCGAGAGTAATCTCCTAAATTGCTTTTGAGATTCACTGTATTTTACCAACGTAAAGCATTTGATGAAAATCTGAAATTCACCTAAATAATTAATGCTAGCATCAAAGTGACATAGATCTGTTCTCCAATCAAACCCGAGCACGTGCTCTACATATGCTTTCAGGCGTTTATAGAGCTATCGGCGTGCTTTTTAACGGTATGCTTTATGAAGCATACCTATGTGAATAAAAAGAATGATGGTCATCAGAGATACGCACAGTGATAATATAGACCGTTGATGTTCATCATGACGTCATTATGGAAGGCCACACATAGACTGATGCAGCATTAATACACCACAAAGCAGTTTGTTACTGGAATCGCATTGTGCAAATGCCCCTGATTACCTTAAATGGCAGAGCTCATGGTTTATTTTTCACACATTTGAACAGCCACAAAACCAGTGATGCCTTTGATTCTTAGTGACAGGCCGCAATTCTACTGATTTGCAGGAAGCCCTGGAGTGTGTACAGTATTCAGCGTGTAATCCGGAATTATCAACATACACATAAGGGTGCATTGGCTCTGTAATGTACATTTATGTATCACTCCTATCTGTGCCATGTAAACTGGGAATGATGTCCTGCCCTTTAACTTTGAAAGCACTTTCGGCAAACAACGACCTTTTGTAACGCTTTTCGTCCACCGCCGCTGGAATGCAAGTCTATTTTTAAAATGACTGTTTTATATCCGAGCTCAAAGCTCATTGACTTTTGAGGGCTGAACGTAAACGGCAGAAATGGGTTGGCATACGTGTACTCTCTCTATATCCGTAAAACTGGTCCAGGAATTTGCGCACTATCTCTGTAGAATCAGACAAAATGGACACAAAGCAATTACTTCTCAACTGCAACAATACAGTAATAGCTCAGGGAGATCTCCCACATCGGCGTGTGTAACACAGTGGAGTAATGTCGATTGTAGTGGTGTGCCACGGATGCTGGCTTACTGCTTATTTCGTTCTCGTCTTCTTTTTGTTGGTGTATGTGTCATAAATAAAAAATCTGATATGTTATACTCACATGACTTTGTCTATTCTTGTACTAACTATTCCTATAAACACCTATTCCTCTATCTGTTTCATGTCAGTCGAGATAAACATTTGCAGAAATTATTGCTAGTATTCTTGTAGGTGCAAGGGAAATATGAGAGAAAATCCGGTTGGTTGGTTTGGTTTAAGGGCGCTCAACTTCTAGGTCATCAGCGCCCTTAAAAGATTCATGGCAATAGCCAGATATAAATTTCACTCCAAAATAAAAATACTAGTAATAAGGAAAATATACACAAAAAGTAAAAAACAGTGGTAATAGCCGGGTATAAAACAAGGTAATAAATACGTCAAAAGGCATAAACAAATATTTAAAATTTTAAATCCTCAAATTAATATTACAATCCGCTAAAAACTCAACCGCTGGTTTGTCGTCCGCTAAGACCTCTGCAAGTCTGGCAGGCAGCTGCAGAGAATCTCGAAGGTGCGCTAGAGAAGGACAGTCTAGCAGCACGTGACGGACAGACAAAAGATTGTCACACAGCGGAAAGAGAATATCCGGTAGTTGCACAGCTGTCCTATATTAGGGTTGTCATAAAGACACGTCTACTAATCTGTAGAAAAATACAATTATTAAATATGATTAATAAAGGATAAAATATCATATAATGCAAAAATATTTTGTAGAAAAAGTGTAATAATGTACAAATTTATGAAATTTGGAAACAGGACAGCTAAGCATTTTAAAAGTATTTATTTAATTAATTTAGTGCAGTATGCAGATGTTGTGTAAAATGTACAAAGAATCACGGATAATCTGTAAACCAATATCTTCTAAAACACTTAATTGCAATTCAAAATGTCGGAACAAATTAACAGCAAATTTAGTAATCACTCCACGAGCCCCAAAAACTACTTTAAATTTGGTATTTTATGGAATATGGTATTTTATAATAATAAATGCCCTCATGTTTGCGTGGATTTTGTTACGGCAATTTACAATCTGTCATCCGTAATGTTAGACAATAGAAGCATACACAGGAATGAGTTTATTCCCTGGAAAATAAAGTGCTGTAAGTAAAGTGAAAAATATTCTAAGAGTATTCTTGTCTATTATCACGCGCTGCACACACTAGTTGAAGCCTGGGGAATTCCTCTCCCGCTCGTCTTCTCTTACAAGAAGAACACAGTTTACTGATGCCACTGATTGGATTTACCCCGGTGCGTTCTGCAACTCTTTTAACGCACGAAGGGTCATCTACGTACCCTAATGCTGCCACCTGGTGTAGTGTATTAGTAACATGTCATTACTTTAAATACGTAGTACTTCAAACAAAATCAATGCTACATCCTTTATGTTTGTGGAAATGAAAGCAATTTTTCGAACTAGCTAAAATACATCGGCCTTAAATTTATAGGGAATATATAGATAAAATGGAACTATTTTAAGTCACAAAATCTTCTAGTTTTATTTTATAATTAAAAAACCAAACTAATTCGTGACTGCTGAAAACTCGTTTGTTATGTAAGGCTCCATGTATGCCTCCTTTAACATCTAATGTTATATTGGTGGCTTTTCCTTTCTAACAATTCCTTAATGACAATGGTGTTCTCTCGCTTTGCTATTTGGGTAACCTTGGGTTTGTTTACATTGAGTTTCTTTACCGACATTTAAGTCACACACACGTTTACACTCTCATTTATTTTTCCAAACTCTAAATAATAATTCCCATCGTGCAGCCGGAAATTGAACACTGAACCTCTACATATGGAAGCTAGCATTGTTGCCTATTCACAACCGCAGATGCGTACTCTGAGAGAAAAGAAGATCCCATAGTATATCACTGTAACAGCCTGTAGCAGAAGTAATCAAAGACCAAGATATTGGAAACGGGACCAAAAGTGCCTAAACTGGGAGAGAGATGTCATCCTTACTATTTTTTATTTTATTTCTCTTGAGAAAATACGCCACAATGTTTATAAACATTCTATAACTTCTTTTATTTGCAAAGTTTCTATACCTAAGATGAATAGTGAAGAAACTATAGGGGCCCTTCCGATGTATGTACCAAGCTCCCACAGGAATATCGAATGTATAATAAGAAAATGGAGCGTTAAACCGTTTGTTTATGTATTAATGTCAATTATAACGCATGAAAAATAATTGTATTACATCGGTTTGTTAAAAAAAATTGCAAGTTGAACAGAGAAAGAAAACAGGAGAAACGGGGAGAGAAAGAGGGGAAATGAACAATGGGAAAACGAACTATATTGCATTCATCAACGCCAGAGAAATTGCTGATGCTAACAGTTGGAAATAAAGATAGTAGGATCCACACGGGATATCTGCGCTGGACAATATCACTTCATCAATGGATTGCTAAAACCGAGAGATTCTGTCATATTCCTCTTTGGGCATAAGCCCAAAGCCAAATGAAGCTCATAATCCAGGAATAGCAGGATATCGCCCGGAGTAACTTGCTTTCATGCATTGTTAAACCAAACAGTCCTGTCCTTTTGGACAGTTAACATAACTTCCTGATTACACAATGGCTTTTATTTTCCTTTTTTACTTTCTGTACTGCATACTTGCAGTAAGTAAATTACCCCATTCCATTCAAAATTTCTTTAGCTAAATTTCACCGGAATTATGTTTCGAGACTCCCCGTATGCAAAATAAAAGAATAATTAAAAAAGGGTCATGCGGACCTGGGTGTGTATATGTGTACGTTGTATGTGTATATGAATGTGTATGTCTGTATGTATGAATGTGTATGTGTGTATTATATAAAATATTTAATGGCTCAAACAATATGCACACTCACACACAATGAACCTTTTTTCTAAAAATGCTCCGTTTTGGAGATTCAGGGAGCCTCAGGATATTTTTAGCACTTAAATTACAACCTCAAATTTCTCCTACCTTCTAAGTATAAGACAGGAAAATTAACAGTTTACATGACAAATCTATCCAGGTTTTTCAAATAAAAATGTACCTCTTTAGCAACCTTATACTTATAAAATATTATGAAACATATTTAAAAATTCAATAATAAACAAGGCCACTCAATATTTCTATTTTATGGACCATAGATTTTGGAGAAAGTAAGTAGGATAGTTTGAAGAGTGGGATGCTTCGGAAGGTAGTGTCTGAAGCTTGCATTCGGAATGCCTAAGGTTCGATTCCCATTGTACTGGCCTTCGACTATTTTTCACAGTTTTCCCAAGTTGCTAGGTGAATTATATGTATACTGACACCAATTTTTCTATCCCTCATTTTCTCCCACTCACAGTTTTGAAGTTTGTGAGTCCTTACTCCGTAGTCTGTGGCACATGTAGTCTGAACGTACTTGAAGGATACCTGTCCGTGCCTGTCGGGTGGCATCGCCTTTCTCAACCTAGAAATGTTAGGGGACCCAACTGCGCTGCTTTTGTGGTGCAGATTTGGCAAACTTTCGTATTCTATCACCTCATGCCTTTCCCATGGAAGCTCAGTAGGCACAAGGGTGGCTGTTGTACTGTAATCTTACTCTGCTTCTAAAACCCTATATCTTAGGATAGTTTAGTCTATTCACTGGTACATTAAGTTATATATAAAGTTTCATAAAAATAAATTAGCCGCTCCTAAAGGTATGGCTAAATACGTACATATTTTAAAGTATACTCTTTGAAGCAGCAGTTAATTATCCAAAACTGAAAAGTATCAGAAATTCTCGGAAGTAAACGATTCTTTGTCTTCTTAGATTAGCAAAACCACGTAACAGAGTCTATTGCAGGTAACTCAAGCTTTAGTTATTTCAGGAGGAAACATTGGTAATAAAAAGCAAGAAAAAAATAACATCAGCAGAAATAATGTATGCATTTGAAACCGTTGTTTAGACGTTTAAAAATAATGTACCGAATAAAATGGCTGCACGGTAACGTGTGAGGCTAGTGTTCGGAAGGTCCCGGATTCAAATCTCGTGGGCCGACAGTGATATTCCTCATAAAAGTAAATATCAAATTGGATATTTAATACCACGACCCAGAGTTCCATCTTAAGTGTAGAACAATATATATTAAACATAGATGGTAATAGAGAATGCTGTGCCATCTATCCACGGATAATATAAGCAGATAGACTGGATGGTGCCCTAATGCCATCAACTCGCCATAGAGGCAAAGGTACAGTTACCCTGCACTACTTCCTCTGTGGACTCGTGATGAAGCAAGATGTTATGAATGGGGATGAGGCTTTGGATAACTGTCCGCCATATACCGTTCCACTTGTATCTAGTAGCAGATCCGTCGCCATATGGTTACATAATTAAAGTGATGTAAAAGAAATAGAGAAAAAAATGTTTGTAGCCATTAGAAGTTAAAAAAAAAAAAAAAAAAAAAAAAAAAAAAAAAAAAACAAAGATAAGAAAAAAGAAAAACCAGCACATCTTTTAGTTATAAAATCAATGTATCCATCCTCCCTTATAGTTTCGAACGAAAAATAAGAAGCGTACTTGAACTACTAAGATCCTGAACTATGCTCTGTATTGTGCAGTCTCATACATATGCAGACATATTTCAATAAAAGTACGTTTCACTTACCTATCTATATCAGATCAGAGTAAGAAGAATACTTCAAGTTCTGTAGATCCTTTATTGGGATGTTTTAAATCAACAGAAAAGTAATTGAAAAGGAATTGTAATTAACTTCTTATTGATTTAAATACATTGAGGCAGCGGGAGTAATCTCGGCTTCCCTTGAGCATTAAAATTGGTTCATTGTTCCCCAATCGATTTGAGACCGCTATATAAAACTCGCTACCAGCAGTCTTTTACGGAGATTAGTTACTCTGTTCCTTTGGAAGGTCTATCCTTTCTTACCCGTTTATTAGAGCTCGCAATTACAAAGTTATACGCCATCCGCATTACTGCTTAGACATTTCTGTGCTTGTGGTATAGGTAGTTAGCTTTGGTAATAAATAAGTAAAACAGATGAGTGCTTATGCCAAGTAGAAAACATTTATGTAAGTGTATGGTTTAACTGATTGTGACACTTAGCTAATTGTTACGGGTGTCACAAATTAATAAATTATAGACGTCTTACATACGAAGTTTATGCAATTCTAATATTAAAATACGTCAAAATAATTAATACATATGCTAAATGAAAAATTATGTTTGAGATCAAAGAACTATGACGTAATATGGCTGCTAAACAGATGTTGCTTCATTTGTTTCAATAGTTATAGAGGAGAACGGAGGGTAATGATAAAACTATTGAAAATATGGATTGAAAACCTAGAAATTTTGAACGCAGCCAAGAGTGTTGAGTTTATTAATTCCAGAAAAATAAAAAAATGTGTCCAAATAAAATGTAAAACGTTCCTGAACAGAGAAACGTTTGACTAATGAAACCACATTACTGGTATACTTTCCAGAGCTGATTGTACGAACCTTTATTACTTCTTAATATGGTAAGTAATTTAAAGTTAGACTCGAAGATGCTGAGGCGAGCCTTGTGTTTGAATACTGCTTCACTTGACTGACGATTTCAGGTTTTCTTATGGGCACACGAGAGAAAATTATGGTGTAGTTGTGATATTTCTGTTTTGTTGCCATGGAAATGTATTTTCTGGCACTGGAAGAGAGTAATTTCGCACGATTTATGCCGTCAGAATAAGTCATTTTAATGTTAGATTGCATAAACACGGTTTGTGCGTTACTTGCTAATAGCCGTAGCAGTTTGTTAGTTGTTTAAGCTTTTTGTTTAAATTCAATGCAATTAGAATATTAGCAGTACTAAACTTTCGGCAGCTGCCTTTCAGACTAATTAAGTTCAGTCCAATTGCTTCTTTTGTTCTCACCTTATTTTCTTCTAAACTTTTGCACAAATATACAATTCCGTTTCACTGACGTTAAAGCAATCTAAAGTATTTCGTAATATTACAACTAACAACTGTTTTCTTGTTGTAACCTTGACTCAGTCCTTCCACTTTCTCTGTCTCTGACACACTAGCTCTGAAGGTACAATCACGCAACACTCAAAGCTCTTTTTACTTTGTTGGGACGTACCTTTCACGACGGCAGTACACGCGCGCGCGCGCACACACACGCACACACACACACACACACACACACACACACACACACACACACACACACACACACACACACACACACACAAAGCTGTCTCCACTCACTGACACACGACCGACTCATGTCGGTAACTCTTACCCTAGTTCGTTGCCTCGACTCCTTATATAGCGAGGATGACGTAACACAGACCTTTCCCGAACTTATACAAAATCGCCAGCTGCTGGACACTTCTCGAATACTCTGGAAAATCTTTTGTGTTGCCACGTGATTATTGTTAGTCACGTGTATACTCGTATGAGTGGTGTGGGGAAGCTTGATCTCGAGCACCTTTGTTACGGGCCAGGGAGATGGGTCAGCCCGGACTTAATCGTCTTTTGTTGTGTTGACCCTGCCCCCACTGCCGTGGACCGGCGTCATAATGTTATGGCGGAATACAGCATCGTTATGTGTTGCTAAATTATAGGTGTTCTGCACCTGTATTAAAATGCGTTTTCTATATGTGCCCCGGTAGTGTTTAAGGCTGAGAAAACTCACTTTGGTGCACGAATAATAATTGTTCTTAGCAATAAACACGTATTAACAAAATTTGAACTGATTGTGAGACACTGTAACAAAAACATTGTCTCGTCCTACGTAAGCGCATATACAAACACAGAAGATCTGAACAGAATCAACCACCAAATGGAGAACACTACGCTCAAATTTGGTTAGGGTATCTGCGGTACACAAAGGGTGGAGTGTTTGCTCCCCTCTCTCGCTGTTGTGTCACGCATAGGAGATGTGACCCTCTCAAAACGGTTCATGTTTTATTCATGAAATTCAGAAATTGAATTTTGAAAACAATCGAGCGGTCGATCCGCTACATTCTGCTATAATTATAGAACCGGTAGCGCCAATTCTAATTGTGCGGGGAGGGGTGTAAACAAAATGACAACAAATATTTATGTGGAGACAGCCATACAAATGACATAATTTATAGTTTCTATCGATGTCATTGTATGGAACGAGGGCACGGAAAAGTTTTTCCAACCTAAAGGCAACTCCCGCTGCGAGTTAGATAGCTGGAATAAAAGACATAACACTCGCGGCTTGTGGGTTTTATACATTGAATTTGCGGCTTAGGATTTCGGAGGTAAGTGGGACATGTCTAGTATAGATATGCAACTGAGTTTGTATTCATGAGAACTTCCTGAAACCTAAGCTCAAAGATCTGATGTGTAAAGAACATTCCAACGGCTCTATTCGTTAAGATTTATTTTCATAGTTATTCTAGAAATAATTTACTTCCTGTTTTAATGCTGTTACGTGTTCTCCAAATTTTAAGATGTATCGACAAAAAATGAGAGTTTATAAAATACATTATACTGAAACAGTAAGCAAGTCTTCATAAAGATATAAAATATAGAGGCTTTGGAAAGACGATATAATTATATTATGGAAAAGCAACAACGCTTGGAAAAAGTATGAAAATACACAATATATCTGACGTCTGCATGAGAGGCAAATTTTGATATATCTGACCACCTCCATTGCGTAGTGGTAGCGCACTTGTCTGCCACCGAAGAACGACCCAGGTTCGATCTCTGGTGTCGGAGTGGGATTGTTTCCCCCGCTGGGAGGTCAGGTATGGGATGCACTCTGCCTCGTTAGGTTCCTGAGGGGTCAATTGAGTAGCTGTCCTGTTATAAAGGTAGCGTCCCTAAAAGGTCAAGTGTTCACCTTACGGTTGGAGGAGTCGGCGCACTAACCCCCACCATTTCCATCCTGCAATCCTTCGTGGCCTTGGCTGCGGCTGGAGGACGCATGGTCGGGCGATGAGAGTACCCTGTGCATGGAGAAAACGACCTATGGATTACATTTTTTTATATATCTAGTGCAGAGCGCATAAATTATTGCAAATCAGAATGAAGGAGATACAAGGGGCAGTGAGATATAAAGATTAGATTGTATATAGATAATAATAGCTACTCCGTCGTCAACGCCTACAGATAAGAGTTTTCATACTAGGATCTACTGAGTTAAAACTGAGAACTAGCAGTAAAAGGGTAAGCAAGTGAGATCCTGCCTTAGAAACAAAGATAAGAAGAGGAAACATCCTAACTCCCCTAGGACCTACAAGCCTGTGCGTTGAGGCAGATGCCTGTCGGGAGCAGAGAAACCTATAGACCCGACAGAGTGAGGACCTGGAAGCGGGTGGTCAGCCAAGCACCAGGTATGACAGTGAGGAAGAGACTAGTATAAAATGCAGGCGAAATGACTGGACGGGAAGGTGATGATGGATAAGTGACCGCTGGGTCATGGTGCCACCCTAAAAAGAAGCATCCTACTGCGCACAAACATACTAAATTATTACTTCATGAAACAACAGGCACCAAACATACAAATGAGTTTCAATACTAACCTTAATATTGTTGAAACCAGGACCACTAGCTATGTGGACATAAGGTCAAAAGGTCATGCACGCACGTACCTGCATACAGTGGGTTCTGGGTTGTTATTTTTTGCACGTTAGATCACACACATTCACATTCATACCAGACCCTGGGGAGGTTAGGGAATAATTTGATAGAGAAACTTTTCACTGTCCAGCCGGGAATCGAACTCGGCACCTTTGCACAGCAGTGCTCTATTGATCGAGCTACATCGCGACATCACGACTTCGCGATTAATAAGTGAATAGCGACAGCAATTTAAAATGACAAGTATTGCAAGATTGAAACCAATAAAAGCGATATCTTGAAAATGTCTGCTACCACTTATTTGAAATCCATCGTAGGTTTTAAAGAGATTTACATTTTTGTATAGTATGTTTTTCTGTTCTCCTATGGTTCATCAGTTATACAAAATTCCTCCTGAATTAATAGCATTTCATGGCTCGTTTCTAGAAAATTCAAAATACATATTTTATTTATTATATATTACTTATTTAATAAAACTTTCTGTAGCAATTAGAAATATAGCAATGTAGTGAAAATAAAAATAAAAAATTCTATTCAAGATTAGTTATGGGTGGGGGGTGCGGCTGTTGAAAAATCTTCATGTGCTATCTTTGGAAGTACTGAACTTCATAACAGATGTATATTTATCCCACATTTTGTTGGCGAAGTATGTGTTTCTCACATACACACGCATACGTACACACACACACACACACACACCCACACACCCACACACCCACACACCCACACACACACACACACACACACACACACACACACACACACACACACACACACACACACACAAACGTACGTTTTTCTAAAAATATTTTTTGTATTTAGGGAGCTCAAAACCTATTTCCAATGAAAGTTCGACATGAAATTTTCGGCTCAAATAGAATGCCCTATCAACCACCAGGTACGTGCCCCCCCCTCTCCCCCCCCTCAGAAAATTGCATATAAGCGATGGGCTTGTGGAGACCTAAAAACTAAAAGTAAGCAACTTGGAACGTATTCCTTTCGTAACATCAAAATTAACAGGCCGGTTTAAATGCTGGTTAAAATAGAGAGCTCAATATTACGGTGGTTTTGATCCCAACCAGGATGATGATTACAGGAAATATATCCCATTTACTCATGTTTGCCTGGGATGTAAACCTTGCAAAACCACTACCACCAAAGTACGGACGTTGTTATTCATCAGGCTGCTGAGCACTTTTTAGGTAGTGTTCCTTTCAAACACTAATAAGTTTTATCCAAATTAATAAAATGATTTAAAAACATGTTTGGGCTTTTGATATTAACGAGCAATTATCAGTTTAAAACACACATTTTGACTTTTTGATATTAACGAGCAATTATCAGTTTAAAACATTTTGGGCTGTTTTATATTATAAAATATATTTTTGTAATTAGTGTTTAGAGTTTTATAAGAAAAAGAAGCAGAATAGATGTAACCGCAGTAAAACGAAACCCCATCATCATCCACGCGTGCCACCACACCATTTATTTCACGTGGGATTTCCCCATCCTTTACATCAGACCCATTTGACTGCGGTGGCTGGTACTCGAACTCGTGAATGGTGGATGGCAAATCCATTACATCTCGCTGTAACGAGTGCGGCTATTTGAGTCACTTGCCCCAAGGCGCCCATGAAAGACGTTTAAAACCAGTTTACAGAATAGAAGACAGGAAGATCTAGAAAAAGAACCTGGGTGGCAAAAGGTTAGTAACTACTGTTAATAATGCCATTTCAATACGGTGCCTCAGGGGGTGGGAAAATAAATCTCCATAACTGCCAGTTTATTATTTATTTCATTGAACATATGTCATTGGTTTTTTATTCTCTTGTTTGTGAATTTATATGTTATAAAATAATTAAAGAAACAAATTGAGTATAAAAAATGCTGAACTTTCATTTCCTGTGCTTATGGAAAAATGTATGAAGTATTTCGATAATATTTCACCCTATAAAATTATTTTGCAGGCCACATAACATTTCTAAAATTTGGAAGAAGAGCTTTGAATATCAGTGAATATTTTGAATATTATGAATAGTACGTAAGCTTTATGCAATTACAGCTCTAAGCCGCAAAGTATAGAATTGAACTTTAAATAGTCTTTAAATCGTTGCACTTGTATAGAAACTTCATAGGATGGGGTGCAAAAGGAAAAATAAAATTAACAAGTCATCGTTAGAGAATTAATTAAATAGCAAATAAAATACAGAGTTTAAACATCTAACACTCCTATAAAAGGAGCAAATTCTTGTAAAATTAGTAACATACAGCAATTTACATACGAATTAAAAGAATTTTAAAGCACTAAAGCTGGGAATGAGGCCTATTAATCTCTATAGCGGGAGGTTATTGTTATATTTTAACATTTCTGCAAGTAATCGCATTACCCAGTCTTTGATCAACTTTAAATTGGGACATATTGCAACGTATGTGGTCTTAACAAATAAAAGCAATACAGTCGGTTGTTTGCTTAAATTGAAATTCACAAGAGATAACAACCTACGATATTGGCAATGCATTCCTGTATATATCCCTTACTTATTGTGTTTGTATTGTAGTTGAAATCACTGCTGACATTCACATGAACGCTCATTAACATGCTTTTATTGGCTTCACTTTATGTATCTATTCATCAATGTAAAGGAATTTTTTCTATGCAATTTTCAACAACTTAAGAGTCGTCTAATTGGTTTGAAAATTTGCATACGTGTCAAATGACGATGACAGTACAGTAAAGCTATTTTGAACCGAAAAGTACAATTTTTTATTTGTTCACTACGGCCAAAGACATGATCAGAGGTTTTACTGATCATTATGTTTGAAATTCTAAGCAGTTTTGCGTGCAGCTCTGGAGTTCCAAATCAACAGCTCCAGTAGTAATAACTTGTGTAGGAATTACGAACTGGAAGAATGGAGTTCTGAATTATCGGTTTAAGTGCAACTTATATCTTGGACCGTTACATCTCTTTCTGTATAGGATACTCCTTGCTCTTAATGAGATTTCCTAGGCCTTCATTCATACGTAGCTGTATGGAGCATTGTGTAATACAACAATGCTTCCTGGAGCTAATGATCGCAACCCTTGTGTCGTTATCCCTTTTGTAATTCCTCTCCAGGTCCATTTCATTATGTTTTCATGTTTCCATCTAGAGGGAATCTCTGTGCCTAAGGCTCAATTTGAAGACTTCAGTGATAATGAGAATCACACAATTAACCAACAACTTTCAAAGCTGTATTTTTGGAAAAGAAAAAGATGTAATTCTGAGAAGTTGGCCGAGTACTCTAGATAAGATGCAGCCAATAAAGAGAAAAAGCAGCTTTCTAATTTTGTGACAAGATGACAATGTGACAAATCGCACTTCTGAAACCAGCTTGACAAATGACAGTTACTTTTTTCTGTCACCTTCTCTTCTAAAACTCAATGATAGAAACTTAGTGATGTTTGCTTTATCGTTAAGAATTTGCAATTTTTCGTGGCCTTGCAACTTACACACCTTGACCCAAAAGGCTAATACTGTTCCTCTGTACATGCAAACTATCAACGTGACTTTGCCAAATCTCTCTTAGAAATTTGACTTTGCATGACACTTCAACACTAAATTGTGACTAAATTTTTGGAATTAAGATGGAAATGCATTACAGCACTGTCCATACAATATTTGCGCCAGAGTTAGCGAAATAATAAGTCATTTATGTCCATTCGTCAAGAACTTAAATGCTTCAAAATATTTCACAATTTTTTTCCCGACGAAACGATTCTTTAATGCCATTGGACATGTTTGTTACACTCGTCAAGTGAAATATCTGGTTAACGTATGGCCGAAGCAGCACCTTCCACCTGGCATATGTGAGGATAACGTAGCACGGATTTTTCTCGAAATTCACTTTTTCGTAAGCAAATCCGACCCGCAAAGTTTACTCGAACGGTCTGAAACGCATTGTTCTGCCGCAGTCATAATCATCCTAGTTTTGACCGTTCCATTGTCGTCGGGCTGCGTATGTACAGACGGTGGTGTGAGGTAACTTGACCTAGAGCGCCTGATGGCGGCTGCCTTCACCATCGACTTAAAAGTGTCATGGTTTTGCATAGTCGATTTAAATAGACTGTAATAGTCAGGACTATAAATAATAAATCGCGACGCTCTTGGATAAAATAAACATGTCTCAGACTCAATAAGCAACGGTAGTGCTGCAAAAAAATACATGAAGTATGCTATTAATATTTAATACAATTTGATGAGAAAAACATGAGTTTAAGGTTAATTTATAGCAATTCATAAAATCAAGATTACCACTGGATTGTATTAACACACAAAAAGAGAGAATGAAAATAAGAAAATATATCACAAGTACCAAGTTACAGAAAGACCAACAGAGTTAACTTTTAATAAACTTGGAAGTCGATGACAGTGATAAAATACGACACACTTAGTTCTCAGTAAATAACGAAATTGCAGCTCTACGCGAAAGCCATAAACTTTGTCAGAGGAAATAAATTTTAGCAAAGGCAATAAAATCCTCGAGGTTTTATATGGCCAAATGAGATCATGAAAGAAAGAATTCCTTTGAATAGTATAGCTTAGCTGACCTAAGCCTAGTGCGTAGAGTTTTAAACTGAAGAAATATGCCACTCTTCTAATTCCTGAACCTGTTTATCTATCTCTGTCAAGGGAACCTCAAAGGAAGTAATTCGAATAGACGTGAGTCTTAAAGGCCAGACGAAATGGATTGGTCATCCATTCAAAGCAAAACCTAGTGAATTTAATCTCAACGACTGCAATGAAACGTGGTTATAACAAAGAACGGGGAGGACCCACGTAAAATAATCAGTGAGATGATATGCATGGATGACGGCGGGGTTAATTTAGACTGCGGTTGCATGGATTTGGATTTTTGGAAAAGAAAAAAGACAAAATATACTACAAGAACACTGAGACAAATAGATATATTTATGAAAAATCTTATGTGCTGCACTCACATGCCTTTCTCTACTCTTGTACTAACCATTCTTACAAACTCTTATTCATATATCTTCGTCGTGTTAGTTAAGATAAACATTTGTACAAATTATCTTATTGCTTATTCCCTTGTAGGTGCAAGGGAAATATTAAAATACAGTTGGCTTTGTGCGATAGTAAAACGTTTTAAGTTTTGAGATTGCATTCTCTTTGCACATTTAACATATAAAAAAGAACAACGATGTTCCACTTCACGAAAGTTTTAAGTTTTCCAAAACTCACACACATAACAAAAGGAATATCTCCGAAATGGTTCACCCTACAAGAAAATTTATCTGCATATAAATTGTGTACTTTAGGAAGACCTACGGTTTACCAGTTATGCAAAACTCTTCCAGAGTAAATACGACTACAGGGGCCTGAAAATTCATGATATACATTTCATTTGTCATAAAAACATCTCAAACATATGGCATTTTAATCAAAATCGTTAGAGCCATTTTCAAGAAAGTCAAAATTTTTCATGTAAAGGGTAGTTTAGGGTGGGGTTATTTTCTTCAAAATCTTCGTGTCGCATTCTAGTGGCGGTGGCGCCGGTGGTGGTGCCAGCGGCGGTGGCGGTGGCAGTGGCAGTGGCGGTGCCAGCGGCGGTGGCGGTGGCGGTGGCGGTGGCGGTGGCGGTGGCGGTGACGGTGACGGTGACGGTGACGGTGACGGTGACCAAGGAAGGAAACGGCGAGCTTCTTTACTCTGTTATAATCTGTCAGGTTGAAGGTACTGCTTCGGCAATACGTTAACCACGGATTCTACCTGATGAGTGTAAAAAATATGTTTAATATTATTACTGTCAATAAATAACTTTTTTTTTTTAAATAATTTATGTCAAATATTTCGAATATTTGGAGCTCTCTAGCATCTTGAAGAATGGCTATAAATGGTTCATTATTTCGCTAACTGTCGCGCAAACAGTGTGTAAACAATGATGTAATATTTTTTTATTCCAATTTGAATGAATTTCCTCACAATTTAATGTTAATGTGACGTTGTCGAATCCCTCTTAGAAATTTAAGTTTGCAACACATTTTAACATTAAATTGTGACTAAATTAACTTGAATTAAGGTAGAAATTGCATTACAGCAGTACTGCTTACCAAGTGGGGGACCCAGGTTCGATTCCCACTACCAGCGTAGAGATTTTCTCCCGTTGGGAAACCTTGTGTTACCTTCTCATACGAACTATTCTTAGCAAAGTCTATTTTATAATCTTCACCTTAATCGAGGTAAACCCTTGCAATAATGCCTACATTATTATTTCGTTATTAATACAAAGAGAACAACGATAGTCAATTTTCTGTGCGCGTTATTTGCTCAGTTAGAGAGAGAAAATATAGTAGTTGGGTAAATGCCGTATTTTAGGATAATCATAAAGATAATAATCTATAGAAAATGGACAGTTTTAAAGAAGAAAGCTTAAAAATGCATAATGTAAAGATATTTGACATATAAAGTGTAATAATGTACAACATTATTATAAAATTTGGAAATTGGATAGCTAAACATTTTAGAATTATTTATCTATGCGTTTATTTTATTTAATCACTACACAAATGATTGTGCCTGCCGAATGTACCAAAAATCAAGGATAATAATTTGTTAATCAGCCTCTTCTAAAACTATAGTTGCAATCCAAAGCGTTGGAACAGATCCACAGTAAACTTAATCACTCCTCGAGTACTATTTGCATGATATCGCGAGAAGCAACTAAACATCAAAATGAATTTGAAATAATGACAAATTAAGAATTCTAACCTTAATGGCGGTTATCCTGGAAATGACTTATGTCGCAAACAGATGATGTGAACTGAATTGTTTCTTAAAGAGCTCTAAATTTTAGATAGTGCGTTTTCCACTATTTCTCCTGGTTTACCAGTTAGAAAAAGCTTCTTCCGAGGCAGCCTATTTGCAGACAATTCAATATATCTCTTTTATTTGTAATGCAAATATTTTAATGTACTTTGCTTCAAAATCGTTGCAGAAAATGATCGGTCTGGGTGGCTCAGTTGGTTAGACGCCTACTGATCCCAAGGTTGTGGATTCAAATCCGGTCCAGACCGATGGTTTTTAAGTGTGCTTAAAAACGACAGCTCCACGTCAGTAGATTTACTGGCATGTAAAAGAATAAATTCTGGCACCGGTGATGCTGATGTTATCCTGGCAATTGATAGCGTCGTTAAACAACAAAATCATTTTTCGTTACAGAAAATGTATAAAGAAATATGGCATGGAACGGTAGTTTTCCTTTGGAGGACCTTGGAAGACGCTAAACTTAAACAGGTATCAAAGTTGGAATTTAAGTGGCTCTTTTGTTTTTTATTTTGCGCGCGCGTGTGTGTGTGTGTGTGCGTGCGTGCGTGTGTGTGTGTCTTATGCTCTTAACAGACACACGGAAAGACATGCATATGAGAGAAAGTTTTTCTAAAAATGTTTATTCTTTAATTTTTTAATTGAGGGGGTTACAACACGATAGCAGCTTGAAATAGAATTTTCAGGAGAAATGCATAACAAACCCTGGGTGGTTAGCTTTCCCTGAATCCATTGCAACTAAATTACCTTCAACACTGTCCATGTCCTATCATCCACCGTTATGCTGGTGTTTAACCACAGCTACTGACAATCTAAAACTGTCAGATGTTTCTGCTGCAATACGCCACTGCTGATAGTAGTTTTTTCCAGTAGCATCACTGGTGAAGTTACGCAAGAAAGTAACTAAATATCGTTGCTCCTGTACTTTTTGTGGTTTAAAATAAGGTTGTGCGCTTTTAAAGGCCTGTTAAACTGGAGATAAATGGGAATTTGACAGGGCATGTGCGACAAAGTACAGCCTTTGTGGTGAATTGTACCGCGAACAGAGCGTTTTATTAATGGAGCTACGTGGGTGAAGAGTTTGAATTTTAATGAAGGCTTCGGATCCGGTCCGTGAACCCGTCAGCTGAGACTCTTTAATTCTTGAGGAAGAGATGGGTCCGATACAGCGGCGCCGAGATGCTCCAGTGAAGCGGCAGAGTCGCCATCAGAGGCGGCTCGTACGTACAAGGCGCCGAAAGGCACGATTTACTTGGCGAGATGTTGACTCTGGCGTCTTCCCAGGATAAAATATTTCACGTGTCACTTCTAATATCGCTTAAAGTGTGCCCTTTTTATTTTTGCATGCCAGAGGTGCTAAGGCGCCTCATCAGAGTGGAAAATCCTGTTCGTTTTTTTACGGCAGCGTTCTGACCAATCCAAACGATGTAGTTTTTTCTTTTTGTTTTACCCTGATTTATGGTACATTACTCCGAGAAAATTAATAAACTAATATCTGAGCATCAAAAGGACTTGTGACCGTTAAAATAGTGACACGCAACCAAATAAGAGAAGAGGAAATATATAAGATGTGGCATTAGCAAAATATTTAAAAAGAAAGTACTTATGAATTAACAATGCGAGTATAATACCTGAGTATTTCGTATTTTGAAATAACTTGTGTAATTGCCAATCATTCCAAACATATGCCTAACGTAAACACAGTGAGCTTTTGAGAGTAACAAATGGGAGTGTCTCAAAGATTGTAGGACATCTTTGCTTTCTAAGAGCACTTTTCGAGAGAGAAGAGAAAAATAGAGCCCATTTTTTCAAATCTTTTGGCATACCTTTATTATATCTTTATATAATCTGTTATAGCGTAGAGTTTTTGTGCTTTTATCTGTATTAAAAGATCAATAGTGTTTTTTACATGAAAATCTTCAACTTATTCTTCATACACTAGTTTACTATATAGTAATACAGTAATTCATTATTACGCTGGGAAATATTGCTGCTGGTTAAATATGATGTGATTATTTGCAATTTTATTATGAGGATGTTGTTTCTGACTATATGAAAATAGAAGGAAGTGTAGAGACAGCGGAAAAAGAGCAAAGAATAAATAGTTCTCAAAAACAGAAACACAGAAATTTCCTTATCCTTTTAGTATGTAAGTCAATATTAATTACATTCTTATGAAAGAAACCCACACATATTTTCTGCTGTTATGTAAAAGTTATTTGAAAATTAAGCTCTTCTTATTACCAGATTCGTATTATACATGTTTCCCGAGCATAACCCGCATGTAGAATATCCTATATTTTGGTTGATTGTATTAACATAAGAAAGGATTTACCGTGCAGAAATAAAAGCCTCGTAATGCATAGTTTTATTATAAGCTTATAATAGCAATGTTTCTTATGAAAAAAGGAATAAAATGTTTATTAAGGAATGACATATATAAGAGGAAAAGAGGAACTGAAATTAAGAGCTCAAGAAATGAAAACGAAGATACAAAATATGTATGTTTCAGCACTTCTTTACACTTAGTTTCCAGCAGCAATGTCCAACCTTGTCTCTTTGGAGACGCGTACATAATTAGCTGCTATTCTACACCTCGTCTTTCTGCAAGAGGGTTAATCAGCTGGTATCTGTGATATGTAGAATAACAACCAGTGACGGGCACAAACAGGCGATTCCACGGAAGTTTCTAAGTCACACCTTGAATGTTCTGTGAATGACCTCAGAGGACCTCTTCATTCTGGATGATTTTTCCATAAATGGCAAACAGTAAGAGACACACAAAAGGTTTACTAAATAAAAAATATGGATCCGTTAAAACAAACAAAATATGTCAACTACTTGGTAAATGGTAAATATTATTTAATATTTGTTCTATTTTTTTTCTTATAAGTAAACCATTTCCCTTGACTCGTTATTTGAATTTGACAATAGTTAAACTTCCTCATGTTTCTCCAAGTTGAACTATATTAAAAGTCTGTATCGCAATATGTTACGCGACGGTTACTTGGTGTATATTCAACGGTGTCGCCAAATATTAATATTCTTCTTAAACGTAAGCATTACCAAAGAAGTCACTAATGAGCATGTTTATCGGACAAGATTTCAAAGTGCTTCTTAAAGAGTAGCAAAGGCGTTGGACATCGCTGCTGTAGGGATGTGTAGGTTACGCACCGCCACTGAGAAACCAGCTTCTGATTTACCTAGGTAATATCGTGCTTAGCCGTCGCTGCGGTAACACGCTCTAATTGGCTTCTCTTTAAGGTCTTCATGCAGCTTACTGGTAGTTGTAAAGAAATGAGATAAATTAAGTTAAAAAGAAAAATAAGGTGATTTAATTGCCCATGTGGGTTCTGTTAGCTGATATAAGACCAACTTGTTGGTGTGTGTGTTGACCAATAACTCACTCATGTCCATAGACAACTTAGTCTGGCCTGTTACAGAAGAACTCTTTCAGCTTTTATCCCTGCTGTAGACGAGACAATCTCTTTGAACCATGTTTATGAATTACTTTTTGTGGCCTCACTTCCGGAGAGTCAAATTTATTTCACCAATAGTCCCTTTTGTTTTAAAAATATAATGTGTTGCATTCTAATAACTTTCTCTCCTTCTCGTCTTATCCTTACAAAAGCAGATAGGTTCTTCTATCCACTTTATGTTAATTCAGATAAACTTTCATTTTTGTAGGTACAAAAAGAATACGGCTAATTAAAGCGATAACCAGATTCTGTATGATCGTGACTAGAACGGTGTAACGTCTCACGACTTAGGGAATTTCAAACCAATAACAATTATTAGCTTGGAAATGGTTAACGCCACAAAAAGTGTACCTGACCTATGTTGTGTACTTCAAGGATATCTATATTTTTTGTATGGTAACCTTGGGCAATGCCTTACTATTTTCAGTTATACAAAACTCCTTTGCCGAGGGCTACATACACTGTTCGCAGAACAGTCAACAGGTACATTTTATCCAATTTTCCATGCAAACATATATTAAACACACGGTACTTTAATC
Organism: Tenodera sinensis; assembly: GCA_030765045.1. Classification (NCBI taxonomy): domain Eukaryota; kingdom Metazoa; phylum Arthropoda; class Insecta; order Mantodea; family Mantidae; genus Tenodera; species Tenodera sinensis. The sequence goes on from CM060971.1 coordinate 73,423,901, forward strand.
AGAATGTTAAGAGTTTTGGAAAAATTAAAATGTAAAGGGTAGCTTGGGAGGGTAGCTTTCACTTGGTAGCCCCGGAAAGCGCTGAATTCAAATAAGACCATTGTTTGACGTTAATTTCGAGCGGGCTGGGAGCAGCGGGGGGGGGGGGGGGGGGGTTGCTGTTCACAGACACACTTCAAGGTTCTTTCTAATATGCTACTCTTTGATTCAGGGAAAACAAAACTTCTAATTCGGATGAAATGTCGCTTTCAAGATTTTTATTGCAATAGATTCTTCCCCTACTTAGTAATTTAAGATGTAAGGAAAGCTGAAAAAAAAAAAACACATTTAACAACCAATTCGCCCGTTAACAAGTTCACAAGTTTGCTGCTGGGCAAAATACAGAATGCACATGCCAAATTGTATACTTACGCGACAATCTATAGCCAGCACAACAGTACACCACAAAGTTAACAATCCAAAAAAGTATATAATACTACGGTTACAATTGTCGTTAACAACTATCAGAGCGGTCCGTTTGCGTATCCGCCTCTTCAAGTTTAGTGCACGAAATCTCGAGCAGCAACAACGTTAACAAAGCTGTCTTTTATGCGCACCCAAACGACGTACATTGGTGTACTTAAACTAAATTATATAAAACAGATTGAATTATTTTTACCATTTATAAATGTATACATAAACACTAATGCTTTATAACCTGTTACACAGTGTGGACGGACACACACACACACACACACACACACACACACACACACACACACACACACACACACACACACACACACATATATATTCAGTGTCTCAAAAGAAAGGCTTGTGTAACACATCTTACACGTAATGTTTCCTCCTAATGTAGATAAATACATTAAATATAACTCATCCACAATTGTATACATGAGTTTAGTTGAGTTCTGCACTTGCGGCATACTCAAAGATTCACTTCAATTGTAAATCAATCCAGAGCTATGTTTCCTATTCGCAACTACTGTACTGTACTATGCATCCTGGAGCGGCTGTACTTAACACAACTAGTGCTTGACCTTGCTCTAATGTCGGTGTGAAAGTAACTTGCAATGCTCCTGTAGGACTGGAAAGGTGCTGAAGCGCCTCACCATGACGATTACATGTAATGCTTGAAAATAAATACACGGGGTCTTTCATAAGTAACTGGGCATTCGAAAAATTAACCGATTGTAATTACTTTTGGATATGTTGTGCTTATTTATTAATAAAAACATTTGCCAACGCCGTACAGTCGATTCAATTCCTGATGGTCCACCAAAGCCCTCTAGGCTGCCCACTTACTGTCATATAAAGGCCTTGTCATTTTGTTGTCGTTTGTTTTTTGTTTTGTTCAAACGCGTGGAATGAAGAAGCAAGATATCGCGTACTCGATTAACTTTACTATAAAGAAGAAAAACCGCTGCCGGGTTTCAGATCAGGAAACCTGTGACTGAAATTCAGCGTTTATTCCAACGACTGTTTGGTGCCTAACAGGAAGACTATTCTTTCAGTTGGTGAAAAGTTTCAGCAAACAGGATCCGTAAAAGAGAAAAGCAGATCAGGTCGTCATCTTTTTGCAACATGTGAAGAAAGCATAGCGAATGTCCACGGGGCTTTCATTAGCAGCCTAAAACTTTCAGTCTCCAAAGCTGCTCAAGAATTCAGTATCTCTCCTACGTCTGTATCTTGTGAAAAGCGCGACATTTCCGGGCATATCGGTTACAAATTTTACAGGTTCAACTTCGTGGCCTCCACGATCTTCCGATCTAACTCCCTGAGACTTATTCATATGGAGATTCATTAAGGACAGAGTATATGCAACTGAACCAGGCCACTATCCCTGAAATGATGGGTAGCATTGTTACTACAGTAAAGGCGGTCACTCCTCGTATATTGTCGGGGGTGCACGATGAGATGGAGCGTCACCTGCGCTTGTGCATTGTTCTGGTTGGCAGGCATATTGAAAATTGTGGACATTGATTGGAATTGTTACCTATGTCCTGGGAAAATGTTTGCTGGATTGCGATAACACGAAATATGTTAATATGCAATAAAAATGATTCAGAATCAATTCTAGCGATTGTCCGCGTAATTACCAACGTTTGCTTTCGCGATTAAACTAGATTTTAATGGAACTCGCGAAATTAGTGTTTATTTACGATTTACCACGAAATCAATAATTTATTGCGATATTTATTCACGAAATGAAGGTTTATTTACGATTTAATGTAAAATCAACATTTCATTGGGATGTTTCTGCGAAACTGACCTTAAAAGATTTATTTCGGGAATAAAACAAGATCTTTTTCACTTTTTGCAACATAGAAAGCCAGATGCGAGGTCAAGGACAAGAGTTCAAGCTCCCTGTGGCTGTAACTATGTTTACAATAAGCAGGAAAGGTACATGAGAGTGGCAGAGAAAGTGATTGACAGATAATCATTGGCGTACGTGAGCGTTCAATAAACGCATACCTTCCATGCTACAGCAGCACCACTGCAGCGGCGGCAGTGGATTTGCGCCAGATTTAATATATGGGAAGTACTTTTATTCTTAAGGGATATGGATTTGCGCCAACGGCAGGTTTGGCTAAGAACTTTTATTTTTCTTAGGTTGGCAGTACAATAAATCGACTATTTGCCGTGTTTTGTTTCAGTAGTCACATGGAGTGGGAGAACATAACCATTGTGCGATAGACTAGTGAACAGTAAAAGTTGTCACGGAAGTAGTCCAAAGGGGCAGCAACAGAGGACAGGACTTGCTTTTATATGATAAGTTCAAGTTTTATAAGGTGTACACATATATAGATGGACATTCCACAGTGAAGAATTGTCCTGCCAAAATAATAATATTAAACATGGATACGAAACTTGCAGGCGGCCATAATCACCATTGTAACGAAAGAGATGTCGTAGGGCACAAAGTACGTGTGTCGCGTAAGAGGAAAGCGGCTAGTGACTTAAGTGAAAAACCAGGCATTATAATAAGTACAACATTGAATTAAACTCCAAAGAATTGTGTTGTTTTACATTTCAGTGATATTAAACTATTACGAGAAGCAATCTACAGAGAACGACGTCAACATATGTTGAAACTACCTTAGTTTACTTGAAGTTCCCGAAGCTGTAACTAAAGTGCAACCAATGTCCTCTATTGACGAAGATTTTGTGCTAATCAATGATGACGAAAACATGTGATTATTTTTGGATGTGAAAGTAGTTTGCAATATTTGTCTGAAGCAGAAACGCTTTACGTACTTTCAGATGTAGCGGAGAATATTTTACGCAGGTTTTTGTTTACTGCTAAATTAAAACATAGATACGAATTCTTTGGTGCTTCGTTGCATAGTTGAAAAGTGCATGTGTTTAGGGTTGAAATTTCAACCTAAGAAAATAGTAGCAGATTTCGAGGTTGCTATACATGAGGCAATTAAGTCAACATGGAGTGACACAACTCAACTATTGAGTTGTAGGTTTCATCTCGGCCAGGCATGGTGGCGTAAACTACAAAGCATTGGACTAGCAAGTGTGTTCAAAGACAATTCGTCTGAAGCTGGTAAGTGGTTTAAACATTGTTTTGGTTTGTCTTATTGACCTCCACATGAAGTAGGTGACTGTTTTGTATTTGATATGACTGATAAGTCGTTATGCCATAAGATAGAACAATTTAACGACTATCTTGTTGATTATTATATATCTGAGAAGGCCATGTTTAATCCTGCAGTATGGGCCGAACTGTCGTCTCAAGCCACTCACACTACAAACGCATGCGAGGCATCTTACAGGAAATTCAACGACTTGCTTTACGGTTCGCATCCAAACATATACAGATACATTTCAGTTTTAAAACGTATTCAATGGAAACATCTGAAAATTAACGGCAATTACTAAAAGTGCAAAACAAAGAAAATAAAATAGAAAATTAAATAAATCAATACAGAGAAAGACAAATATCAAATATTGCTTATATAAAATGCATTTCCCATTTGAATTTGAACCCCCCCCCCTTTCACATGAAAACTTAAAAGCAGAAATTTCAATCAGGGAGTTTTTAAAATTTTAATAACTTTAATTTTTAAAAGTGTTATGACAGTTGTTAACCACACACGCATTTTAAAAATGTTATGATAACTTTTAACAAAACCACGTGCATTATGCGCGAAACTGGTACTGTTAGTGTAATATACTATGCAGGGTGGAAGGGAAGCCATTATATTCCTTCTAATATGGGCTTCATAGAAGCGTTACAAACACAAAAGTCTAATGGCATTTTGTTCTTTGATCAGCCGATTTTGAAAAAAAATAAATGGTTTCTGATCCCAAATTGGATGCGTAATTCCACAGAAATGTACGAAGATACAGTTTGTTACTTGTAAGATGCGTAGAGTAACTTATTTCTGGCATAGCTTCCATAGCAATCATCACACAGGGTTTCGAAATAATTGATCACTTAAAAGATGCGAAGGAATACAGCGTCCAGTGTCACAAAACTTACTCCGTAGTCACAACTGATTGTATGACACGAAACACTTAGTACATAAACGATAGTGCCACGTTATCTTCAGGAATAGTGCAATAGAAAATCGTGGCATTTTGTTAACAGTACCCCAGTGATAACTAGTTTCTAGAAATTCGATGGCTAAGTAGTGGGTGTTGTTATCCAGTCTGAATTGCTAGTTATTATGTACACAGTATGACACCATTTACTGAACGTTTCTAAGGGAAAGTAAATGCTGCACGTATATTGAGGTTGATAAAACCTATAGAACTTTTGCCTTTGTGGAATCGTGATTTCCGACAGAATTTTTGGAAGTGTAAATTGCACGCCCTGTGGTTTAGAATCGATGAAAGCTGCTTAGGATTTTGTCAAGCGTTCCATTTATCCCTCAACTCCCGGACGGGTGACCCGTTTTTGATCAAATAGTGCACCGAAGAGGAACGTTACAGGAATAATAAATACTCGAATGAGCTCGAACGCTTCATTTCACACACACAAAAAAGTTGAAAGCTACGGCGGGTCAGACCAGTTTTTTTTTTTTTTTTTTTTTTTTTTCACCAGTGATTTTGAAATGCACCTGGGTTTGTATAATGTAACATGTTTAGGGAATCATCACGTGCTTAGGGTTTCTAAATATATTGCACTTTTTGAGGGTAACTGGAAGACCTTGTGATCTATGTTCCAAATTACATGCTTTGGGGACAGTGTGTGTGTGTGTGTGTGTGTGTGTGTGTGTGTGTGTGTGTGTGTGTGTGTGTTTTGTGGTGTGTTTGTGAACCGTTAACTTAAAAACAAAACGTTGTTTGTATACCAAACTTGGTATTTAAATTCGATATCTTCCAAGGAATATTTTCAAGAAAATCCGCTCACGCCAGACTACCCTTTATATGAAACAATTTTCGAAATTTTTGCCATAAAATGGTTAAACATTTTGATTAAAATGCCATATGTTTAAGATAGTTTTATGAAAAACGAAATGTATATCTTGAATTTTCTGTGAAAATCCTCAGGAGCCCTCTTCGATCTGAATGACTTTTGCATAACTTTAAACCGTAACCAAAGATTAGTTTTAGTACGCAGAACTTGTTAAAACATACAATTTATTCCTAGTACATTCTTTTATGTAGTGAACCATTTAGGGGATATTTTTTATTTGTTTTAAGTTTTCAATGCTTATACTTTTCTCAAAGGGAAGTCGTAATTCAGCTTTATTATTAATTTAAGGAACAAAATGGTATTATTTACCCTTGAACCACATAAAAGGCCGTGAAGTTAAATTGTTTTTCCAAAGTATTCAATCCTGGTCCCTTACACTTAACTTATTATGAAAGACAGTTGTACGTAACTTTATATTGGAAGGTAAATAATTTCACGGATTACGGAAATTCAGCCTTCAGAATGGGACTTGCCATCTGTCTCACAGAGGGGAGAGAGAGAGAGAGAGAGAGAGAGAGAGAGAGAGAGAGAGAGAGAGAGAGAGAGAAAACCAAGGGATTTGCATTATAGATGTGGTCTGTCAAATAGATGGATCAGAACAAAATTATGACACATTTCATTTGAAGATGAATTGATTCATGCTGCATACTGGTCTGCATGAAGTGTTACAAGCATTTTTCGTAATTGTGTAACCATGTTTCAGCAAAAGTTTGCTGTGTGTTCACGTGCGTTTTAGCCAGAGGAAGAGATTACTACCTTCTAGAGCAATAGTCAATGATAACTGCACAGGAAGTGCTAATACAGCAATATTATATGTTGTTCATGTCACTAGCTATACGTCCAGGACGACATTCACAGCCTCATTGTTTAAACCATCGCAGATAGAAATATTTTACCACTTATGTTGTGTAACATTTATGTATGATTATTCTTCCCGGGCACATCAGAAGTAGTCTAGGTATGTGGGTATTTACGCGCTCTGATCGTCACTTCTGACGATGCAGGGTGCATTCTGTCTTTCACAAAGCTTAGCTAGGCAATATAGCGGTCTAACTTAGTGACTTGCGTGTGCTTCTCTCGAATTAGTCTTGGTGAGTTCTGTCCCTAGACATGAAGTTATTCTGAATCCGTGTATCCGCAATTCTGGTCATTCTGACATTTTCGCTTTCTAAATGATTTAAATTTTAATTGAGATTTTAAAGAGATAAAATAGTGATGATTTGTAATTCTTATCGGGAAACTTTTTGCACTTTTAATATGTTTTGTTCTGATTTGTGCCACGTTGTCTTTGGGTATTGGCGTTATTAAGTTTGTTAGGAATATGATATGTGTTTTTAATGTGTTTGGACTAGATTATGGGCAATTAAAGCAAGGACTATGTATGTTTCTCTTTAGGGATAGCAAATTGAAAGTACCTCATGCTCTAATGCATTTTAGTGTGGTTTTATACAGGTGGAAATAATTTTGTATCATCTAGTCCTATTACTCTGTTGATGTGTAATTTGTGCATTAAAGAATCATTCATTAAATATTTCACTATGCCAAATGACTGCATAATATAATGTACCTGAATTACACAATTATATTTTATATCTCTGCTTTATCAAATATATCATTACCAAATGGGGATCAAGTTCTTGTCTGAAAGTTATCTTTGTAGGTCCTATTAAAATGACCTTTCTGGAACCTCTTGCCACACTCAAACGTACCCAGCGTAATAAGAGTATCGAAACATAGAATACATAGGGCACATAAGTGCTATTCCAAAGTAGCCGACTTCAATTTACTGTAAATTTACATCCAGTAGCATGAAGTCACTAAAGGGCTAATACTGCGGCATCATAACATGCCTCAGCACTCCTGTTCTTTCTCTGCAGTAAAGCTGCTCAAATTCTATGCTACAGCACACAGCCAAATTGGGTTTGGAAATGTTCATGAGAGTAAGCATAATAGAACATTTAGCTCATTTAATTAATAGGATACCTATTGTGCGAGGTATCGAGAAGATGAAAGCTGAATTCCAGAAAGTTCTAAACAAAAATATTGATCATCAAGCTGTGTGTGAAATTTTGAAAATGATTAAGAAGGAAAACACGCCAGACGACAGAGTGAAGTTCTTTACGTTTGCACCTCTGACATCTTGTGACGTATAAAGAAGTCCTTCACTGTTTAAAAACTGCTTCAATGATAGGCGTCGAAATCCCACGTTTAATGATTTACGAATATACATTGTCATCCACTGTAATGCACTCTGTGAGGATAACAAAACCAATAAATAGAAGTATGCATAAGCGTGTAAGTGCAATTATTCCAGAATGTATAGTTTATGATGCTTGTAGGTTGTGCTGCAGTGAGGCGGTTTTCATGGTCAGGCTGTACCTACCTGCAGTTGTTTACATGCGTGAGCAATAACATTAAGTCCATGTGCACTAGACCTAAGGAAAAACGCACACGCCTCCGGCCTTTAGTAATCACAACAAGGCTTCTGCTCAATGGTGTCATTGAAGAGAAAGATGACGGTTACTTTTTCCCCTTCCTAGTTAAACTCCGCTGGTGAATGAGGGCAAAGAAGGATGCTGAGAGGATTTCGATTCGAATTTGTAAGGGGACATGTTGACATCGACTTTGTTATTGAATGAAACTCAAAGGATGAAGACGTACCGCATTAGCCAATGCCACCCACCTTTACTCTGCACGCCATGCCACTAAGCCAAAGTGAGTGGAGCAGGAAAATGGAGAAAATGATCCGTGGTATAACTTTTTGGCACTTCTGTTAGAGAATTTTTCAAATTTATCACCTATATCACTGAAGTTTCATGTGGTTATTTTAATGAAACTTCTGTTTTAATTAACTATAGTTATATCACACTTCTAATGTTTCAAAGTATATCGAGGAAGAGAATAAAGTAGGAACATGAGTTAAATTGTAATATCCCACTAAAGAAGAATTCAATAAGGACAAATACCATAGACCACGGAGCTAGAATCCCAACAACGCCACAAATTCAATACATACCTTTTGTGCCATGAAATATGCTTCAGTAGGGAAACTTTTTATCAAAAACTGCTCTTCCATGTCAAAGTAGAGTAAAAAGAAGTTTTAAATCAATAGGTTCGTAGCCGAAGGGGGAGAACAGAGGAAGACACATGCATGTTCGGCTTGCCGGCTGATTTTTCTTTCCTACTCGTTAAATATGTAATTAATCCAACGCCAAACTGTAGTGCGAGAAAAATTAGTTTCATACGATTTACTTCTTCTTCTTCTTCTTCTTCTTCTTCTTCTTCTTCTTCTTCTTCTTCTTCTTCTTCTTCTTCTTCTTCAACGGATTACCCTCTTTGTAGCATTACGCCTAGAATGACTTACAAGCCTTTTCTTGAGCCAGCCTGGAACGTAATCTAACTACACAAAAATGTGGATGTATTTAAAGCACACATAAGTATTGTTTGATATTAACAATTTCTGAGATATTCCTTATTATTGGTTTGAATGTTCAAGTAGACGCTATTCAAGTGGTAAGTCACAAGTAATTTTCATCTGTTGTAGTCAGCGACGAGAGAGAAATTTCAGGTACATTATATAGTAATGTAAATTCTATCATTTTGGCTCCTGAAGGACCTAATGAGGCTGCATCCCAGATCAGATTTTCCAGAGGGAGAAAAATCCCCACGGCGGTACCGGGAATTAAACCCAAGTCTCCCACTTGGTAAGCAGTAGCGCTACCACCGCTGATGACGTGACTCTACTATATTCCACTTACACTTGCAACAAACATCATTTCTGTAATCGAGGATTGCATATCAAAATTATTTTTTTCCTCTCCATTTGTGCCCATGTGTCCATAAATAATGTTCTTAATATTTCTGCCCCTAATTTGTCTGAGTTTCTTGTATCTGCGAAATGTGGCCGGTGATCTCCCTCTTTGCTTCCTTCATGATTCCCATTCCATTGTGGCTCCTGGCAGTGTCTGCGCGTTTTCTATGATGTGCAGTATCTAACAGCAAGAATTGACAAAACATTTTGCTCACTATGTCAATCTCTTCATTTGATAATTTCAGAAATTAAACTAAGTACATTATACGTTATACTTTATACATTATGGAGCCAATTCAGAACTAAGATATAAGAGTCGGCTGTAATAATAATAATAATAATAATAATAATAATAATAATAATAATAATAATAATAATAATTATAATAATAATAATAATAATAATAATAATAATAATAATAATAATAATAATAATAATAATAATAATAATAATAATAATAATAATAATAATAATAATAATATGATATGATAGTATGATAATATGATGATAAGATGATAATATGATAAGATGATGATAATGATAATAATAAATCAACTGAAAAGACTAATTACTAGACAGATTTCAATCAATTAAAATGTATTTTTTTAGTGTTTTACGCCCGTTTTTAGTACTGCGACACCGCAGGCGGTGACACTGATGATACATAGAATAAAGATGGAGCACCGGTGGAATGAGATGGTGGGGAAACCCAGAGAACCCGGAGGAAACCCGACCCAGAGCCGCTTCGTCCATCACAAATCTCACATGCGGTTGCCTAGGATCGAACCCGGGCCGCTTTGATGACAAGCGAATGGTCTAACCACTCGGCTACGGCGCGGCTGCTTAGAATGTGCAGCGTCTATGCCCTAAGCTTATCAGGAGTATTGGTCTGGCAGTTGGACAGATAAACGAAGATAAATAGACGGGGTAACACTCTTGCCAGCATAAACAGCAGAAGCATTATTGACGGAGAGTTTCCTTTGCTGCCCTTCAGGAGATTCTGGACTTTTATGTCACAATTTCTAGCGGCTTCCTGTTCTCCGAGCGAGTTTGTAATCGTCTTTTGTGACGCATACTGAGTGCTGCTGTTGCATGAGAATAGAGAACTCTTGTGTTCGACTTCCCAGTGGGAGTTTCGTTACGTACAAAATATGAAGTGGATCATAGTAGTGAAAGTGAACGTGACAATTTAGTGAGGTGACGATGAAACTAGTTAAAGTAATAATATAAACCATACAAAAGGCAAAAGGTGAGTTGGCCAAAAATATAACTAGAATTGACTGTAAATGTAACACAAAGTTTAAACGTGAAGCTTATAATGACAATTATGGTTGAGATTTACGCAAAAAAGTAAGCTTTTTTTAGCCTGTTACGGTTCCCTCAAGGCTACAGCGCAAAAAAAAAAAAAAAAAAAAAAAAAAAAAAAAAAAAAAAAAAAATTACATTTCTTGGTTAAGACTATTCAGAAGCTAATTTCCTTCCCGGCAGAAAGGTCACTAATTAGTAAAGCTAGGACACTCATTTGTGCACTTCGGAAGGGGGAGGGGGGGGGGGGGGGAAGCAAGGAAAGTACTTCCCTAGATCACAGTCATATTTTTGTTGTTCTTACTTCTACAATAAGAATTCCACATTTTCCAATTACACACAGCAAAGCGCTTCTTTGTATGACTGACTTGAAGCAAATTCGAAGAAACAAACAGGAGTCAGTGAACAATGTTGTTAAACGGAATGGCCCGAATCCTCTCGTATTTAATCCTGCTCTAATCGTTGTAAATACTTAGCGTGGCCAATACCTATGTACCTGTAATAGGGTCATATACAGGCAGGGATGGATGAGAAATTAATTATTTCAACGTTAAGATGCTCGGTGACATATTTTGAATGTTCTATAAATATCCGCTTCAGTTTCGCTGAATTTGTATTAATTGGAAGTTGAAGATACACTTTCCCTGAAACTGTAGAAGAAGTAGTCTGTTAACTGCAGTTTATGATAACAGTTTATTTTTGCTACCACTAACAACTTACGAAATATTTGCTCTTATCCGTTAAAATTTCATTCGAATTTTAAAAAGTTTACAATTCATGTATTACTTTCTCTAGTGGTAAGTAGATGAAGTATTGTATTCCATCCAAAAATTCGATGTCGAGATTTCATCGGAAATATATGTTTCGAGACCCCCTGAATAAAGAAGCATTTTTAGAAGAAGGTCCGCGCGCGGGCGCGCGCGTGTGTGTGTGTCTGTCAGTCTGTGGACAGCATAATTCAAAAACTCCATGTGAGGGCTTTCAGGTTCCAATCTATTTGCATGCTCAGGACATTAAAGGAAAAAAAAAAAAAAACAAAAAAAACAAAAACAGAATAACGATTTTATACTTGAGAAAAGTATAAGTGTTTAAAAGTTCAAACGAATAACAAGGAATGTCTATTAAGTGATTTTCTAAAACCATTTGACATAATTTGTACGCTTTATAACGATATGTACAATTTTGTCTTTCTCTTTCGGTATACAGTAATACAAAGATCACACAGAATGAAGAGGAGTTTAGAGAATAGTCAAATATACACCTTCTTGTCCTGTTTACCCTCCCTTTATGTAGGACTTACACCCCTTAGGAGTTACAAGCCAGTGCCTAGGATCAGATACCTGTCGGGGAGCAGAGTGAAGACCTGGAAGCGAGTGATCAGCCAAGCACCAGGTCCGATAGTGAGGAAGAGGATGGTATGAAAAGCAGGCGAAATCCATGATTGACAAGCTGACAAAGGAGCAGTTGGTGGAATGAGTGGCGGGGAAACTGGAGATCTCGGAGAAAATCCGCCCTATGCCTCTTGGTCCTGCACGAATACCACATGCGGTTCCCTGGGATAGCTGGTAGGTGAACGCTCTAACCGCACGGCCACGGCGCTGTCCAAATATACACTGCCTGGCAAAAAAAAGCACCTAGAAGGAGCGCCGGAAATGAAATGAAACCATGTGAATGAGGGGTTATTTGACTACATTCCAATGATTTCAAAATGGAGTGATACATTTAACAATGTTGGCAGTACAAACCCACTTAATAGTACGACGATACACGCTTCCTCTAGGCTGGATGCATTCACGATTCAGTTGGGAATGGTATCGTACAGCTGCCGTATACTCTCTTGAGGACAGATGGCCCACAGCTGTTGTAACAGGACCTCAGTATCCCGAATATGGGCAATGGAACGAAATTGACGTTCAAGTTGACGTCCAACACAAGCTCTATTGGGGACAAATCTGGGTATCTTGCTAGCCACGGGCTACCTCAACTCCATGTAGACAGTTCATACAGGCATGTGCTGTGTGTGGACGAGCATTGTCTGCTGATTGTACTAGAATACTGTGGCATGAGAAGCAACGCATGAGGGCGTAAGATTTCTTTGACGCACCGTTGTGCCGTCAGAGGTCCCCAAACCACGACCAGCTGTGACCTAAAATCATATCCGATAACTTCCCACATTATGACGCAGGACATGCCCCGATATGAAATACAAACAATAATTGTAATACAATAAAATACTGAGAGAGCCGAGAGGAGACAGTGCTACCCCCTAGCGTGCGGTTCATGCACTAGTCAGCAGAACCTACTGTGAAAGCGCCTTCTTTTATTTCGCAGGAGCTTAAAATGCTGACTAAGAATTCTAGTTCCTTGGACGTACATTCCCAGCATAGGGGACCTTTTTGTTCTGCTCTGTCTCTTTCGCGGCTGTCCCGTAAAAAGCGTGTTCTGGACGTCCTTTATCGATTCCACGCACCAGAGCTATTAGTCTGTTCCTGGTGGCCGTTTTCTGAATGCACCTTGTCATGAATGGCAGAACATGGGTAGAAAAAACTTGTGGCTTTTCACCGCCGAAGAAGGAGCGTGTTTTTTCATTCCACAGCCGCATTATACGTTAATTTTTAACTTGTCTGAAAGGGAAGCTTGTATAGCTGCCATGTATTACAGCGTAAAACCTTTGCAGAGAGCTCATGGCTTCTAGAAAAGGTGCTGGGATTAGAGGGACAATTTAATCATTACTACTGTAGTTGGAGGAAACCGCTCACGTCTTTAATAAAGGTGCCGTAAAGAACCACTAACATTTCACCATAAAAAGACCTCCATATGAAATGATTATTCTATTTCTTCAAATGAATTGCGAAAATTAACACAAACTAAATGCTCCAAAGATAAGTAGCCAAGAAAACAAATGTTTTCGTCCTACTTATCATACCAGATATGTTTACGATTGATAACTATAAATGCTTTAAATACCAATTCCGTTTAGATTTTAGTATTTGATCCTAAAGCATTTAGTTAAGTAAGACTCCTTTAAATGCATTAAAACATGTAGTTATTTAAGTTTTCCTTTGCAAGCTCCCATAAGAAACGTGAAATATGGAGGCTTTAGAAAGATCTTATGCTATGGAAAAATAACAACTCTTGAAAAAATGTGCGAAAATAATATAATGTACCTGAAATCTGCAGGAGAAAAGAAAATTGTAATATATCCAGTGCAACTGTAATTTCAGTGTATTCAGTTATTCTATATCTTATTCTATTCTAAATCAGAGTAAAGTTATAGCCGGAACACATAACATAAATTATTACGCCACGAAACAAACTAAAGAAGAATATTTACCACTAGTTTCAATATTCTGTGTAATCGTGTAATTATATCATTATACGGCAAAAGGCAGACTTTTGTTCCTTTTAGATGTGTTTGAATCTGGTTAGAAACCTATTGTGTCATACAGGATATAATGAACCCTGTTGATAACATTTCAGAGTTCTTCAGGAAATGTTACTGCAAATTTGGTCGCATGGACTCCATCGATGCACTATTGAATTAATTTTCGTTCATTTTACTGTTCCAACTTCGTTTGTATTTGTTTACACTGAATGTTACATTTGTGATGTCTATAAGTACAGCAAGTGAATCAAGAAAGAACAGGAAGATTTTGAAAGTACAGGAGGAAGTCGAACAAGTTCTATTTCCGAGATTCTGTAAAGCATTTAATACATTGATAATGCGTACTATTTTTTCAACCATAGTGATTAATATAAGTAATAAACTTATTTACAACACCTGTTGAACACAGGTTATAGTTGCAGGGTTACCAACATTAGCTTTAAGTAGTAGTGGGTGGTGGTGGCGGTGGCGGCGGTTACGGTAAAACCTCTGTGGTCAATAGCGCCCAAACAAGACACAGTTTAAAACGGTTCAACAATTAAAAAATTACCTAAATAACATTAACCTTTGAACCAACGATCGATTATCCGCTTCAAGACATCAGTAGCTAAATACTTAGCTGACTAATATATCGTATGTAAATAATAACAAATGAAAAGAAAGTGAAGACCCAGCTAAGATATAAATGATAAAATTCAACCATAAAGTAATTATATATGTGTTTAAGTGCAGTAAAGTAAGCAAAAGACCCAGTCTGATTACGTCACCAGCCCTGAATTCTGTCGGTCTGGGTGACTCACTTGATTAGACGCTGGTCTACTGATCCCAAGGTCGCGGGTTCCAATCCGGTCCAGACCAGTGGTTTTTAAGTGTGCTTAAAAACGACAGCTACATGTCAGTACATTTACTGGCATGTAAAAGAACTCCTGCGGGACGAAATTCCGGCACACCGGCGACACTGATGTGATTGCAGCAATTGACAGCGTCGTTAAAAAAAATAATTTTAATTTTAAAACACTGAATTTTGCAACAAGCTTGGATGTTGATGAGATTCCAGTCGACTCTGTTGTGGTGCTGGTGTAGGACTGTGGCAGCCGTGAAGATGGGCGTTAATCTCCTGGGATTTTCAAATGTTAACACAAATTAGTTATGGATAAAACTTTAACACTGCTATAAGGACTAGATTTAAGCCAACACTGATGGTTTACGCAGAATATGGTAGGGATTAAATTTTTTCTAGACAAGAATTTAAAAGTATTAATATATTTCAAATTTTATTGGCGTCAGCATATATAATAAAGCATAATTTGTATGGAGAGACTCTTACATATTTTCAATTTTTAGGTGAACATGGACATGTACTTCGTTGATATTTCATAAAAAAATACTTGAAAAGTGTTTCCACTTTGTGGAAATGAGCGCAAAATTAGAGACAAGTAAGATAAATAGCGTCCGAATCGTGGCAATATTACACTATTTGCTTTTTCATTTGTGTTTAACTTTTATTACCATTATAAGTGGGGCCTATGCTATACATATGTTTATAGTCTTGGTTACTATACGATATGTTTTTAATTTCTACTACATAAAGACCGTCTTTCTCCAGTCTGTTTGTTCTTGCCATTTCTAATTGCCGTTGTTTATTGTTAAGCTATGTTTTGCTGAGATTGCACTATAACCCTCTACAACATAGCATGTTTATCTGCCAGAGGAAATAAAATAACACTGCGTTTACTCCCTATATTTTAATGACGTCGTAGAACCTTGCGGCGGTTAGGGCAGGTACTCTTCACAAGTGCTGCACCTGAGTGTGCTCTGTAGTTTAGTACTCATTAACAACTCATGCCATTACTAAGTGTCACCTGATATTATTAAATAATATACCAAGGATAGTGGGTAGATTTTTAAACTGAGGCGCTAAGACCATAAGGAACTTTTGAGATTTTAGTTAGACTTAAAAGGAAAACTGTTCCATTCGCCGTGCTCATTATTAGGGAAGATTTCCACATTTACCAAACTTTATCCCACCTAGATAGCATGTATTGTGAAATGTATCTCCAAAACCAGTATGAACCAAAGGACTAAACCATAATTCCTTTGAAACGAAGGATTAATTAAACTCTGATTAGCATAAACGACATAAGTGGCTAATATGTGCAATATGATTAGCAGGCATGGGGATTCTTAAGTAGCTGCTTCAAACTAAACTATAACTCAATGACAATTTGCGGAGGGGGACAGCACCAAAAGGCGATCTTTTGTGCCTATGCTCTGACGAGGCACCCTCCGGTAGGAAGGGATCCGAAGGGTCCTTACATTTTCCCAGTTAGAAGCATCTCGGCGGAGGCTGGCTCTCTCCCACCCGTTCGCATTCGTACTCCCAAGGGGGAGGGGACTCGGAAACTGATTCCCCTTCCCCTTGAGCTTGTACCATTCCCTCGCCTTCCAGTCCGGGGTGAGATTTCCAGAGTGTATTTGTCCCCCCTGCCGTGCTCGCCGACGCTTCCAACCCTGAAAGATACCTAACGGGTGAAATGAAATGAATAATGTAACGAAATAGAGGGATGGGAGGTTCGGAGGATACGGAAATCGTTCCCAGCATTCGCCTGGCGACCCGGGGAAACCTCCGAAAGAGCTCATGAGTAATTATATGAGGAAAGTGCTTCATTAGTATTGTGTGATTATGCTGCTCCTTGTTCATCCATATAAATAAGCTGGCACAGATGTAACTTGTAAGATGGAATCATCTGTCATCTAGAGTGCAAATATTCTGTCTGATGTTGAGTGTAAGAGAAAGTGTTATAGTTTTAATGGTGGGAAGCTTCATTGCCACATACAAGAGTGGCAAGAAGTTTAGCATAGTTTTAGAACCTTCTCACTGAAGGCACAGTTCACTCTAATAGAGTAACTGATGATATTTCATTGGATTTCTGCTGCGTTTGCAAGAAAGCAAAAAGCTTCTACTATAAATTTGTCCTTAGAATCCTATATAAGCCAAAGTTCTGCGATGAAGATCCTTAACGGTACCAAGTAGCAACCTTATAAAATTAAACTTCAGCATGAACCTTCTTAAGCAAATTGTATCCTCAGATGAAGCAATATTCAGTCCGAATGGATTTGTCAAGACATAACTATCCATAATGGTCAAAGGTAAATCCAACATAAACGGAACACAACTACACACAGTTTCCATAGAAACATGGTGTTCGGATTGGTATTGTTGGTAACTTATTATTGGTATTTTTTTCTTCAGAAAAAGTCGATAGATATTTGAATGTTCTTCAAAGTCAACAACTTTTTTCCACGTCCAGTCAACCATTGGTTACCTAGAGATGATATATTTTTCCAACTAAATGGATTTTCAGCTCACCAAGGACAGTATGCTCATTAGCACTTAGACCAGCGTTTTTCACAATGGCGATTTGATAGGATGACCGACAAAATCTCCAGATGTGACCTTTTATGTGCTTGTATAGTCAGCAGTGTTACGAAGACAGACCCAAAAACTTAGAGGATCAATAGCGTCGAGCAATGGGAGAAGTGCAATAGATTCATAGAGGCATTAAGTTCTTAAATATATTTTCTTATCGACTGGCAGATTATCAATCATCTGGGGGCTAGCAGTTTGAGCACATACTTCGGATGGGTAAATAGTTTATGTTAAGGAAGCAGCATATGATCAGTAATGAAAATGTAAAAACGTGTCTAGTGTGAGTACTTCAAGAAAAGCTGGTAATGGGCGTTTTGCAGAATATAAAAATATAATGAGCATTCCATTTAAAGTGAGGGTTGGATGCTTCCTGCTTAACCGGAAGTCTAAAAACATCAACAATAGAATGTTTGCGGTTATAATACACCCCTATCCCCATACACCCTTCGTTGTACCTTCTACAGTAACGCAGTGGTAAGTGAAGAAAGCATTTACTAGCAGTCGGTGATTCTTCATTGAGACGTTTTCAGTTTACAGAACGTTCTGCTATGTGCTGTTAGGATGGTCTGCAGCTGTGTCGTTGTTTCAACTTAATGTGGTTTATGGGCAGCGGCGAAAAGCAGCGAATCAAGCTCTGAACTCTCAGGAACTGACAGGCGTAGGTGAGCATTAGAGATGGGGCAGTGACAAGCTTGGAGTATCTCAGTCGCAACAAGGAGAGGCATCTGGAAACTGAATGTGCAAGGTGCCTAGCCACAGTGTTCTCACCAGTTGCTGAACACATTTACGGATAGGTTCTTCACCCTTAGCATCAATAACTCATAACCAATTAAGCAAAACGTATGTGACTGTCTATATATTAACTAATTCACAGCATTCCATAAATAATATTAAAAGTAAAAAATGTAAAAATCTGATGTGTTGCACTCACATGCATTTCTACTCTTTTATATCATATCAACAATTCTCATAAATTGTTACTGCTCTATCATCTTCATGTTAGTTGAGATAAACATTTGCGGAAATTATCCTACTGCTTATTTCCTTGTAGATGCAAGGGGAATGTGGGAATACAGTAGGCTTAAGCGATAGTCAATTTTAAAGCTGATTGCTCTATGAAGGCTGTGAAATTCCATTCTCTTTGCATGGGCAAAACCTGTAAAGGTGAATAATGATCTTCCATTTGAAAAAAGTGTAAGTATAGCAAAACTTACACAAAAAACAAAGAATATCTCCGACATGGTTCTCTGTACCAAATAATGCTTTCAGACATAACTTCTAGGTTTTATCGAGATCTACATTTTTGTAAAGTAAGATTTGATGTATCTCTTATGGTTTGCCAGTTATGCAAAAGTCATCAAGAGTAAACAGGGCTACATGGACTATACCCAGAAAATTCAAATATAATTTCATTTAGCATAAATATATCTTAAATTATGACATTTTAATCAAAATCGTTAGCTATTTTTGAGAAAATCAACATTATCGAAAAACTTTCCATGCAAAGGGTAGTTTAGGGTAGAGAAGTTTTCTTCAAAATCTTCATGTCGCATCCTTGAAACAATGAACTTGATCTCAAATACCGACTTTGGTTTTAATCCACTTTTCGCTGCTAGTAATGCTGTTCGTAGGCACAGACACTCAAACACACGCACGCACATACACATACACACACGGACCTTTTTTCAAAAATGCATTTTTGGATTCAGGGGCCCTCAAAACATATTTCAAATAAAATCTCGACATTGAATTTTTGGGCGGAATGCTTATTCTATTTAGTACATTACTAGAGAAAGCAAAAATTATTGTTCTAGCCAGAGTAAGTTTATCATAATAAGCAGCATTCTTTAACGGACTTGGTTACATGGAAATAATACACAACCACTGTTAATAACGAGTTCAAGTAAAAAGGAGAAACAAAAAGAATAAAGTAAGACACCTTCCAACCCGTTGCAAAGATAACACATTAAAATAAACCTTAATCTGGGAAAAATTATCTTTAACAGCGAATATTTCAGAAACAGCTAATACTAGGTGCAACGTAATTCATTAGAGTATATTTCAACTAACTCTTACATAATTATTTATATTATTTACACCTTTAATTTCTAAATGTCGTCTTCGTTTTGAGGTGGCAGCTTGATATGTAGTGAATTTTTAGCACCTGTTTGGTTTTGCAGTTACACAAAATGAGTTCTAAAAAGCAGAGACGATTAAACAGTTTAGACATGCAATTTATTTATCATGTTGGATAAACATTGTTCATGTTGGAACATCATAGTTACGGAATATTTTCCGTGCAAAGGGATACTTATGGTGGGAAATTTCTTGGAAATCTTCTCCTAGCATTCTGATAATTTCGGTATTTATGCAACTTTACATTTTCAATTCATGCAGTAGACAGGTCTTAGAAAAAAATGCTTTCTAATTGTTCTACAATTCAGGAACTATTACACATGATATTTTATGAACATTGCTGCTTGTGTGTTATAGAAAAAAGTCTTAATTTGCAAACTCAATATCAGTTTCTCTATCCATTACATTCTACAGATTCATTGTAAATTACTTTGTTATTAACCATGGCCAATATTCAACCGGGATACCTTCATTATCAATTTCCTTGTTTGCTTTGTAACAGATCAGTGCCTATGTGATAGACTTGATATTGTGCACCTTTCTTTAAGCCCGTGGGTAAGATTATTATTATTATTATTATTATTATTATTATTATTATTATTATTATTATTATTATTATTATTATTATTATTATTATTATTATTATTATTATTATTATTATTATTATTATTATTATTATTATTATTATTATTATTATTATTATTATTATTATTATTATTATTATTATTATTATTATTATTATTATTATTAGTATTAGTATTAGTATTAGTATTATTTATTTATTTATTTATTTATTTATTTAGTTATAAACAGGTTTACAATGTGAGATCACATCTTCCTGTATCCAAAGTGTTTAAGTACGTATCTTCTTCCTCCATTCTTCTCTTATTTCCCAATCCCGCTCTTCTAAATTCTTCTCCTTCATACTACTCCTTATATCATCTATCCAGGTTTTCCGCGGTCTTCCCCTCTTTCCTCTCCCTGGTGGAATCCATTCCAAAACTTGTCTCGGCAATCTTGTTTCCATCATCCTACGTGTATGACCATACCATTCCAATTGTTTGTATTTTACAAAATCTAATAATGTATCATTAACATTCATTTTTTGTCTAATAGTTGTATTTCTAATTTTCTCTAATTTAGAATGTCTAGTGGATCTTCTAAAACAATCCATTTCAGTAGAAAGCAATTTCAATTTCAGGTTTGTGTTTAGGTGCCATGTTTCCTCTCCATAAGTTATAGTGCTTCTTATTATAGATTTGTAGATTTGTAATTTTGTATCCACTTCTAATGCCTTATCCCACAAAATTCCGTTCATCATAGCTATTGTTGATCTACCTTTCTGGATTCTATATTTTATGTCAGTTTTCTGACTGCAGTTTGAATTTATTTTAACCCCCAAATATTCACATTCTTCTCGTCCTTTGATACGTCCCATTCCATCTTCCAAAATCAAGTCTTTCCTTTCATCCCCACAAGACATATATAGTGTTTTCTCCAAATTTATTTTTAAACCCCATTTACTGTATTCTTCCATAAGTTTTCTAGTCATATATTCTATGTCATCATAATCTTGAGCTATAACCAATTGATCATCAGCAAATAACAGTGTATAAATTGCGGAGTTATTAATAGGTATTCCCATATTTTTACATTTCTTCTTCCAATTGGATAAAGCTTGCTGCATATATATCTTAAATAATGTTGGAGACAGGCAACACCCTTGGCGTAATCCTTTTGTTACTAGGAATTCCTCTGAAATGTTGTTTCCTATCTTGATTCTAGAAGTTGCATTTTCATATAATTTCTCAATGGCATTTAAGAGAAGCTTATTGTCTATTTTATTCTTTAATACTTCCCATAATTTTTTTAACGGAACGGAGTCATAAGCTTTTTCTAAATCAACTAATAAAAGATGCAATGACTGCCCTTTAACATATTTCTTTTCCATTAACTGCTTTACCACAAAAATGTCACCAGTCGTTGATCTCCCAGCTCGGAAGCCTGCCTGTTCTTCATCTTCTTGTCCCTTATAATAATCTAACATATATTTCAAAATTTATTATTTAATAATAATAATAATAATAATAATAATAATAATAATAATAATAATAATAATAATAATAATAATAATAATAATAATAATAATAATAATAATAATAATAATAATAATAATAATAATAATAATAATAATAATAATAATAATAATAATAATAATAATAATAATAATAATAATAATAATAATAATAATAACAATAATAACAATAATAATAGTAATAATCTCAAGACAAGCAAAATTTTGTATACATATTTGTATATCTACATCGCTGTATAGATGTGCTACTCGCGGTCAGGAGGTTGTTGGTTCGATTCCAGTGGTCGACCACACTAATTTGGGATGTTTCCCTTGTTGCTTGGTAAATGCTGGGATTTCTTTTACGCGACAATTTCCTTCATTTCCCTTGTTGTCTTTCAGATCTGGTTGTTAGCGCGTTGGTTCGGGCGTATGCGGGCGGATGCTGCGGTTGTTTGCGCTGTGTCAGCCTTCTTCCCTAGCCCCCCTTATACTACTATTTTATTAATATATAGACACTTGGGATTTCACCACTGTGCCTACTACGTAGTTCATTTTTAAGTTGTCTTCCCTTGTGCTGCAATATCTTTGATGGCCTTTAAGTAGTAGTTTGTTCGGAATCGTGCCAATTAGTTTAAACTTCTGTTTTAATACTCATAGCCAGTATTTTATACACTATTTTAGTGTTGTGTATTTTTACTATCAGGGACCTAATTTAATTTTGAACTTGCATGTATTTCACCACTGAGGAGCGTTGAAAGTACGAAACAGGATAGTAATAAGAACAACGTAACTGCGATTATATTTTTATGAATATGCTTGAGATTTTGCATATGTATAATGTATCTATCTAGTAGCTGTCTATAACAACATTCTGCTCGCTGCATATGGAAGAAACTACAGTGGCATAAACGTCACCGGGAGAGGTTTACATTAAATATATTGCAGGATTTGACTTATGACGCTAACTCAGGGTTTTGCTCATAAAAGAAAGGAAAGGAAATATATTTTAAAGCTGATATTCCTTCGACTGAAAGACGGGACTTGCGTTCAGCAAAGAAATACGTAAAGCAATTTGTTTAAAGGAAACGTATAGGAAAAATAGAAACGTTGCATGCCAACAGCTTGACGAACAAATATTTATGTGGCTACACCTCTGAGGTATGGATACATCATGAAGCGCAAGGTAGGGGGAATTGCTGGATTTTCTCTGCGGTACTAGGGGCCAGTATTATGGCTCAACCGAGAAGTCCTGGTACAATTTCTGGCGGTTTGGGAATATTTCCTTTTACCACAATAATTCCCCCACAGAATCTGGAGGTATGAATATGGGAGCGAATGTACGTTAAAGCGGTATTTTTCATTCACGAATTATATACTTTCTGTCTTTCAAATTTAAAATATTTCTTGAACAAGCCGTTGTGGCGACATATGCAATATTATCGAGGTAAACCACACTTATGTTGCCACCATCCTCGCCTTAGCATCAGGCGACTCTTATTCATACATATTGGGCGCGGTGCAGATCGATGTTTAATTTTCGGCGGAACACGCGTAAATGAGAACCGAAATCCTGAACAACGTCCAAGCACAATGTACTACCGTCTAAGGCCTATGTCACTGTCCAAACTTAGAACAAACACTTTAATTTAAATTATCAACACTTTATATATACATACACCACCAATCATTGCACTATAAATCTGTTGTACTGTTTTAGCCATACATTACCAGGGATTCTACATGACGTGTCCAGTACAATTATTGTCAATAAAGAACCGTTTCGCCGAAAAAAATTATTTGTTTCAAATATTTGGTGCCATCTACCTTCTTGACGAATGGTTTATTAAATTATTTTACTAATCGTCGTGAAAACATTGTATGAACAATGCTGTAATATACTACTACCTTAATTTGAATGAATTTAGTAACAATTTACACTTAAAATGTCATGCAAAGTTTATTTTATAAGAGAGATTTGCCAAAGCCATATTAACATTAAGTTGTCACTAAATCCATTCGGATTGAAGTAAATATCATCATCATCATCATCATCATCATCGTCATCTCATCATGCATTAGGAACTTCTCCTGTTCCGACCTCACGTTTCTCCCCACTTCCTCATGGGTCTTTTGACACTTCCAATCGGCTGGTACTCATAACACAACTTAGTGAAGTGTTTTTTTATCCAGTCTTGGTACAGGTTCTTTCCAACGGCTTCTGTATTCCTCTATTTTTTCCTATATAGGGAGAGTATTTAATTCGTTTCTAATGTCTTCGTTTTTTATTTTGTCCATTCCATAATTGTACATCCCTTAATAATGCTCTTAGATGTTTTATTTCGGCTACATTAATCATTCTACTCCAATCCTTCTTTTATCACCCATGCTTCACATCCATACATCAATGCCGGTACAGCCATTACTATGAACAATTTTAAATGTGTTTCTCTCCTTATTTTTCTTTTTAATGTTCTATATGTGCATAGTGAAGTTCTAATATGTCGTTTAGAATACATTTAAGGTGACGATTTTATGAAGAAAAACATGCAAATATAAAAATGATGCTTTGTGTTCAATATTAAATAACTTCTATCTTTTTTCCGAAAAAAAAAAAAAAACCGGACTTTCTGTGTTGCGGACAGGATTTTTCGCTTACTATATTACAATATTACGTAATATTGCAAGTCATGTCTGCGCTTCAAATGCTCTCTTGAGACAAGTAAATATACAAATGTTTTATGGAATGTAACATTTGACAAGTTATAAACATTTATTGTTTAATTTATCTGGGACTAATATTTTCTCGGCAAAGTCAGTTTATATCAGGAATTATTGATGTAACAATCGCCCTTGGAATAAAAACTGCTTACATATTTTTGCTAATTTTTACACAAGATATTTTGATAAACTAATTAGCAGAGAAGTTGCCTCGAACATTGTATTTTATAAAGTTCATTCAAAATAATAACAAAAATATACATAGCTGCAACTCGGCAAACTATAACCCAGTGAATAATTATTGATCACCAAGGTTTCAGGAACATTAGAGTAAAACTTCACCAAGCTGTGATCAAGAGATAGTGACAAAATCTGACATTGGGTTTCTCATTTCTATCACTGACTAGATGACCCGGTGAACTTCGTACCACCTAAAATTGATTCACTCACTATTCGTAAGTGATTACCAATCCTAACCAACCATCTAACTCCAATTCATTGAGATCGATGATATTAGACGTGTACGGTTTGGGTGTTTTTTGGTTATTAAATGAAACTCGTTTGTAATTCAGATGAATATAATCTCTTTTATTTACATGAAAGATAAATGCATGTAGCATTCCATGCAACGCTTTTTGGTATACAACATTTTCTGTTTTCTTTCCCAAGCATTTGACTGACTGACGACCTATGTCAGCTCGTCCTCTCCTTGGCATTGTAATGAACACTGTAAAACGACACGGAATTGCTTTCACAGTCACTCAAATTTGTTGAACTTACCTTGAGAACTACAAAATTACAAAACTACGAAACCACAAATTGAAATTCTCAAACTAATTCCTCGACTTTCACTAAAATACATTTTGTAGTTATTTGCAGGCCTGGTCTAATTCCTCGAATCTCGCTAAAACAAAATTGAGTACACTTTTTGTTTATTTCTGAGCCTACAAAGTGAATTTATGTTAATGAAATGGCTGATTAAAATCAATGTTCACTAAATGTAATTAAATTCGATGTCACCAAATCTGCTCCCCAAATCCACTACTCTTTATATACGAAAAAAGCGCTTTTAAAAGTAATAGATACAGTTGTCAATCAATAGGTCCGCCAGAAATGTCATTGAAAGTAATCTGAAGTGGCAATTCCCATTTAAAGTTGCCAATTTCGATTTTTTGGTTGGTGCTTTGGGCTCAACGTTATTTTTTGTAACCCATCCCAGTACTGAAGTGAACAAAAAAAAAAAAAATTCAAATCAGTCGAGCCATTTTAGAGTTTTTGCGAATGGATGGAAGGATGGATAGATATGGTAAAGCATTCCAAGTACCGTTAAGACAACTTGTCGATTCCTTCCGGTGCTTAACCAAAATTTAATTACAAAACTGAGGAAGTGCGTTGGTTTATCTATTCCAAATAGCAAAGCCATTCATTATAAAATGCCATCTTGATCAGAAACCACTCTTTGTAGATCATCGTGTGATCTATGTAATCATCAGTCCTCCATCCTGAAGCATTTAGCACAAATGTCTCCGCGAGTGTGTACATCAATAAAGGACCTGACACTCATCACGAGGTGTGCTGAAAAAGGGTCTCTTTATGTGACGATGCTGTTGTTTTTTATTGTTATTGTTGTATCCGCTTTAGAGTTATGCAGCGAGGAGACATAAGCCATCTGGTGGCTGTTGCACTTTATGGCCCAGGGCGACTCTATTTAGAAACAGAAGTCACGAGATGAAAGAGATTTTGATGTTAAAGACTTAGCACTGCTTAACATTTCGCCAGTCTTAAAAATAAGGGTTACAATGTTAGTACGAGTAAAACACAGAAAAAGGGCTAAATTATACATTATTCTAATTAAAACGCTGTACTTATGATCCAAGTGGGAGAGCTTTAAATGTCTTGCAACGAGGCGAATTTTGCGCCCCGGACAGCAACTTCTAGGGAGGGCCAGGGAAAGAAGTGAATTGAGTACTATTACATTTGAATATTTCTGGGAAAATCAGCAGAAAATGCATACACGAACCATAAAACAAAGCCAGGCATCAGATGGGGTTCAAGTACTTCTATCCAAAATACAAAGTAAATTTATACTTACACTGCCGATAAAGCTAATGGAAAATACAAGAATAACGGAACAGGACTTATATTAGTCTAGAGCAAGGCTGGGAAACAAGGCACTGGAAGCGTGAATTTACCATCCCTCTCGTCCCCACTACAGTCTTTCAACAACCAGGTAGAGCCAGCTAAACCGGTTGTTCCTGGCCATAGCCGTGTGACAGTGTCAACAGAACAGAGGTGGCTGCATATGCGGCTTGAGTGAACGACTGGGAGAACATTGTTCATTTTCCCTAACCATAGACGAAGTTACTGATATTAAAGATCCATTTACATACAATCTTTTGATGGCCCAAGATAAACTGCAATTGAAATTCATTAACCTTCATAGCAACACGTCATTTCGCAGTTCAGGAAAACTTTATTTGGATTTTTACACATCACTGTCAAAATGTTCCCCGCGCTGCGCCTTTTTGCAGGTAAATTACTGACCATGTTTGGTACTACTGATTAATGTGAACAACAGGTAAGCATATTGGCATTGAACAATATCCCGCTACGGATAAACATCTTCAATGTGTTCTACTTATAAGTTCATCTGATTTGCAGCCGGACATTAAAACGCTAATATTTAAACCAGCAAGTATACCAACCGCGTAAATTAGGTATAATTATGACTAGGCCACTATCTAATAAAATGTACATTGTAAACAATTTCAATACACTAAGTATAAATTATAAGGTTTCTTTTTTGAGAATATAGCGCAGAAACTTTTAAATGTCTTTAGTAGTTTAAGGGAACTGCATAACAACTAGTGTAAACAAAACAAATGTTATAAACATGTTAATTCTATAGAACTGTTTTTATCAGCTTAAGGTTGACTAGAGCTACCACATCAATAATGTGGTGAGAGCTGTTTGTCACACAATGTCAATATGAGCCGTCCTCGTCCTTCACTCATGTTCTCTAGTGTCATTAACCCTCTTTGTCCCTTCCTAGCCAAATCATGAGTTCAGAAGTATTCATTTGATTACGTCGCAAAAGACGTTTCACCCGAAACCCGAATGGCCGCTACTGCAGCACACGTCGCCTATTTGTTCACCTCGAAGACAGAAGGAAACAGCAAGGGGTGACAGTAGGGGCAAAGCATTTCACACTTCCAGTGCTCATCTTGCCGACGCTGGTCTAGAGTAACCGTCAGAACGATGGCGGTAAATGACATATAATGCGCAGTTAGCGATAACAGGGGAAGTGCTGTATTATAATTGTATCTGATCTTTCTCAGAAAGTATTTATACACATTATGTACCACTTCTCTGGTTTAACTGTGAATACGCTTTTTTTTTTTTTTTTTTTTTTTTTTTTTTTTTTTTTTTTTTTTTTGGCCCCTGGTATCGTCGTTACTCTTTTTTTATATATAGTAAGGGGAAAATATTTGGATTTCCACCACCTAAAGAAGCCTTCCTCTCACAGTATACCACCCTGAAACTGCAATAACGCATCACAGCACAGTGGTAGCTCAAACTGGTATCTTGCTACCGGTCTATTCTTTATGCCTTTGCAATTTCTCTAAAAACGTAACTTAGGGTTATTATTCTAGCAAGTTGGAGTGCGTTTTCCTCTGAGTTTTTGTCACGGTATTTATGAGTTCTCTGAAAGTGATATTTTTATCCAGCATGACACCTAAGTACCTGATAGACTTTTTTGGAATTATCATGGTTTGCCTAAGTTTAAAACAAGTAACGGTTTCTGGGACCTTTCATAATAACCGGTTCCGTTTTCTGCGATGCCAACACCATCCACCTTTCAGTGCGTCTTAAGGATTCGTTGACTATATCTGAGCTCTTCTTTATCATCTGCACTAATAACCAAGTCGTCCGCGAAAGCAATCCGTATTGCACCTTCTGCTAATTTCAAATTGAGGAACTCGTAAGTTACTATTACACAATGGAGTGGACTTATTGCTCGGAATTAATTAATTTCACTGTTAAACTGTAGCCAAGTACTGTGGTGGTGGCGGCGGCGGCGGTGGCGGTGGCGGTGGCGGCGGCGGGGGCGGCGGCGGGGGCGGGGGCGGTGGCGGTGGCGGTGGGGGTGGTGGTGGTGCAGATTTTAGCGATGGTTACCTGAGAGTCCACATATTTATATGATAAACAGTGTGATCTCCATTGAAATTATAGGAAGGCCAGGGATTGGAAACTTACCCGATCCGAAGGACGAGTATTTGCAGAGAGCAAGCATCTGCCATGCACGCCGAAACTCCCGCCAACACTTTAAACCTGAAACAAACAAGCAGGTGAAATGAAATGAAGTAAGGTAAATTGGAGGGACAGGAAATTCGGGGGAGGGTGCTTTTACCCTAGGGAACCTCCAAAAAACCCAAAGGTCCGGAATGGCAACGAGAATCGAACCCACGACCTCCTAATGCGAGCCTTGCGCAGTACCGTGGAGCCATCTCGCTCGATTTATTAAATACAGATGACAACATTCAAGAAAACAAATCGCATTAGCTATTAGCTATTGAAAGAGAAGAGTTTACCCGATAACACGAGCGAGCTGCATTTTCCGGTTGTTTCCAGATCCTTACCTCCACTGCACATGAGCCATTATTTGTCTTTCAAGAGGTTAGCAATACCCAGGAATATAGTGCGCATAAACATAGGAAAGTAGCGTAGTTTTTATTTTCTTTCCGCCTTTAGGAAGTCCAAGTTTAGGGAAATTAAATTGCATGATGCATTATCTGACTAGGTACAATTGCACCACCTCGCACAAAATGAAGAAGCAAAACAAATGGAGTAGGTCTAAGTGCTGGAGAAGATAACGGAGAACCATTCCCTGGTAATTTCGAGCTAGAAGTGTTTTCAAAATAGCTCCAGGGTGGGGAATTACGACAAAAATAAAACAAATAAAAAAAAAAAGAGGGAAAGGAAGTGAACCGCAAAAACAGGATGGAAATGCAGAGAAATGCGGACAAAAGAAATGAGAAAGAATGTCACCGGCAAGTTTTTGAGTTTTAGTGCTCTTTGACGACGCGGCTTGCGGCAAACACTCGCACAAATTTACGACTCCAGCCACTTTTATTTCTTTCCACTTTAGTTTTCCTTTGCTCTTCCACCAAAAAAATAGAGAAGAGAAAAGGAATTTCGGGTGTTTTAAAGCTTCGATTCCCTTTTTAAACATTAGCATTTTCTATGGCCTGAAACAGTGTCACCTACAGAAGTGATCTCTTACGAAAAGATAACTACAAGTTCCCCTGTCCGTAAATCCACTTCTTAAGTTGAGTCAATGAAGCAGCTCTGCTCAGTCTTTATGAAGTCGTAAATGAAAACACTCTGCTAGGTTGTTTACTTTCAGATTACATCCAATGTTCAGCTACCGCTATGATTATACTAGAGCATTTCACTGTTTTCAAATGCTTTGCGCCTGTGACAGTTGATCAAAAGTTAATAATAATAATAATAATAATAATAATAATAATAATAATAATAATAATAATAATAATAATAATAATAATAATAATAATAATAATAATAATAATAATAATAATAATAATAATAATAATAATAATAATAATAATAATAATAATAATAATAATAATAATAATAATAATAATAATAATAATAATAATAATAATAATAATAATAATAATAATAATAATAATAATAATAATAATAATAATAATAATAATAATAATAATAATAATAATAATAATAATAGTAATAATAGTAATAGTAATGATAATAATGATAACAATTATAATTATAATAATGATAACAATAATTATTATAATTATAATAATGATAACAATAATAATAGTAGTAGTAATAATAGGCCCACCCAACATTGAATCCTGTTTGCTCGCAGTTTTTTCTTGCAGTTTTTTTTCCATAATGAACATTCTGTACTATTGTTTACTAATTTGATTCCAAAAATTTCACTAAAACTGAGTGGTATATTAAAGAAAATGAAGCTGCAGTTTTTGAAAATAATGCAGTAAAAAAAGGACACGGTGCTGAAATTTGAAAAAGAGTTTTTCAAAGTAAAAGAAGTACGAGGTTTTCTATGATAATAACATTAGAGGTTATACGAAGTAGTTTTTATGTAACTAGTGTATAATCCGGCTGTGCTACGAGTATATGTAATGAACAGATTATACACATATTACGTACGTTTGATGCAATGTTAGCATTAAATTCGTAAAAATAATTAATAAATTAGCTAAATGAAAAATTATAATGTGTCAGAGATCATAGATGTATCGCATAATATAGTTGCTAAAAGATGTTTCATTTGTTTCAACACTTACGGAGGGAGATGGAAGGTAATGATAAAATTATTGGAAGTGTGTATAGTATTCCGCTTGAGTCAAGAGTGCAGCGAATTTATTTATTCCGGAATATACCAAGTAACGCAGGCTCTGATCAATATGTATATTGTTGTTGGTTTTGGTTTTAAAATTACTTTAATGAACTGATTATTGTTTCTGAATGCTGTTGTACTTTGCGAGAGTGACGATTTAAGATTTTCTTACAGGCACGTTTGGCAAAATGGTGTAGCAATGATGACGTAATCACTATCTTGTTTCCATGATAATTATATCATTGATTTTCTGGCACTGGTTCCAGTAATACGGTAATTTCGCACTATTTAACCGTCATAATTCTGGTTTTAGTTCTAGATTGTATAAATAAAATATTATAGATGCTATTGTAAACTTAATTATAAATACTAAATTTGTAGTGCGAGCATTTTAAAAAATGCGTGGAACAATTTGATTCGAGCAATGAATTTACAAAATAAAAACTAATACTTAAATAACTCTTTAACCTAAAATTTTGAATTATGACATTCTCGTAATATGTGTAATACCTGACATAAATTCCAAAAAGGTAACTTACCTGCTGTGGATTTTTCAAATTTCAGAGATACATTACCTCAACAAACTATGGTTTAATGGTTCAACTCGTGGTTAGAAATTCTTCTTTCTTTGCGGGCTATGAATGATAGGATAAATGGGAACCTAAATAAACCACTTCCAAATTGGCACGGTTAGAGATTTATAAGCAATTGCGTGTGTATGTGACACTATTGATTTCTTTCTTCCTCTATTTTACTTTGTCTATCAGCTATTTATAGTAGGCAGGTATAAATGAAGTGTTGCATAATATCCAAATTGTTTTTAATTAGATTTCACTGTATGTTTTGGATTCCAGGGATTCCCAAAAGGTATTATCTGAAAACGATCCGTGATAAATACAACCCAGGTTTCTCAGTAGAGCCAAGACCGGAATAGAACGTGTAGCTCCTTAACTAGTGTTTTGTCATCTACTTTGCGCCAGAGATATGAACTCATACTACAAGTCTTATGTCAAGCTTAAGACAAGACCCAAATCCATTTCGATCACCAGACCTCCAACGGAACATGTGAAGTAAGACGACTAACGTACCGACTAAGCCACCGTGGCGGAGAGGGTCGTGCTACGGTTTGAACCGTCGTTAGCTGAAGTGGTCAACAAAATTACTAATTTTTGTAGCCTACAAATACAAATAAACACAAATTAAATACCACGGCACTCAGGATACAAAAAGCAATGCGTCACATAAAATTTCAGGAGGCTGTGTTTGAATAAAGTTGGTTATACTGTTTTCATATTCAGCAGTCTATTGTTACATGGTTACCAAATAACCTCTACGTTTCTGTGAGCTTGTTTTGTGACTGTTAAATGTGAAGTCGAGGTTATTAAAGTTTAAAGACGTGTTTTGTGATTAGTGCACAGCTGGTGCAGATTGTGTTGTGACTAAACCTCAAAGAGCAATTAATTGCTTCGGTGAAAATCATTGACTGCTGCCTCCCGTGGCGTTCAGACTGAGGGAGAATTTGTTCAACCTTTACTCTTACGTTTTGGGTGTACAGGTTGGCATACTGCAGCAACTAAGTAGCAAATTGTGCTGCTACAGGTCTCTAGTTAGTTCCAATTGTGCAAACTTTCATAAACTTGGCAAACCATAACAGATAAGAAAAGCTTACTCTATCGGTATAGAACCGCAAATGTCGATAAAACACCCAAAATATGATTATATGCATATAACTGAACTATTTTTGGTGCACTAGTGATGGGTTTGGATTTTCAAACACGTAATGCTTTTTTGGAGTCTCATTTTCTAAGTCGCAGTTTGTTTGTATCGCGTAATCATGCAAAGAACAAGATTTCAAGGCCAACGCATTTCAAACCACTTTTTAAAAATTTGACTATTGCCTCCGCTTCCTATATCCTTTGTATCTCTATCGACTTGGGTGATTAACTTGATTAGGCTCTGGCTACTGATTCAAAGATCGAAGGTTGATACCCAACACATACAGATGACTTTAAGGTGTAGTTAAAAGTGATAGCCCCATGACAGTAATTTTAATGATCTGTAGATGAACTCCTGCGGGACAAAATTGCGGCACACTGCTGGCACTGATGTAATCTTAGCAATTGACACGCCAATTAGCTCAAAGTATCAATAGACGGAATATATAGTCTATCTTAAGGTGTAAGAAGTGATCAGCCGCACCAACTCCAACTGGTTTGGCAGGTATCTTATCGGACTGAGTGCACTCCACGTGGATAGTAAAATGTACTGCCTCTGATTGGTTACAGCCAGACATTCATTGCATATTATTGGATATAACAGTTACAGTCTGTCCTCTGCTTTGGCCATCAAGGCTGTGCGTTAGAGGCGGTGACACCAGCGTTATCTTCAAGGATATCCAAACAGGCAGTTTCACAAGTACTGTGTAAACCACGACGTTGTCCAAAATGTATATTTTCAGCCATGTTTTTGTTTGTTTACCTTATCACCTAAATATATGTAGATAGCTGTTCTAACACCAACTATAATAAATAAGAAGAAATGTTACAAATTCAGAATATAGTAAATAAACTGCGGGGCAAAGGCGGCATAACAATTGCGGAATCGGTATTGGAATTTAATTATATACATGCAAGAACACCGTCCAAGGTATCCTATTTAGGCGTTTATTTGATCCTTTCTTAGACATACTCAAACGTATTTTAAACCATGACGAATAAAGACAGTAATAAGGAAAGAAAGAAATACAAATGGAAGAAAGTATGCACATGTAAAACGTATACGAAAGTGTCTTATTTTGTATAACTAAACCATAGTGAATTATCTTATTAGACGAGAACTAGACGCCAAGATATAACGTGACATTTCTCAATTTTTTTAACTGTTGTGCTATCCACCATTAGTGTATTTGCTTTGTACTGATAAGTTATATTTTATTTCAAGTGAATCCATCTTTGTGTTGCTTTTCTGCATCAGTATGTAACTACCACAAAGTCAGTAAAACTCAGTACCTTTTACCCAAAACACAAATAAGCTCCTATCTATTACCCAAACAAAGAGCGGCCAAACACCATGTTGGACAGCCCTGCACAACAGAAGTAGGCAGAAGCGTGCCGGGTTCACCGTTAGCCACCTGGCTCAGACACATACATGTGATGTCGCTTTAATTCTAGGATGTACTATGCTCAACATCGACCAACAGTCACGCAGTCTCGTGACTTGTCCACTCAGGCCAACAGACGGAATGACGTTATAGTGTAAAGCATGCTCGCTAACAATTCAAATTAATTACCTTTCGTCCTAGCTTTAATTCTTGGAAACTCCTATACCTTGTGGTTACATACTTGCTCTATGCAAATCAATCCATTGATTTGCTTTTTTCTTGTATTGGTGACATGTAACTAAATTACAATAGCGCTGATCAGTGATGATTTTCAGAATTCAAATAATCATAGTAAAGCTTATCTCTTTCTTCTTTATTTACCGAGCCAAAAAACTGCGTTAAGATGAAGATCGCATTCGGGAGGTCCTGGGTTTGAACCCCAGAAGTCGACCACTCTGAACTTGATTTTCTCAAGGTTTTCTCGGGTTGGTAGGTGAATACTGTGATGCTTCGTCTTCCACCATGCATTTTCTTTCCCTATAATTTCCTTTCAATTGTTTCACCTTCATATGTTTCAGAATTGCAGGGCCAGGCGACGTCAATTGGTGCGTGGTGGCGGAGGGGTAATTACTAGTGTAAAGGAGATCTACCTGGTACTTGGAGGGTCGGCTGGTGTTCTTTCTGGAAGGGGAGCTCATTCTGGAACCCCTGTGTTGATAGTGTAAGCGGGTACAAAGTGTCAAAGTGTAATCAGAATTGCGGTAATTCTGATGTTCTTCCTTCTTAGCACGCATCGTCGTCTAAATCTGATTGCCCTTCGAGTCCTTTTCTTCCCAGGGGTCACGTAAGATACAACGAAATGGTCTAGGTGCAATGCTAAGCTCCACTGGCATTGAGAACTCCTATTCTGTCTAATTTACGTCCTTGTGAAATACAACTACATTAAATCGAGGAACCGGAAAATACCAACCTGTAAATTCAGGAAAACAGAGAGTATGGTACGTGATTTAAAAGGAAAGGTATATCAATCACCAACAACATTGTGGCAACATTTTTGCTGCCTCTTGCTGAACAATGCCACAAATTTCTGGTGTTACATTAACTGATTCTCCCTTATGCTGTTATTGCAGGGAACGCGGTCTAAAGTCGCGGGTTTGAGCACCGTTGGCAGAAGACAATAGCAAAGAGCAATTGATCTTTGGTAGTGACAGCAGGGTTGACATCCGCAAAAGGCTGAACAAAAGGAGCGCTCTCCCTTGTGTGTGAGAAGTTGCAGACACAATAGAAGTGATCTCGGGTTCGAGACTGAGAAGCAACACGTATGTACCGGCGCGGTAGCATTGTGGAAGGGTTGCGTTGATTTATTTTCAGTTTGGAATGAACACATGCCTACTCTGTCTACAGTGTGTAAAGACACATTACTTGTGAATATGCCCACCTCCATTTTTACATCTCAGCTTTGTAGCTTCAAAGGTACCTATGAAAATCACTTAATGGTGCATATGAAAAATAAGTGAACATGAGTTCATTTAACAGAGATTTAGTCTAATAATTCAATAACGAGACTTCGAGATATACAGAATGTCTGTGTGCAGAGTGTTCGTGTCGGTGAACTTCATAGTCAAAAAGGAATATCGAATACTCTACACTCACATGACCATCTCTCCGCACTAATCCTTTATCTTTACATCTCTTTTGCAATCTTTCCTAAGAACCATTATATATTAATTCAGAAAAGCATTTTAGAAGTGCTTTCATTTTACATCTAGTCATTGCTTCTATAAGGGACTGCAGTAGTCAAAAGCTACTCAGTCTTTAAAACTCGTTCAATACAACCCCGCCCCCCAGGCAATAGACTTTTGCCCTCCCTCACAATGTTTTTAATACTACCTTTGAAATTCTCCAAATGTTAACAGCACTTCAAAACATGCAGGATAGAGTGTGCTTTGTGCTTTGCACTATACCATCATATTGCGTTAATCTAACGCGTTTTTGTTTTGTTTGCCCGACCTTTTTGCTTTCTTTTGTAATGTTCTTAGAGATCCTTTTATTAGTTCATTTTTTAATTTAAAAATTGTAACACTTAATTGAGCAAATATAGAAAATTCAAGTTGAGAGGTAGCAGAACTATGGTTTATTCTAGCTAAGAAAACAATATAGACGCATTCTAGCACTTGGTTTATTAGTTAGTATGTGATGAGCATAGAAGCATCAAATATCGAACTTTTACTAAAATACACCTTCGTTAGAAATTTGGGCCTTCAGAAATGTATAATGACTTAAAAAGAGTATAAATAACAGAGGAAAAAATTCTGCACAGGATGTGCTCAAAGCTGAATATTATAGCAACTTAGTATTTACACCATGTTATTAGGAACTTACCAACAGAACGAGAGTAGAAAGGGACTAAGCCAATGGCAACTTGTATGAGCTAGATAAAGACGGATAACCCATTTAACTCCATACTGTCATCTAAGGGTAAGACAAGCTATAGAAAACCCCTTTTTGGTCATTCCGCTCTGGTTGTCACGTGTTCACAACAGTCGCGCGAGGCAGCC
The DNA here is from genome assembly GCA_030765045.1 of Tenodera sinensis. NCBI lineage: Eukaryota > Metazoa > Arthropoda > Insecta > Mantodea > Mantidae > Tenodera > Tenodera sinensis. Next base: position 73,460,267 of record CM060971.1, read on the forward strand.
TGACCTTGAGCGCCTTTGATGCACACACCGCCAGTGGAGCACCAACTGTCCTTTGTTGTGCGCCGTGACCGGCGTCATAATACTTTGTTTAGAATAATGTCAAAATATATATATATTTTTTTTCGCACGATATTATGAAAATAGTATTATGGAAATTGTTTTTCGTGGTTATACAAAGAATTCGAACTTAAGCATCACGCTTTTTAAATATGTAATCTATTCTATGTTTCAAGGAAAATTGTAAACGTGTAATGTCGAGCTGGCTGAACATAAAGCAGATAATATATTATGCTTTGTAAGAACTATTGTAAGTGAGTCATGTCAATCTAACACGTGAGAAGTTACGATGAATGCTATAAACTTCGAGTGCTTTACTCACAAACGCAGGATAAAGGCTTCTCTATTGCGATTGAGACCATTGTTACAGCCGCCGACAAAAACAAACAAAGGAGACAAAGTTGCGGTAAGCCCAGAGCACACAAATAAATCAGGGGCTCAAGACAGAGTAGGCTGATGCAGCTACCGCTTCGTTCAGGTAGCGCTGCGCAAGCCTGGACAATCTCAAATGATACTTGTCGTTTGGCAACCACCTGGAAAATACCCTCATGAGAGAGAGAGGCTTTAAAAAGAATGCTATATCCTAGGCTTGTACAATTTAACGTACTCTCTGTTCTTCTTTCAGTATATTGTAAAATCGTTTCATTGACATGCTTACCATATTTAGGAGGTTAAAGCTCCCGTTTTACTGTACCTAGGTAATTTCATATTTTAAAACCTTTTTATCTTCTCTACTACGTATAGTAAATAGGGAAAGTATTCCGATGCCGAAATTTCACCGGAAATGCTTTGAGAACCCCCAAATCCAAAAAAAAAGCACTTTTAGAAAAAGGTGTGTATGTGTGTGTGTGTGCGCACGCGCGCGCTTGTATCTGTATGTCTCTGTAGATAACACAACTCCGAAAAGAAAATTCGCCTAAACACTAAAGTTGGCACTTAAGTTTAATATCTTTTAAGGATGCCACACCAAGATTTTGAAAAATTCTTTCACCTAAACTACCCTTTACATGGCAAAAGTTCTCAAAAATTTTGGTTTTTTAAAAAATGGATCTATTTTGAGCCACATATTTAAGATATTTTCTTGCAAATCAAATGCATATTTTGAGTTTTCTGGCTGTAGCCTACGTATTCCTCTTTGCTCTTGACGACTTTTGCAAACTAGTAAACCGTAAGAGATAGATCAAATCTTAACATACAGAAATGTAGCTCTTGTTAAAACACAAGATGTGCCCAAATGCATTTTTTTGGGGGGGGGGGGCGGAGGAGGGGGGTGAACCATTTCGGAAATATTTCTTGTTATTTGTGCGAGTTCTGCAATACTTATACTTTTCTCAAATGGGAGGTCGTTATCACTTTTTTATGTTTTGGACGTGCATAGAGAACGGAATTGCACCCCAACACGACAGAGATGGGCAATCAAGTTTTGTAAGAAATCAACAGTGTCCTTGGCTACACCGCATTTCTTAACGTTTCTAGGTTACCTCATGACATCATGACTTAATTTTATTGACAAATATTGCCACTTTGTGGGTGTTATCACGCCTTGTGCTGTGCATCAACTAATGCTAGTTCTCTCTACTCTGGCTAATTACTAAGGGCTGTTTACCCTGTCTTGTCCTTCTGTGTTTCTGCGCGAGAGTAGCCCAATCACAAGCGTTAGCTCCCAAAACTTTAAAACGAAAGCGAAAGTGTCGATTACCTGACCAACCTCAACGCAACGTTTTCGACTTGCTCCAGTCTGGAGAGAGCAGCTTGGAGTATTCCTTCACGTTTTAAGAGATTAATTATTTCGAAATCCTGTGTGATGTCCCATAATCACTACCGAAGCTATGACAGAAATAGATTACTCTATGCATATTACAAGTAAACTGTTATCTTCGTACATTCCTATGGAATTACGCATCCAAGTTGGATAAAAAAACATTTTTTTCGAAATCGGCTGATCGAAGAACAAAATGCCATAATACTTCTTTGTTTGTAATGCTTCTATGAAGCACATATTAGGAGGAATGTAATAACTTCCCTTCCATCCTGTATATATGAGGAATAACCACCTCACAAAAGGAGGCCTCAAAGAATCAGAAATGGGATTTAGTTTATGATTTTGGAAGTGTGCTGCACTTCATAACCCTAAACTGAGTATTCAGTCCTTGCTACTTAAGACACCTCATATGCTTTTTGTTAAAAACCTTCTAGAGAACTCTCTAATACCTTATGATAATGCCTTCTTAATATGCTGCACTGATATACAATCATGGCACATGTTCCAACATTTATTTAGAATTAACTAGCTTCAACTTTTAATGCACTTGTTTTTTGTAGTCTAGATTTACAAATAGTATTTCAAAATATTGCAAAGAAATGTTCAAACTCCGAAACATTTGTCTACATCTTCATATAGTTCACATAAGCTAAGTTTGGCCAAACTGGAAACCTCCAACCACTTTGACAAGTATTTTCTTTTTGTTTTAGGTAAGCGGCAGAAAAACTAGAATATATCTTTCCAAGGAACAATAAAGGTAATGTATATGATTTTGATAATTTTCAGCAATGCATTTCCTTCTGATAATGTGAAGTTATTACGGCCTATGTGTTAAAGTAATTTTCTTCCCTCTTCTTAATAACATAAAAAATTTTCCTTATTGCTAGGTTATGAAGTCGGACTATAACCTCAACCACTAAGATCTCTATGACCGTGAGCGATTTAGAACCCAGCACTTAAAAAACTGGACCAATATCTTAGTAAAGCGCCCGTCTACTGTGCGAGGTTCTCTGATTTGCTTCCATGCAAATTCTTTTGTTGAAAAAGAAGACTTTTGATGTACGCAGTCAGCTTTAGATGTGGTGTGTGTATGTGAGCGTGCGTGCGTGCGTGCGTGCGTGCGAATCTGGCCCTATATACCATGCCATGTATGTGCTGGAGCCAGAAGCTACTAGGCCATATTAGTTTCCACTGCTCACTGATTTCTTGAGACCTGTTTTCATGTTCTTCACTTGAACTCTGGATACTTTGTCGGTTAGAGTGTAGAACGTGACAGAACCAACCAACAAGTATTTATTTTTGATATGTAATGTGTTGGTTAGTCTGTGAAGTAATATAATCCTTTTCGAGTGACGTTTACGTGAGATATGAGAATATAACCAAATATCGACAGGTCAAGGTTATTTTGACACGCGGAGATTGTCAAGAAGCAACTGTATCCAGATGCTGTTTAAAAATTACATATTTTTTCTCTGTTTTTCAGTACGAAAAAGTGAAGTGTTATGAGAACATACAAGCGTCAGCTAGATGAACGTCCCTACCATAATAGGATATCCTATTCCTTGTTATTTGGTTCAGTTTAGGAAAACTTAAAACTTTCGTGAAATGGAACATCGTATTTCGTTTTTTTATATATATTAAGCATGCAAATAGAACGGGATCTCAAAGCTTTAAAACTTTTGACTATCGCTCAAATCCTACTTTATTCTAATATTCCCTTTGCACTTACGAGAAAATAAGCAATAAGATAATTTGTGCAAATGTCTATCTCAACTAACACGAAGAAGATATAGAGAAATAAGAGTTTGTAATATGGTTAGTACAGAAGCCGAGAAAGTCATGTGAGTGCAAAACATCAGATTTTTTCTAAATGCTTTTTTTTTAACTCAGGGGACCTGAGTTTTCCGAAACTCACACTCATAACGAGGAATATCTCCGGAATGGTTCACCCTCAAGAAAATTTATTGAGACATAAATTGTGTATTTTAGAGAGATTTATATTTTTGGTACAGTAAGATTTTGTCTATCTCTTACGGTTTACGAGTTATTCAAAAGTCGTCCAGAGTAAATACGACTACAGGGGCTATAGCCGAAAATTCAAACTAAACATTTCATTTCTCATAAAACTATCTCAAACATATGACATTGTAATCAAAATCGTTAGAGCCATTTTCAAGAAAATAAAAAATTTTCGAAAGATTTTCCATATAAAGGATAGTGTAGGGTGTGACTATTTTCTTCAAAATCTTCGTGTCGCATCCTTGGAAGACACTAAACTTATATACCAACTTTGGTTTCGTTTTGGAGTTATGCTGTCCACAGACACACACACGGACATTTTTCTAAAAATGCCTTTTTTGATTCAGGATTTCAGCTAGTTAATTGCCATTATTGTTAAAAAATGATCTTCTAATGAATTCTTGTACACCTAGCAGTTATGATATCGCTAGTAAGCGGCACCGTAATCGAGAAGCCATAGGTGATGTGTGTGTAGTGTTTAACGCCCGCTTTTACTACTACGGCACCCCAGGCGGTGACCTGATGATACATGGAATGAAGATGGAGCACCGGTGGAATGAGATGGCGGGGGAAACCGGAGAACCCGGAGAAAACCCGCCCAGACGCCGCTTCCTCCACCACGAATACCACATGCGGGCCATAGGTGAGAAATCCTTATTCTGACTGTTTCATGATTGAATGAATTAAGCCATATTAGTTTCCTCAGAATAAGGGAAAAACTCGGGAAAAAGCATTATCCAAGCAAAGTCAACATAACACAGATTTGAATTGCTATTGCGTGCAGTTTTATTACTGTTTGGAACAGAAAAGAACACCAGAATAAAAAAGAACAGCAGTAAAGACTAATAAAGAGGAGGAAGTTTAATTAACAGAAGAATCCGACGAGTGCACTGAAAGGCTCAATTGGTGCTGTCATCCATCTTCCATAATTGGTAGATATACTTCATTAGCAACATTTAAACACAGTTTTTGTTATTTTTTGGAAGAAAAAACGTTCTGGTGTGAAAAAAACATACTTGTTTGGTTTTAATATTTAAATCAAATACATAAATAAATACCAGAAAAAGTATTAAAAAGCATGTTATATTTTAATCATATAGATAAGTATAATAAAACAAAATAAATTATTGCATTCAAATGTTTTAGTTGCTTAGAGCTATTTGCTTTTATTTGATTCAACACAGTAAAGATGTAGCAGAGATACCGCAACTGTTTGATTGTTGATAGCTGAAAGGGTACCCGTCTTCAAGTCCTAGTTGTGAAGTATGAACTCTTACATAAATTACATTTTATGCAAAAGAAATTGCAAACCTCTGAGAGAAGAAACTGAAGGCAACAAAACGTATTGAATCAAATGCACTTCTAAGTTATATGGGTGTTTCTTATTTGAATCCTGTGCCACGAAAGGTATAAAACAGCTTTTTTGCTGCTGAAATAAGTGCCTAAGGACTACAATTATACTGCCATTTTTCATTTGTCTTTGGATATGAAATTGTATCCAATGGAGAAGATTTTCCCAACATAGGTTTCATGATATAGAGATGTCGCAATATATTTCTTGGAAGCAAATGAAGGTGGATCATTCGTTCGTTTTTGCACTCCTTGAACCCGCAGAAACAAGTAGGTTGTAGTTGCTGAAAAGCATGAAAGAGAGGACAAAGAAGGCAGGCACCACAAAGGAAGACAGCAATGAAAAAGACCAGCGGCAACTGAACGCTATAGAAGCTGAGGTACTACACAGAGCCCTGATCAATATAAGGTAGACTCTGGGATATTGATGCCCTCGACATTTACAGACCCGGGGCCGACTGACATTCTGTGGAAATACGATACTATGGATGTGCACACAAGCTTCCAAAGGACAGTTACATAGATACAGTGGCGGCTATTAAACAGCCTAACTGTTTCCACTAATCTCCGCAATATCCTCGGCGCTTACTTGGGACTTTGCTATCCCCTTACTACATGAATTAATTCATTCAAGCTAATTATTCAAAACGTTCTAGCACTATGCATATACATTCTTAACGGCTGCTTCATTTAACATTATTATTTCAGAATTACACAGGTAGGAGATGTATGCGGTAATTATTTTATTAGTCTACACTTCATTGAAATACTGCATTGTAATTATTCTGTTGTCTATAATGCATTTGTGTGTGAAAGGGTTTTAGTAATCGATAAAAATGCTTTTCCGCTTTACTTTTGCATGCTTTAATCGATTTCATTAGCAGAATATGATAAATAATTATGTAGGATGTAAATACATAATATATATTAGAAGGTTCGGCGATAGGTACATGGAGAAACAACTTGCTCACGTGTTCAGATCTCTGAAATAAAGGAGCGCGTAGGCATTACCTATCACAAAAACGTCAAAACTAAGTAAAAAAAAAAAAGGATAACTCAAATACTATAGATAAGTAGGGGGTAAAGGGGGTTGAAAATTTATACCAAAACTACTGTATAGCCATTACGCTTATCTCTGGTTATGTGATGGCGAACACTTAGAAATAGTCCAAATATTATTGTCCGTGGACGCCAACAGCGCTGTTTGTTAGTACAGTACGCTATGTCCTGTAAACGCCTCTCCAGTCTTGCAAACATTGTAGTGGGATAGGTGGCGTCTGCTAGGATAACGTCGTTGATAGATCTGGAAAAGTTTCCGGTATTTCTTTGAGCTTTCCCGTATACGAGAAATACCTTGCTGTAGTGGAGAAAAACTCCATACTCGGCAATTTTGTCCCTATTTCATGGAACAAGGATGTAAAGACATTTTATGATATAAAAAATTGGAACGCCTAGTGTTCTAAGAGTCTCAAAGAAAAGGTGCCAACATTTACACATAGGTCTACTGTGTTTATATAACAGTTACGCTGCCATTCCAATAGTTCATGCACAACTAAAAGATACCAAACACGCAGCTCATTTGAAGACATTTACTTACAGATAAGCATTCTCGGAAGACTGTTTGGGGAGATTAAAGAAATCAGATATGTGACGTCCTCCATTATGTTATACCCACTTCTGTGGATATTTCCGTGATTAGAAACATTGCAAGGGTTTACTTCTAAGGAATAAAGGGGAGGATATTCTATTAAAACTTTTATAAAAAACAATTTCGAAGAATACGGAATACGTAAATGTAATTCATTAAAGTTGTCATTCGGGATTTAGCAAATTCTTCTATTCAGTGGTGGATAAGACATCCGATTTTCAAATAACCATGCAACCTACAATTATGAAACTCTACTGTAATTTTGTTCAACTTCCAATCTGTTAGCATGTAAGTTTTAGAACTTCCAAAAGTAACAGCCCACAAAATAGTTTGCAAAATCTACCCTAAGTAGATTTAAGCTTCATAAGGTAACACAATTCCATAGACTCCCACTTTTTAATTACATTTGTGTTGGATAATGTAGCACAGAACCTTGTTTTCGGCATGTAAATCAAAGTCATATTCGTGATGACATTATGCAATTTTGGTTTGGCTATTATTCATTTTCACGCACCAGATGATTGACTGTTAAATTGATGTCCTGGTAGATTAATGCTAAATAACTACCTTGAAAGGACGCTTGCCAGTATTATCGAATCTCTATCATGAAGCTATTTATGTTGTGGGAATCACACTGTTCTTTCTGGTCACTTTTCCTCTGTCACCTAGGTATTTTGAAATAAAAAAATAGGTTGTATAATGTTTGTGAAGTGTTTTATTATTTCATTTTATGTACATAGTGTTCAGAAAGCCTTACTTCAGTAATGATATGGAGCTTTTAGAATAAATAGTTTGTGTCAGGTGATAACATTACGCGATACTCAAATATTTAGTATCCGTTGTAATATGGTGAAGTTTGCAGACTGATCATTGCTTTGGTTGGTTCACATTTATATAATAGACCAAAACTTAATTTTCTTTGGGGAAAGCCTGTTTACTAGTTTTACACATTAATACTTAAAAGTTTGCAGCTATTTAAAACTTCTTCACTTCAAGGAGTAGGCTTGTAGCCTGTTCCGACTTTACAATACTCATCTTTTCCTTGGTCTTCCTATTTCTATCCTTCTTATAGGTATATAATCTGTTACTTGTCTAACTATTATTTGTGTTCCTAATCCTCTTACATGCTCCTTCCACCTCGTTTTCCCTTCCTCTATTCTTTCATTCGTACTATAGTATATGTTTAATTCCTTCCTTATTTCAGAATTCTTATTTGGTCTCTCAGAGTGCATCCTTTTATTTTCGTTATGAATTTCATTTTTCAGGCAGTATCCTTCTTTCATATTGTTCAGTCTCACTTCCGTATGTAAGCATTGGTGTTGCCATTACTTTATAGAACTTTATCTTTACATCTTTCCTGGTTTTGATTGTTAATGTTTTACTCATTATATCACATATCTTTTGAAACTTTTTGTAGTTTATTGGAGCTGTCACTATCATATTCATTACTTACATCACATCCTAGTAAATGAAAGTGAGATATCTATTCCACTGGTTTCCCATTTAATATTAGTTTAGAGCCTGTTGGGTAGTTACCCAAGATCATAACGTTGGTTTTATTTTCTGATATTTTAAGCCATTTATAGCGGGGCATGTATTTGAATACAGCAAAAAGGATATAAGAATCTAGCTTTTTGTATACATAGTATTGTCACAGGAACTCATTTCGTTGAAACTGATATTTTGCGTATGTTCTAAAAGATAACCAGGGCAGCAACCTTTGGGTATGATGGGGAATAGTGCGATTTTGTGGAAGTGTACTTGTAAGGTATACGTCTCACACAAGGACGGAGACATAGACATGCAAGAAAATTACCTTTCTCATTTTGCTTTAGAGATCCATTATTTCTGAGAGACTAGGTCCAGGAACCTATTACTAAGATGTAACTTACATTATTAGGTCATGTGAAAGATAAAGAGGATATTAAGCTTTGGGATGACGAGATAACATTAACCGCTGCTTTTGTAGAATTATATTTGTACATTCCACATAAGGACAAAGAATATAAACATAAAACAACTCTATTCGTGAGTTTGATGACACCATATGATTGGCTAATCAGTGGTCTAGATCGACTCAAGGAATGCTTGAATACGATATTATGAGAAGACTGCGTCATTGCTTTTATAATGCTACTTAAACATATTCAGAAGCTAAGATAACGTGCGGTTTTGTCCTTTTAGCTCATTTGCAAATGCTAAATGGATATTTTGTTGCTTCCTTTATTATTTCTTACTTTGCTCCTCATAAGAGTGTGTCCCTAATGTCCCTACGGTGGTATGACCCAGCTTCAAATGGAGTTTGTTAGAGAACAAAAGTAGGCAACAACTGGGCCTAACATATTGGTGGAGGCGCCGAGATCAATAACGGTGTTCTATGAGTGTTACACGCAGGAGTTTTAGTACAGAACAATATTTGGTAATTCATATTAAATAGTTACGACTCATCCTTCATGCACTGTTTTGTGTTAGCAGTATTTTTTACAAGATATCGTGTCTGAAACTTAATGAATCCCCTATGTGGAAGTGGGGAGTGAGTGAGTGAGTGAATAATGGTGTTTAAGGGCCCGTCGACAACTAGGCCATTAGGGCCCGTGGGGGAGAGGAGACAAAAGAAGAAAATCAATATTAAATATAAGTCAGTGTCAAATCTTAGAAGAAGATGGAATTTCCTTCAGGGTAGAATTAGTGCCTTTTATTCGAAAGCTAATACAACAAAACGCTATGGTAAACTATTAATTGATGATTTCGAAACTTTGCTCAATTCTGTTTTAAGCTAAGCAAAAGGAAGTGTTTGAGAGAGCACCTCTGCTACAAAACCGTGATAAAAATACTTGCAATTCTTAAATAAATATGCATATTATTTTCTCTGCAGATTAGGTATGCTAGTGTATGAAATACTGTATTAAAATGTTGGATATTTTCCAGAGATAGCCTAGGTCTTTCCAGCTTTTGTGATTAAAAATATATTGTTTAGGAAATACCTTATCTCTTTGTGTGTGAGAGTAAGAGAGAGAGCGAGAGAACCACATCACTCAAAAAGAAAAGTCAGATAAATACTAAATTGAAAACTTCAGTTCGACATTGGTTAAGCAAAAATTTTCTGGAGGATCCTCCCTCCCAAAAATACCCCTCCAAATGGGGAAAAAAGGTGTTGACTAGCTTTTATTTTCAAAATATCTTCTATGACTTTCATAACGTTGTAGTACTTATTATTTGAAGTTTGTAATTACGATTTAGAAGTCCCCTTTGAAGTCTTCTCATTTTCAATTAATTATATCTGAATTGCAACCGTAAGAGATGACAGAGAGTCTCTGCAGAAGAAAAATGTCTAGATCTCATTAAAAATATAATTCAGTCTTGTGTTTGCAAATGACTAAACCTAAAGAAAGAAGCGAAGTAAAGAAAGGAAAGTAGAGAGGTGTAACTTCCTACACTTACGCCACGCGATTTACTGATTCACTCTCAAGAGCAAACGAATAATTTAGAAATGCCAGTCAAGAGATGCACACGCAGTGACAGCTTAAACTAAAAGCCAAAATTCCACCACACGCGATGTTATAATGCACATACATCTATGAATAACTTCTACAGTGTGACCAGAAAATAGCAAGAAATAAATCCACTTGTAGGAGAAAATGTCCCACTTCTGTGCTACCTTTTGTGCCAGGGGTTCACAACTTAAGCTCAGTTGCCACACAAGAGGATATAGCGTAATTACCAGACCACCCTTCTACAAAAGCTAATCCCCAAAAACCGCCACTGCCGGGATATAAACAAAAGGGAAGTACTTAGCTGACATTTCAGCAGAATGAAAAAAACAAGTTTTCTCCCTAGGCTTGCCTTATGCTGGCAGGGATGCTACAAGTTTCCTGTCTGAAGGAAATCTCTGGACGTCAACTTGGCTGCAACTCTTCAGCTCACTGTTTTGAACATATAGATAGAGTTTTCTAGCACATTCTGCATAATGCATCGGCTATTGTGTATCAGATCCAAAAGTGGGCGGCGAAAGAAGGTACTCTCACATAGACATCAAAAGTTCATACTTCAACATTTGTAGGCTTTGTCGTTTTTGTAAACCGGCGAGTAGGTATCGTTTGCTTCAGTGGAGAAAATATCATCAAAATAATTTTACTATATACTATAAAATATAAAGTGTAGCACAAATAAAATTATACAGAACGGCCCAAATGTGGGCGTACAATACATATTGACACATCTTCTAGAATCTAGATAGCAGGAATGGGGTTTGGGAATTTCTTAATGCCTTAATAGTTATTATGGAAACTGAATTAATAGAATGTAAATTTTATCTATTTGGGATGTTACGAGAAATCATTTCGTTGATTTAATTGCGTTTCATGACGCTGAAGCTGGTCGTAATTCATATTGTACTGTGTTGGTGTTGTAAGGAAATGGTATTTTAAGCACTTGCAAGGTCATCACTGTCAATATCTTTGTCAATATGAAATATAAACGAATTAAATAAACCTAATGAACTTTATGCCTATATCTGAGCCACTCTCTTCAAAGACAAGTCGTCATACATTCGGATAAACAATATAGCAATTCTTTAATATATATTTTATTTCATTAACAGAAAATTTACAATGTGTTCTTATCAGCACATTCAGTAAATGGGTTACAAGTAATGTCTGAAACACTAAAGTAGCTAAAGCGAAATGATGAGCCCCAAAATGTTACAGCGCTGTCGACGGTCAACCATGGTATTGTTGTACAGTAGATTGATGGAAAGGGCGCTTTGGGTGGTTACTTAAGCGCTGCTGATACCGACGACTACGGACCTTCTTTACTGTACAAATAAAGTCGCAATAAGCGGCTAGATGCTGTGCAAATGAACATACTGTACAGGAGAACTTGTACGACCTGCTGGAACGACTACGGGATGTGATTTCTTCTTTTATGTAGCGCGGCGTTGGAGAATTACCATGATGCTTTTACCGGACAACAAGAGTTCTGGATTAAAATCTTCCCAGGATATCAACAATGAACTTACTGCTAGTTCCCCAAACTGGGTATAATAAGTCCATACAGTTCCAATGATGGTCTTATATCTTAATATTTTGTTGTAGAGTGATTCCTATATTTTCTAAAACGTTCCAAAGATGATATACATTTTATCAACATATCCAAGTTCGGCCTTAATGCGTAGTTATTAATGTTAGGCAGAGAAAGAGAGGGGAGGACGAGAGTTATGTTTGTGTGCATGTGGTTGTGTGGTTATATATACATATACTTCCAGGATAATCTAAAACGCCAGTCTGTAGAGGTGCTTGGTTTGTGTGTATTGACAATGTCAACTCTTTAAAATATAAAGTTCTTAAAACTGCGAAAACATAAGACTGGATACGTTATATTCTTCATTCTTCTTCATTGCCCATAATACCGCAATGATCAGCTGTCAATCAGATTCATTAGAAGTCCCATTCCCATTGATTGCCTAGCTTAACAATTCTTCACCAGATTCAAGCAAATTGTTAACTTTCTAACAATAGTTAGAATTTGGAATAGTTTTAATCCTAGCAGAACTTCTTAGCTCTCATAATGAAATTGTGCTTCCTTGATATTTTCTATCTAATTTTCTGAGCAACATTGTGATATTCTATTGCATAAATTATTGAGGAAGCAGAGCAGTTTTGAATGAACCGTTGATGGCGTGTCAGAAGATAAGAAACATATAAAACTGGTATTGTATACAAGTGTGTGGGTCTGAAAGTGCGAGCAGCAATCCAATCTTCGTTCTTGTAAATAACTATCATTCATAACCAGATGTTGAAAGTTAGTAAATAGCCTGAAGTAATGCAGTCCTGACCCTCGTTTCACCAACAATTGTTTCTTTTCTGTTTTGTGTTGTGGTTCCTTTATGCAGACAAATTAAGCCTTTAACTAAAAGCATATTTCACGCATAACGAGTTGCGTGGGACATTTGAGTTTAACAGATGCCTTTGTGGTACGGAAAGAGGTCGAGTGGAAGATTAAACCACAAGATGTAATTCTGAGTGACAGAAAGGCAAGCTCTCTGCCCATTTAAATTAGATCTGCAGCCGCAATTGTGCTTTGTTTTACTTTTTACTGGGCGTGTATACACATAGCGTTGTTTTCCAATTACTTTTAAAGTAAAAACCTTTTTATTTATCTGCTGAGGGTGCAAGTATTAGTTAGCATGGTGTTGGAATTGGGTGTTAAGCAGAAGCTGTTTGTGTACGAGTGATTTATCGTTTTGTTGCAGTCTTGCCTTCACCTTGAGGCTACTTCCCCCTCTCCTCCGTGATGAATTCTTCTAACAATTTGCATAAATCCCGCAATTTGTTTGGTCATTGTGGTTAACACTAGCGTAGACAAAACATACCACTGAAATGGCACATGCGGCGTAAGGTTAGGTGTCTCCTAAGATGGAAATGTTGGTACATAAGACCTCTTGAAAAGTACAACAAAGCGGAGCATTGTTATAGAAACACGATTTATGACTTTGAAATGTATAAAAAATTCAGGAACCTGTTTTATTGCAACAATGTCCATTGTTACTATACCGCCGACATGTCATTTGGAGTTAATATGATGGCGTAAAATTGATTGTTGTTTTAGGGAAAATTTGTCCTTTACCTTTTGCGTATTATTACTACGCAGCTATGCGCCGAGCATGTCAAGTGCTTGGCGGCTACCACTGACCGGTTGGAGAGATAAGGAGGAACAAATAGGAGCGCATGTTATCAAATCTAAAGAAGATGAACAGGCTCAAAAAGAAGCAGGATTTTCCAATGATTGGATACGCTGTTTTGCCGAGTTAATGTTATAATTTCGAAATTAAGACTACCACATAACTCATGTTTGTACTAGATTGTCCAGTGTGTTGGTCTTGTTAAGAAGATTAAAAGAGTTAATATCGAATATCTATATAGCAGGTTGGTTGCAAATTGGTATTACTATTGTTTAGAAGGGTTAGGTTTTTCATTTCTATGATAACTGTGTCATGTTTGTATGAATATAAATAGATGTAGGAACAATGGCTCTATCTACACGGCCCGCCTCGGTAGCGTGATGGTTAGCGTGTCTGCCTCACGTTCAAGAGGTCGCGAGTTCGAATCTCGCTTAGGGTAAGTTATCCGGGTAAGGTTTTTTTCCGAGGTTTTCCCTGCCCTGAGAAGACGAATTTCGGGTAACTTAAAGCTCCATGGACCTCGGGCTCATTTGAGCATCATTTCACCCATTTCATGCATTCGTCCGATATGACACAATGTTGGAGGACGTTAATTAAAAAAAAAAATCTATCTACACGAGTTCAAATTGATGTAACAGAGAATACGCACATGCAACGAGAAGATATCGAACATTAAGTGCATTGAGAAGAGGAGCCTGCTTTGTAAAATCATTTTGCTCCTCCCCACATGCACAGTTCTGTAAAAACACTATCACGCAACACTTTGGTGATCGACATTTTCCGAACAGTTGGCCTTCTAGATCCCCGAACACAAATTCAGCTGAAAGAAAAGCTATTTCTTACTGACGAACTACAAGTGAAGAATTGAAACAGTCAATATTGGATGCCATGGAATGCACCTCTAATGCCTTTTTTAGCATAGAAGAAGGGCTATTGGTTATTGGAAACACGGTGGCGATCGTATTTAATTTTATGTTGTTTCAATAAAATTGCATTTCTTTAAGAACAAAGTAGTGTCTTTATAATGTTAGAATGCAAACATTTGACAAGTTTGTTGCCATTTCAAACTGGAAACTTACTTAAGAATAACCTTTATATATTAAAGACAACTTTTACATGCAAGATGAAATGAAATCCATGTAAGTCTATATGAATAACTTTGTAAAAGTTGCAAATAAACTATTATTTCATGTGTTTAATCTGAGTGAACAAGACTATTGAAACGTATTGTCACCGCGCCCGCCGCATCTAATTGCCGACAACAGCAGTGTCACCCATCGCATTATTGTCGGCACTACCGCAAAGGAGCCGAAGGAAAGAGACAGAGAATGGCCGCATTGTTGGGGCGCTTGCCGAAAGAGAGAAAAGGATAGAAGCTTCTGGAATCTTCCGCTTTGTACTCCAGCGCAATAACTGAACTTTCCAGAATAGTGCCTGGGAGATACCTCACCATCCACACCCCAGCTCCTCTCCATCCTGATGTCCTGCCTTTAGAGCTTCTATTGCTCATCCGCCGCTCTTGGGCGGCTCGCAGGCGCTACCAGAGGCAACGCACGCCCCATCATCTAGCGGTTCTAAGGCGTTTACGCCATGAGGTTCGTCTCCGCCTACGCGAGCACCGAGTGCGCGCGTGGGAGGATACGATGACTCGTCTGAACCCGGAAGATGGCGACGTGTGGAAGATTGCCAAGCGACTCAGGAACCGAGGAGGGTCACACACCTCACCCATCCAAGGCACCCGAGGCCTGGCCTATGAACCCCAAGCCAAAGCAAATGTGTTTGCTGACTACCTGGAGAGGACTATGCGTCCTAGAGACGATCCGCAGGACCTAGACTTTCTCCGACCGTGTCCGCCAGGAGGTACGTCGATATCTTCGGCGTCCTCATGGGGAGGCGGATCGGCTTCCCATCATCAAACCTAGCGAACTCCAGGGCGTACTCCGACGCCTCGACCGCAAAAAGGCTGCGGGGCCTGACGGGTTAACCCCTGCCATGCTCCGCCACCTTCCTTTCAAGGCCGTGCTCTTCCTTACTAAGGTCTTCAATATGTGCCTCGCCCTTGGTCACTTTCCACGTGAGTGGAAGCAGGCCCGGGTGATCTGCATATTGAAGCCAGGGAAAGACCCGGTTCATCCTGCCAACTACCGATCCATAAGTCTCCTGTCTGTACTCTCGAAAGTACTCGAGAGGCTTATTCTAGTCCGCTTGTCTCCCATCTTAGGGGACATTCAAGCCATCCCTCCCCATCAGTTTGGGTTCCGGCCTGGCCACTCAACATCTCAGCAGTTGCTGCGTGTGGTGGAGGCAGCTGCCCTGGGTTTCCAGGACAAAGCCTATACCGCCGCGGTTTCTCTAGATGTTGAGAAGGCCTTCTCTACGACCTGGCATGCCGGTCTCCTTTACAAGCTCATCCAACTGGAGTTACCCACACATCTAATACACCTGCTACACTCATTCCTAAAACACAGATCCTTTGTGGTCGCAGTTGCGGGAACCAAATCCACACGAAGGCCAATCAGAGGCGGAGTCCCTGAAGGTTCTGTATTGTCCCCTACGCTGTTCAGCGTATATGTGGCCGACATTCCATCCGAGCAGCACGTTAACATAGCCCAGTATGCTGACGACGTGCTGCTATACTGTACAAATAAACACCCTCGCAGAACCTTCCTCCCCATACAGCGACACCTCCGCCTCATCCAAGAGTGGTGTAGGCGTTGGCGATTGTCCATCAACCCGGAGAAAAGCCGCGCCATACTTTTCACCAAACGCCGCTTTCCCGCCAACTTCCCCACATTCACATACCTTCGCCGAAGGATTGAGTGGGTAGATTCCCTTACCTACCTGGGAGTAAAGTTCGACAAGGGCCTAACCTTTCGGGGACACATCAACGACCTATCAGCGCGGACCAGTGGGGCAATTGCCTCATTGTACCCTATGCTGCGGTCGGGGATGTCAATCCCCTTAAAGCTACGTCTCTTTCGGGCTCTCATTATCCCTATCCTCCTGTATGCCTGCGAAATCTGGGGCATGGCTGCAGACACCCACCTCCTGCGTCTGCAACGTATACAGAATAGAGGTCTTCGTGTAATCTATTCTGTATACCGCAGATTCCCCACGAGACTACTGCACGAAGCCTCGTCCCTCCCGTACGTGGAGGACGAAATTAGGCGCCGGGCAACTAAATTCTACGACCAGTTTCCACAACATCGGAGCGCCCTGGTTAGGTCTCTTGGGGACTATATCCCTAGAGAACGCACGCTTGTGCGACACCGGGTTCCCCGCATGGCTTGCGGGCACCCCCGGTAACACAGGAGCTTCCCCATCAACAGCGTAAGCTGAACTCCTGACAGTCCTTCCAAGAGCAGTTTGGAAGTCCAAAACATTTCGCCAAATATCCATATTTGGACCACCCATCAGCAGTGCCCAACGGCAGTTGTATGCTGAAAATACCATCCGACGAGGAGCATAAAATATGCTACCTCCCAACAATCCTCAATCCTCATTCTTCACCAGCCATCCTATAACTTCCTAATCCCGTCATGCAGTGGTTAAGCCCTAAAAGGGCAGGTACACGGATGACACACCTCGGGCTGTTCTCAGCCTGCCATCTGGTAGTCTAGTCTAAGAGTCAGTCAGACGTATGTGAAGCGTTGAGTGGTCGTGCCGACGGAGAGGACAGACGTATGTGAAGGTTGAGGAGTCGTGCCAACTGTGACGTCATGGAAGGTCGTCACTTCGAGATATCGACTGGCCTTAGCCTAGAGAGGTGTATAGCCGTCAGGTTGGTAAGCGTAACCCCTCTCGCCCCGCTACGCCTCGCACACAGTATAAAATCCGGCTGCCCGACCAGTCGTTAGTTCACTTCGGCGCGATGCGCTGCCTGCAGTCTTTCATCTTCACTTCAACGCGAAGTCCGTTGCCTGCAGTCTTCGATGTTTACTTCAGCGCTGCCTCCAGTCTTCGTCAAGTGGTCGAGCTCCGTTAGGCGCTGCCATCAGTTGTCTTCGTCAGTCAAAGTATAGTCAGCTTCGACCAAGCGTAATGTATGAGCCTTATACACTATGGTTTAATCTTCATCAAGCCGAGGCGCTCAGCATTAGTATCTTACATACTTGCCTACATGTTCGTCAGTAATGAGCCGATAGGCTTAGCAATTCTCAATTCTACTAACATTGCTCGGCAAGCTCCTCTTCATCGAGCCAAGCAGTTCACCAACGGTGACGTCAGCACGCATCGAAGTCAACAGGGTTATGCTTCTTGGTCTTGCTTGTCAAAGGGAGCAAGCAAGTGAGCAAGTTTTCTCCGTAGAGAAGCAACGTCGGCATTCACCACCATTTCTTCGAGATGTATGCTAAGTCAGGCATACACTGGGCATACGCGGAATTAAGCAGGAACGACGCGTTTATTCTTCATGGTTGATATGCAGGAATGTGCCACAGTCCATGTGCATGTTCATTTCAACATAATTGGATAAGGACCTGTTCCAAAAACACACCAGACATTTGGGTGAGACAAACAGTTCTGTATTTCATTTAGATGTATGTGTTTCGTGTTTTAGGGCTTTTATGCTAAAGCAGGGTAGATGATCTTTGTATCACGGTTATTGTAGCCTAAACGGCAATAGTTATAATTCCGACTAACGCAATCAACTGAGTGTGGTTAAAAGGGATGACTTTTGTGTGCCAAGTTATATTGGTGAGTCAGGCCCATTCTACCAGTGTTGCTCAGGAAGTTAAATAGTCAGGAAGGAATTATTACTTAGTGCAAAGAATAGTTTACATTCATGTCTATTTTATGTAACTGTTTATTTTTACTACATTTTCGTAATACATATATTATCATTCACCATACTTTCAATGTTCTTATGTATATTTTGTTACTTAACACCGTCAGTGTTAAGTCTTGTATTTATTTATGTTTCCAAAATATATTCAAGGAAAAGGCATTTGGTATTATATGTAACCACAATATACCCCACCGATCCATTCCCAACACGATTCCGCAAATAGATGTCCACTCACTCTCGCTAAGCCAAGTCAAGTGGGGTAGCAGAAAAAGCATGGGGCTAGGCTTAGCAAATGTCAAGTTAAGTAATGGTAGCAGATAGTTAAACAAGGAGAGAGTGGCGTGCGACAGTAGTGGTAGCAGAGCGTGGTTACATGCAATGGTTACATGCGTGGTTCAATGCAATGGTTACATGCAATGTTTACATGCAGCAGTTACATGCCGTGGTTCAATACAATGGTTACATGCAGTAGTTACATGCAGTGGTTACATGTCGTGGTTAAATAGTAGTGGTAACAGACATCGCGGTTCTTTGTAATTTCATGGTTACATTTAATTCTCTTGGTTACCTGTAAATTTTGTGATTACTATTTGATAACTTCACAGTTGAAAATAACTTCGACACAAATTGAAAGGTATACTAATGCATCCTTGAATGTATTTAATGTTTTGATTTATGAATTGTTTGCCTCACTATAGGTTGTGTATTTTATAAACATGGAACTACCTTTTCAACCCGAAGTTTTGAATAGAAGTGAACTTGAAAATGAGTTGTGTAACATTAAGGTTGAGTGTGATACTAAGAATTCTGTCACTGATTTACAACAGTTACTGCGAGTTCAGTTAACACAGGATCCACATACCATTGGTGCAAGTTTACCGTGTAATGAAACCATAGAATTTCAGTATTGTGAGCGTGCGTCTCAATCACTTGGTGATCTAGTAGAGGAATATGTAAAGGTAGGATGTACACAGTCACAATTGCGTAGGATTAAAGGTCGTGTCAAGTATTGGCAATATAGAACAAACCGTTTGCAAAGGTTAGCTACAGAAAGGTTGAAATCTCAAACTAGGAATATTTTGGAATTTTGGTTGAAGTTAGGAGATAAGCTCTCAGAATTAAAATACACTAAACAAACTAGTGAGCCCATGGAAGCAAATGGTGTAACGCCATTTATTCAGGAAAACTTAGGTAGTCAAATGGGGAAGGAAGATAATGCAACGGAAGTCACGTTAACTAAACTAAAATTACCTCATCCATGCCAGAGAATTCTAGGTGATATTAAGGCAATTCAAGCGAATACTCCAGAACAGATTTTGGAATTTCTTGTTACTTTAATTAGATGCCAGTATCAAGCGAAAGTATACTCGTTGAGTGATCAAATTATTTTGCAATTTTTTCATGTGCATGTAGAAAACCCAGTTCTAGATATTTTGTTGAGATCAATTACGAATGGGTATAGTATATTGCAATTTCAGAAAGAAATAATTAGAGTTCTTTTGTCTCCATTGAATTATAATCAGTTACTTAATTTACATTACTTTCGCAGACAGAGAGAAACGGAACACTTTTCTGAATTTGTGGAGAACATAAAGTTGATCGTGAAGGCATTATGTGTAAATTACACACAACCAGAAATTGTGCAGAACATAATTTCCAATTCCCGACATGCGGAAATACGTGCATTAGCTTTAGGTCAATATTTACAGTCATATCAACAACTGGATGACTTAGTCATTAGATTCCGACATTTGCCCACGGAACATAGCAGTTCTGAAGGGAAAGAAGAAAAAGTCAAATCGGGTTCAGAAAGAAGTACGGTGTGTTGGACTTGTAAACAGACAGGTCATGTCAAATACAATTGCCCGGAAAACAAAGGATGTACATATTCCAATTCAAGGTTCTCAACCAAAAAGAAAAATAGCGGACATTCGGTTATGCCAGTTTATGCGGATAGTATCCCTGTGGAGAAAAATATTCAAGCCATAGTAGGTTTTCCGATGCCGTATGTTAGTGTTGAAGTAGATAAAATTCCGGTTTTAGGATTGATTGACACAGGTAGCGTAGTTTCCTTAATTGATCACAGATGGTTTAGGAAGTTGCGTCGTAATTTAAACACAAGTACTGTTAAAATCATTTCAGCAAATTTAGAACCAATTCAAGTTTTGGGGGAAGTATTATTATCTCTGAGTATAGCAAAATTTCGCTGGAAAATGCAATTTTGCGTGGTTCAGAAATTACCTGTACCGATTATCTTGGGAAATAACTTTATTGCTCATACTGGTTTGATATTGGATAGTTCAAGTAGAAACTTATATTTCAAATTTTGTCCTTCAGTAAAAATACCATTTAAGGCTTTGAGCAATATTCCCGGGATGACGTCATGTGCTAGTGTAAATAATAGGGGTAAAGTTTAAATGGAATGAGGAACAGAATCAGGCATTCCTTAGGCTTAAAGAAGCTTTAATTTCTCCTCCAGTGTTGGCAGTACCTGATTTCTCTTTGCCATTCATTTTGCAAACCGACGCTTGTGGTTCTGCGGTTGCTGCCGTTTTACTTCAGGAACACCCTGAAGGTAGACGTGTTGTTTCCTACGCGTCTCGTATCCTTAATGAACAGGAAAGAAAATATTCCATGTACGAATTGGAAGCTTTAGCTGTGTTGTACGGGGTAGAAAAATTTAGGTTTTACCTAGAACATGTTGAATTCCTACTAGAGACTGACAACCAGGCTCTTTCTTGGGTTTTGGCCAGACCCAGGAAAAGTGGTCGAATTGTTAGATGGGCTCTGCGAATTTCTGCATTCAAGTTTAAGGTTCACCGTATAAGGGGCAGATTTAATTGTGTAGCAGATGCTCTTTCTCGAATGTACGGAGAGGAAAAGAACGAGCAAGTTGACTCGAATACTCCTCATGCTCCAGCATTGACAGTGTTAGGCAATTTTCCTTTCGCTTATGAAGATTTCAAAGACCATCAGATGAAAGATGAGAATCTAGCTTCCATAATATCAACGTTGTGGCAAGGTAAAGAATGTCAACCATATCTCTTATCAAGAGGCGTTCTTTGTTGTAAAGATAGAACAGGGAAAAATAAAATTGTGGTACCCGAGCAATTGAAGAAACTATTGTTTCAATATTTTTACAATAGTCCATGTGGAGGACATTTAGGGATATTTAAAACCAGGAATAAAATAAGGGACCAGTTTATTTGGAAGGGAATGGACGACGAGATTTGTTTACAGGTTAAGGCGTGTCATCTGTGCAAAATGTCGAAACCTGCACAGAGCACTCACTTGGGATTTTTGACTTCCACGATTGCAGAGAGACCAATGCAAAAATTATTTGTGGACTACATTGGGGCGCTACCCAGGAGTAAACAGGGAAATAGGTTTGTGCTGGTGGTAGTTGACGCCTTTACGAAGTATGTGTGGTTGTTGCCCACACGGGACGCCAACGCAGCTAGCGCGGTTCAGGGTCTGAAGACTATTATTTCTTGTTTTGGGGTGCCCGAGATAGTTGTTAGTGACAATGCGTCGTATTTTCAGTCCAATTTATTTAAAACATTTTGTTTCAGTTCGGGAGTCAAGCACATTACAACTATTCCGTATGATCCTAGACCCTCATTAAGTGAACGGGTGAATAGAAATTTGAAAAACGCCTTAATAGCATATCATTTTCAGGATCACACCAAGTGGGACGAAACATTATATTGGCTAGCATTCGTGTTAAATAGTGCTAAGCATGAATCTCATGGGCAATGTCCATTTAATTTGATGTTTTCCTTTCCACCAAATTCTCCGCTAGCGAACATGTGGAATGTCCGCGATATAATTCCAGAGCAGGTAGACAAAACACATATTAGAGATGTATGGAACCGAGTGAGGCGAAATTTAATACGTTCTCAGCTGAGGACACGTCGTAACTATGATAAAGGGAGACAACCTCATAAATTTAATATAGGAGATATTGTTTACGTGAGAAATTATCCAAAGAGTA
The DNA here is from genome assembly GCA_030765045.1 of Tenodera sinensis. Lineage (NCBI taxonomy): Eukaryota > Metazoa > Arthropoda > Insecta > Mantodea > Mantidae > Tenodera > Tenodera sinensis. The sequence continues at coordinate 73,482,562 of CM060971.1, forward strand.
AAGCTGCGGATAAATACTCAGCAAAACTTGCTCCAAGGTATGTAGGACCTTATAAGGTGCACAAATTCATGTCTGATGTATCTGTTATAGTAAAGAATGTGCACACAAACAAGGAAGTAAGGGCACATGTAAGCCAACTCAAACCATAATTTCAAGCTATATTGTATGTATGTGTTAGGAAGTAAGGTATATTTTAGTGTGTTTATTGTAAACTTAAATGTCTGGCAGTGTGCTGGAAAGGTCTACAAGCCAAAAGATATAGTTTACGTATGATTATTAATGGAAAATAAAAGTCTGAAGCCTTTTATTTTAAATTGCCCCCGGGAGTCTGTGACGTCATGGAAGGTCGTCACTTCGAGATATCGACTGGCCTTAGCCTAGAGAGGTGTATAGCCGTCAGGTTGGTAAGCGTAACCCCTCTCGCCCCGCTACGCCTCGCACACAGTATAAAATCCGGCTGCCCGACCAGTCGTTAGTTCACTTCGGCGCGATGCGCTGCCTGCAGTCTTTCATCTTCACTTCAACGCGAAGTCCGTTGCCTGCAGTCTTCGATGTTTACTTCAGCGCTGCCTCCAGTCTTCGTCAAGTGGTCGAGCTCCGTTAGGCGCTGCCATCAGTTGTCTTCGTCAGTCAAAGTAGTCAGCTTCGACCAAGCGTAATGTATGAGCCTTATACACTATGGTTTAATCTTCATCAAGCCGAGGCGCTCAGCATTAGTATCTTACATACTTGCCTACATGTTCGTCAGTAATGAGCCGATAGGCTTAGCAATTCTCAATTCTACTAACATTGCTCGGCAAGTTCCTCTTCATCGAGCCAAGCAGTTCACCAACGGTGACGTCAGCACGCATCGAAGTCAACAGGGTTATGCTTCTTGGTCTTGCTTGTCAAAGGGAGCAAGCAAGTGAGCAAGTTTTCTCCGTAGAGAAGCAACGTCGGCATTCACCACCATTTCTTCGAGATGTATGCTAAGTCAGGCATACACTGGGCATACGCGGAATTAAGCAGGAACGACGCGTTTATTCTTCATGGTTGATATGCAGGAATGTGCCACAGTCCATGTGCATGTTCATTTCAACATAATTGGATAAGGACCTGTTCCAAAAACACACCAGACATTTGGGTGAGACAAACAGTTCTGTATTTCATTTAGATGTATGTGTTTCGTGTTTTAGGGCTTTTATGCTAAAGCAGGGTAGATGATCTTTGTATCACGGTTATTGTAGCCTAAACGGCAATAGTTATAATTCCGACTAACGCAATCAACTGAGTGTGGTTAAAAGGGGTGACTTTTGTGTGCCAAGTTATATTGGTGAGTCAGGCCCATTCTACCAGTGTTGCTCAGGAAGTTAAATAGTCAGGAAGGAATTATTACTTAGTGCAAAGAATAGTTTACATTCATGTCTATTTTATGTAACTGTTTATTTTTACTACATTTTCGTAATACATATATTATCATTCACCATACTTTCAATGTTCTTATGTATATTTTGTTACTTAACACCGTCAGTGTTAAGTCTTGTATTTATTTATGTTTCCAAAATATATTCAAGGAAAAGGCATTTGGTATTATATGTAACCACAATATACCCCACCGATCCATTCCCAACACGATTCCGCAAATAGATGTCCACTCACTCTCGCTAAGCCAAGTCAAGTGGGGTAGCAGAAAAAGCATGGGGCTAGGCTTAGCAAATGTCAAGTTAAGTAATGGTAGCAGATAGTTAAACAAGGAGAGAGTGGCGTGCGACACGACGGAGACGGACAGACGATGTGAAGAGTTGTGCCGACGGAGAAGAGTTAGTTCTTTGTGTTACGAGTTCGGAGCCATGCTGTTGGAGAATCGAAAAAGACTTTCTTGCTGTTGCAACGAGTGTACAAAGTTACTGTTTACGGAAATAAAAGTGTTTCTTTATCTCGACTACATCTGTCTTCTTTACTTTTACACCCAACCGAAAAGTTACAGTATGGACATTTGGTTCATAAAAATTCAACTCTATGAGATTGATGAAAGTTTCAAATGTAAGACCCGTAGCTTTTAATTGTTTAGTGGGAACTATAAGTAGAGGGAGTTGTATGCACTAAAAATGTGCAGGAACTTACGCTATCAGAATATTAATGCTCTTTATTTCGAAACTACGCATTGATCCTGCACTAAAATATTTTAAGTTTAGGTATACTTTGGTTCTTACTGTGTAAATTGCTTCTTAGACATAATTTCTGTTATTGTAAATTTATTTGCAGTATAGAATGATTATTTTCTCTAAGTGCTCAGCCGTACGTTTGAGTTTATCTGTTAATAGAATTTTATGCGCTAAAAATAATTTTTTCCCGTTTGCAGACTTATTCGGTAAACTGTGAAGCCACCTATTATTTTTGAAGAAATTTCTTCAGGGTGCAATTGTTTTTACCTTGAAGCGTTTATCCATAGAACAAAATGCATGCTTCAAAGGAGCGACCTTAAAATTACTCTGAAAGCTCGCTATGGATGCCCCAAAGTAAAATTGTTATTTTGTCACTAATGTATTTAAAACATCTCCAAATTGTTTCGCGACTTATGCCGGCCTTCCTCTAATTCATTGAACCGATTTTTATGTGTATAAGGGATTGCCTCATGAAACTAACTTGATTAGCCAAGATCGTTACGACGAGGTAAATGAACTGGTCATCCATTGAAACCTGTAAATCGCGGGTTTGACTCTCAGCAATCGCAGTCAAATGTACTTATGGTAAAGGATGTGGGAGGGCCAACATAAAATAATCGGCCTAATGGCACGTATGCACAATGGGGTGCCATTTGATTGCGGTTGCATGGATATTGCTTCTTTCTGTTAAAAAGGAACTCTACAACCAAAATTGTAAAATTATAATATTTTACAATTGAAAGCATTTCAAATGTAATATGTTCAACGGTTAAAGCACATACAACACAAAAGAACATTAAAATAGTTTTAGAGGTTCGTAACATATGACTGACTACATATGTAATCATTGGGTCTGAAAAGATTACATGAATATTTTTAAACTACACGTATAAGCTGGATGCATGGAAAAATGACAGTTATATACAATAATAAATGTTAGCATGCGAGAATATAAGAACGTGAAACAGTGCGAAACTTAATTCTATATCCTAAGTAATATGCATTTTCATTTTCATGTTTTGTATCGCAGGCAGATATCTACATAAGCAGGTTGTGAGGGTACCAACTATTTGTTGTAATATTTACAGAAGAAAACAAGCGAATGTGTTGGGGTAGAAGACTTCAAGAAGAGTAGCACGCAACAGGCAGACTTGCTAATTATGTCAAAAGATAAGCTATACCTGATAACCTTGGTCCAAGTTGTTTCGCCATGTGTTACAGTTCACATGGCGGTGTTGAGAAGTTCGCTCACAAGAACAGTGAATCTCAACATGCCACTCCAACATGTAGGAGAAGCTGCGGTCCCAGTGCAAGTGAAAGTTTTGGGTTCCAAGTGTTGCACACAATGTTCAACTTCACACCCCGCCTCAGTTCGCACCAACTTCCTCGCTCCGAGTTGTGTGTACTTACCTACCTGCCTTTCAATGCACTTCGCTTACAAGCTCAGTACCTGGCAAATATAAACACAAATGGGAACGGCAACAACATAGAGGCCGTGTTGGGACATCAGAGACTGTTTAAAGCACTCTATACACACATACAGACCATTCAGTGAACGGTTACAATTGCAACTGCAAGGATCCATGAATAGCATTGAATCTGCTTCTGTTAAATACTAAGTTTGGTACATAATTGGTTTCTAGTTTTAGTTAATGTACACACACTGATCTTCGCTTATTTTGTATGCATTCTAGCATTAAAAGGGCGTACTATGTTAGTAGTACCTGGGCGACCGAGCTTCGCTTGGATTTTCTTTTCCTTTCTTCTTTTTTTTTAATCGTGGTTTTTTTTTGGGGGGGGGGGAGAAGATACTTATTTAGATGAAGTTGAAAAGAAAAATGTTAACTAAATATACATTTTCATCCTAATTGTTGGAGGCGTTTCCGTGACGAGACCTTTAATATCCTGGCTTGTTTGTTGAAATTGGCCCATTAACAGAAAAATTATGGCCAAAATAAGGTTTCGACTAATTGTGACTGTTGCGCGTAGACTAACATAGCTAAGTCAACTTTCTTTAGGTTTTCTGAGAGCTCTTGAAAATACCTTTAATATCCTGGCTAGTTTGTTGAAATTGGCCCATTAACAGAGAACTTATGGCCAAAATAAGGTTTAGAGTAACTGTGACTGTTACGCGTTAGGTTGCGTTTACTCAGAAACAACACCTATATAAATAAACTTAATAAGCAAAACCCTGAAGGGGTACAAAATTTGATAGAAATCGTTAGAGCCGTTTCCAAGAATATATTTTTATATACAAGAATTGCGCGTTTAAATATATAAGATAAATGGTGCAAAATTACCCTCTTTCTGTCAAGGGTTCCAGAAAATGAATGACATAATTACCATGGCAACAGGGCAGCAATGCCGTAATGTGTGCCTGGAAGAAAACCTGAAAACCTCGCTCTCACAAACTAACACTTTTCGTTTCTCCATTAATAAAACGTTTCATATTCTCTTTCGCAAATATTTTTTGATTTTTCTGAAATTAATGCTCATGGCACTCTTGCCTCATTTAAAGCGGAATACAATACACAAAAATTATCCAATAGTTTTATAATAACGTTCGATTTTGCTCTATATCTAAGTATTGAAACAAATGAAACTTCAGTAGCTTAACAACCGTATTCCGTCTTACATCTCGTATCTCTGATTTATTAGCTATTTTGCGTATTTTAATGCCAGAATTGGACAAAACGTTGTATGTAACACGTGTACAGTCTATTCATTGTGACATTTGTAACAATTATAGGGTTTGTTACTAGAAGATATTTCCGGGCTGTTATGCCGTGGTCTGCTGGAGTTAGAACTGCCAGACGTTTCGTCCACAACTGCGGTAGACATCTTCAGTGGCGCGGACGTAGTCTCCTCGGAGAAATAAGCGTAGCGTCTGAGGAGGTTATTTCTCCGAGGAGACTACGTCCGCGCCACTGAAGATGTTTACCGCAGTTGTGGACGAAACGTCTGGCAGTTCTAACTCCAGCAGACCACGGCATAACAGCCCAGAAATATCTTCTAGTAACATTGACTCCGGCCGTGAAAGCCTACGCTCTCTTAATTATAGGGTTTGCTTTGCACACGCGTAAACATATATTCGTATCACTAGTTACATAAATATCTATTTTAATTCAATAACCTCAAAACGTGTATTTAGGGTGAAATCTCCGCCTCGGTCTTTTGGATGAAATACAGTACTTTCTCTACTTGCTAAATGTAAGTGGTAACAAAAGTTATATTCCTATTGCATGAAGTATTTTGTTACAAGTGCTTCTCTTCTTCTAATTCCTGAACCGGTTTAGGTGTCCGTGTGAGAGGCTCCTTAAAGAAAGTAATTAGATTATTAAAGGCCAGACCAAATGGAGATTGACCATCCATTCCAATCCGTATGTCATGAGTTTAATCCCAGCTACTGCCACCTACAAATGGGCTGTAGTAAGAATGGGTTTAAAAATATTTTGTTGTTTAACGACGCTGTCAATTGCCAGAATCATATCAGCGTCGCCGTTATGCCTGAATTTCCTCTGGCACGGGGTGCGCTCAGCCTCGTTAGGTCGATGAGGAACCAGTTATTGAGTAGTAATTCCTAGAAGGTCAAGTAGTTGCCTTATGTTGGGGGAGTCGGTGTACTAACCCCCGCCACCCCAACCTGTACTCCTCCGTCGTCTTGGCTGTGGTTGGAGGACACAGCGGCCTGACGATGAGGTAACCTTTACATAAAGGGGACGCCCTAGAGGTAAGTTGTAATTTGGTAGTACGGTTCTCTGTTCAACTTTCTACACCATAATGTTTTCGTACAATTGCTGTCTTGCTATATTAAACCTAATGCTTTGTTCACAATTTAAGAGTTTCCGCAACCTAATTGTTCCATTTTTAATTAACTAAAAGAACCCACTAAACTATTTCCTACACGTTTGTATCGTTTGAACCTTTCCAATTATGATTTTCTAAAGTTTCGGGGGAGACTGTAGTTACTAAGTTCTGTTTCCTTTTTAGTTTTAAGACGGAAGTTACAGTTATAACTAGGTCATTTCTTCCTGCTCTATTTGCAAACTCATGTTTGAGGTAAACTTGTGGTGGTCTCAATATTGAAGTAGCACCGAATGAGCTCTGTTCATATATAAGCAGTGAGAAATTAGATTACCTACATCTGTAAATGCATGTTCATATTGGCTGCTTTTCTCATGCCGGCAAATGATTAATGGAGATTTTATCTCAGCGTTTTAAACTCTTTTCCTTTCTTAATAAATCCGCAGCTGTTTTGAGAGCAGCTCCAAGTTTTCCTATTTCCTAGAAGTTTGCAAGAAAATGAGAAACGGAATAAAACAGATTTAATAACAGTTTCAGAGAAATACCTTAATGAGTTTAAAATTAGTTTGAAATTATTTAAGGATATTGAATCTTGGAACAACTTCTTGTCTTTATTGAACTACTGGTTTGAATTATCTTCCGGCATTCAACAGCTTATGAACTTGTGTGCTTGAGTTTGACGTTTAAAGGTAAACACCGTGGAAGTCCTCTAAACCATAAGTTTCTTTACTTTGGTTATTAACTATGAAGTTCTATCGTCAGACACTCTTGGATTAACTCAAGTTTTGGATTAAAACGGAATTACCGTGCCATATGTTTACCATATATGGCACCGAAAGCGAATTTTGTAAAATGCAAGGGTATCATGATTATTTAATGACACCTTCGTAGCGTCTAATTTCCTCTCTTTTCCCCTCTCCAATGACAGCAGTACTCAAACTACTGGGGCACATAACCAATGACACATCGGCATGAAAGGGGAGAATTGATTATTTCTGGCAGCTCATTATTAGCAAATCGTCAGAAACTACACGTGGTCAGGTTGTTGTCTATAGCAATCTGGTAATACTACAGTTCGACAAATTTCAGAGGCTGTGCAAATTTACAGAAGTTTAATTAAATTTTAATGTCCAGTCCATTGCACAGGAATTAGAAGAAAACCTTTCTTTCGAAAGCAGAAACTGTATTAAAATATAATGTAACAGACAGTTATTTCGACACGAATTTCAATTGCAGTAGGAATAAATATTGGCAGAATTTGTATAATGACTAAACGTTTTTATGTTTTTCAGTATAATATCACATTACTGTCATTACTGTTTAATGTAAAGGTTGCATGCTTTGGTGATTCTAAGAATAAAGTTAAGCTTTTCTTATTAACACAGAATCGTTTAACTCAATAAGTGCTGCTTATTTCAAGCAATATTTGTAACCTTTTCCATAATAGGCATTAATAATTTGGAGAAAAAATTAAAGAAAATTAAAACGTTGCTTTTCTACCAGGCCAGGTGTATCTACTCTTCCCCCTCCCACACCTTTCGCTTGCTTTCATTACAGCGCCACGCCTCTAGCTGCGTATTACAAAGCTGTCAGCATTCATTGGTCAGAACCTATATCTCGTCCGTGCAAGACCCCGTAAGACGATAAGAAATTGAGAGATGCTCCCAAACAGTGCATATTACTAAATTCGTTTTGTATACCAAGTCCTTGAGTAATATTAGGTTTGCTGAAAGTCTGAAAACGCTCCATAATGAATGTTAGGTGTGATCAAAGATTCATACGTAAAACCGTGATTATGCATGTAATAATTTTAAATATAAACTTCATAGCTGTGTACTGCGAAGATATGTGCAAGGAAATAGTTTTGTTTTGAAATCTGAATTAATATTAGAAATCATCGGATTACATGTTTGCTTATGAAGAGCGCCAGAAAAAAAAACACATTAAGAACGTTGCGTTGGTTAGCGTTGCTCTAGAGCTTTGCAACCTCCTTACTCCCTTAAGCTCACACTCAAGTACTGGTTCATGGGTGTCCGCCATTTAGTTTATACCTAAGTGTGTTCAGCATAATTTGAATAAATTGTGCTTGCAGAACATGTGGCAACAATCCGTCCGGTTACTTTTCTCACTTTGTTGTCTCCTAAACTTTTACCACAAATACGCAGTTTCCTTCTCGTCGTTACACAGTCTATAGTCTTTGAGGCTATCTTAACTCAACTGTTCTTCCCGTAACCTTGCTCAGTTTTATGAGTTTCTTTCTTCAGCTCTTCTATCTCCCATACCCAAATTACGACGTTACAATCACTCGCGATGCTTGTTGATCCTCTTTCGACCCACCGACGTAACTTTCAGGACGACACACACAGACACAGCTGTCTCACACTCACTGACACAGTGGCTGACTCATATCGGGGTCTCCTTATGTACTGAAGATGACGTCACACGGAGCTTTCTCGACTTCTACACACATAGGCATCGGAAATGACTCACCTAAAACTCTCAAGAATGTTACCGAAGCCTCCTTTGTTTCTGCCACGCTCACTCAATAGTCGCGCGAGGCATCCCGGTCCTAAATGTCTTTGCCCGCTTGCTGGCCCGGCATGCAGTGGAAGTAGCCCGACCCCGCCCGTTCCCTTCCTGGGGCCGAGGTCGACGTCTCAAGATATTTCCCGTCAAGTCTCAAATTAAACTCTTGAGGGGAATACAATAGTTACCCACTTAGTATATGCATTAGAGAAACTAATTAGATAGTAAAAATACATAAACAATTCAAATGTGTTCGCATTACGTCTCTGGTAACAGCAAGACGTTAAAATTGCCTCATTCATTACCATATTCACATATTAACTATGGAATACGAAATAAAAACGTATACGTAAGGAATTACACTAAATATTGTTAATTATCCTAATTGTTTCACTGTCTCTGACTCTTGTCGCTTATTTAATACCTACGAACTAAGATCCATCCTAAGTACTATTGCGTGCAGCTTTACGTAATATTTAACATTAACGCCTAATGTAAGACTAGAAAAGGGAAAGCTTTTCTCAACATATTTATAACGCAGAAGCCTTTGAATTCTGTAATGAGGAACGCTTTTAGGTTAAACGCTTCTGGGCCAGCGATTCAGCAAGCAGAAATTGCCGCAGTTAGTATTTAATCTTGACAACAAAAAGCTTTTCTACCTCAGTTGTTAATCAAGTGCAGTGTTATAAGCAACAGACATCTAAGGTACTTCTAGCTACTGCAGTGTACGACTTTCGTTTAAGATAAAACCTTCCCGTTCTCTCTACAGACCGTCAAAATTCTGCAGAAATCCATTCATAAATTCAGTGAGTTGAAACTTGTTTGTTCATTTGTGTTAATGGAGTGTAAGTACGCCAGAGAATGGCAAGAAACTTTGGAACTGTCCCTTTGGGATTCAAGGAAAAGTACAAGACGTTCTTACTGATAAAAAAGAAGTCACTTCTGGCAATTTGTAGACTGTACCAAACAAATCCTTTGTGCCTGTCATATGACTGTACTGGTTTACAAGTCATAGGCGTCCCTCGTGTACTGCGCAATTCACATAATGATTCTTTTACCCATTCAGTTGATAACGATAAATATCAACAAATTCCTTCAGATGGGGTAACACATACTACATGCCCAAAGAAAAAAGGTAGTATCTTATTTGGGAAGCAGCTCTTGTTTGTATTGAGAACAAGAGAGAAGAGCATGGAGAATCGTAAACGTTCTATGGAAGAGGTTCGTCACTGAAACTAGGTTTATTGCATTTGTGCCAATAAGGGGTCAGCCCTGAGGCAAAGAGGAGGTGAGAGGAGACAAAGTGCGGCCAGATGCAGACTAACGGTAGAGTTATTGACAGAGATCCCTAAAGTTTCCCAAGTTTGACACCTCTAAGTCTTTAGGTCTTCCGGGGTATTTTAAGGGGACCCCTGTGGGGTCTAACACCTACATATGCCGCCCCCCTCTCCTACCTGGACAGTACGGACAACTTGTTGCCTACCCGTTGCGTTTAGCACTTGCGACCCTGGGAGAACGAACGGGATGAACGATGAATGAAATTATTAAGTGAAATGGAAGGACAGGAAATTCGGGTAATGTAATTGTCCTTCCCAGCATGCGCCTAGCGACTCGGGGAAAGCCCCGAAGGGCCCATGAGTCGGCCACAACAATCGAACTCACACCTCCCGAATGCGAGCCTCACACATTACCGCGGAGTCATCTCGCTTGGTAATGTTCTAAGACCTTGAAGGACAATTTGCTTACATATAGATAGAAATAGCATACTCCTAAAGCTCAACTTGATATAAACTAGTCTACGAATCACGGAAATCAAAGCACAGAATAATAGGTTTGTTCCAACACGATCCTGAATCAGTTCTTGCACAAAAGTAGGAATTGCAAATTCGTATAGCCTACAGCGCGAATTCAGGTTAACCAGAATCACAGATTAATAATGGTTTAACTAACGTTCCAACCGTACTGCCACAGCCGAGCAGCCGCACGTGAAACGGAGAGTCCGTGGTTCAAATCCCGGCTGAGGCATTGAATTTTTCAGTTCCGATTCTACCTCGCAGACATTGCCCACACACGCTTGTGTGTTTAAAAACACCAGCAGTAAGTTTGTTGGCTTAAATAAATAATAATTACCGTCTAAAGGTCACTTAATCCCGGCACATAAATTACGATTGTAAGTCGCCCTTGGAGTATTTATCTCTGATGTGATATTCCCTTTGTGGTCTACCAGGAAAAATACGAAACGGAGAATTCAATGTCATACTGGCAGGTTGTCAAGAGTATATTAATGGTCAGAGCAGCCGCACGTAAAATGGAAGGTCTATGGTTCAAATCCTGGCTGTGGAATTGCATTTTTCAGTTCCCAGTTCCGACTCCACCGCTCATAACAGTCTTATTTCACGCTAAAATTATTAGAAACTTATTAAAATTATTAGAATTCACTTTATGCTAACTCAGGGGGACACAAATATTTTATTTACATCAATTCCGGTTCAAAAAATGCATGGACCATATAGTTATTTTAGTTAGTTTGGCGATGGTGGTATTATCTTATTTATTCTTCCATGTCAGTAATCATTTCAACTTTTTGCATACTGTATGTAGCTAAGCATTTAGTCCTTGATGTAAAATATATTCTGAACAGTTTATGCGGCGAGTAACTTAAAATATTATCTTTTATTGTATTCAACTTTATGGTGCATAAGCTCTATGTGCAAATTTGTAATAGGTAATGAAAGAGATTGTATTCTACCCTGTATGTTTTTACAACAGTTAATAACCAAACAGAAAATTAGTATCTTGCTTACAACTAGTAGAAAATGTAGTTTTAATTTATTTATGGTGGAGGTTAAAATAGTGTTACATTATTTCTATTTATTTAGTTACAAAACATCCACTTAAAAAGAGAGCAGATGAACCGATTTGGAACTAACAATCTGCAATTATACTGAATAAATTAATCACTTATTCTACCATTTAATGACAGTAATTATCTCTGTGTGCAATAACATTTTTTCATGCGCTTATCGAATCATTTAAAACTGTCACCGTGTATATTTAGAGTGCAAGGTAAAAAGGATGAAGATTCTTTTTAGAATGTTTCAGAAGAAAAAATCAAATTAGTTCATATAATTGGGCGGTAGATTTAACTGTGATAAAAATGCGAGTATTACGTTTACATTTGTGCTTAAAAGGTCATGTGAGGAAAAAAAAAGGAATACGTAGGGTATGTCGACTTGTCGGTGGCAATTACATGTTATGCTAATGTCATACCTAAATCTAAATTCTTCTCGTATTTCATCTGATGGAAATTGATGATAATGATGGTGGTGAAGGTGATGATGTCGATGTCGATGTCGATGGAGGTGCATTAGACATCTTATACAATATCACTTTCAGAAACATTTTTTCTTTGGTATGAGCAAAGGCAAGATTTTTTGGTGATAATTATTTGGAAAATTCGCAGTAAGTTAGTGGTGTTTTGTGTTGACTATTATACTAGAACTTGGCGTTAATTTTGCACAAATTTTCGGGTAAAATTAATACACATAAACATTATTCAAATTAAAATTAACAATTAAGTAATGTTACTGTTCAAAATTTCTCCAAATGAAAACATTTATTTTTTTATTATCCTGACATGAATCACACTATATATTATTAATCAGACATCAGAGTCATTACCCATCAATCAGCATCACCAAATTGCAACATACAAGTTGTGACACTTTCATTCTTCATAGTTGCCTTTCTGTCTGTTACAACCAAGTTATACGTAGAAAAAATCTTTCGCTGTCAGCATTTGATACTGCTAACCAAAGACATTGAAGGGACTTTACACAGAAAAGGTGGTAACATTCACCTTTTGCTTTCAGTGCTAAGAGTGCTGTTACTGTATCAAATTTGTTACTGTGACCTAACTGTTCAACAGTGGCACAAAGTTCTTTGTGCTTTAAATTTCTTGCGGCGGCTTTGATAACACGGAAATGTGACCTTGTGAGATGACCTTTTATTGACCTATTGCTTTGTCGGGCAGTTTTATTTGTCTCAGTCAATAATATTTATTTTGTAGAATTACTGCAAGTTGATCTCAAAAGCATCCAGGTTATTGAATTCGTAAGAATTAGATGTGAATTCTTTCATTGTTATTAAAACCAAAACTTAAACATCAGTGACGAGTCAATGCATAAAGACTTATTTTTCTAAGGAAAATTTTTTAAAAGTACATATTTCCATTTATCGCTAAAAACACAATATTCTTGAAAATATGAAAAATTTGTAAAAAATTCGCGAAAATATAGCATATGTCACTTCTAAACTATGTCAAATGCATGCAAAACAATTCACTCTGCAACTGAGCAACTTCCCTGGGCATGAGTATAACGTTAATATAACGGTATAGGTGTTGGTATACATTTTATCTGATATGGACAACCTTTGAACCCTTTGGAACTAAAAGCAAAGTACCGTAAAGCTTCTAAACATTGCTCCCACCCCTTTTTGAATTGATTTTATGAAAATCGGTACGTTTCTATCCTTACGGACAATGCTTTGGTAACAACAAAGCTGAAGGACCCAGGAAAGAATATCAACCAACAATTTTCAAACACTTACTGACAGTAACCATACATGATATTCCGCCATCTGTGAGAACATAGTAAAGTACTTAGTTTTGAAAGTTTTACACATTTTCGTATTTAATCATTTGATTTAATTATTTAATTCTATTAAATGTAGGTGTATTTTCTGAATTATCTTAGCAGATCATAGTTTAGTTTGCCTAATGCTTACTTGGGCTTGAAGTGACGGTGAGATATTTTATAGAATATCTTGTATTGTTATGTTTTTCATTATAAATCTGTTTCATCTAACGTTTTAGTGGATGTCTTAACGCTGGCTGTCTTCGTCAAACTTTAGTCTTCTTCTATAGACGTCATTTACAGTTCGGCTTGCTTTATTTTTCCCTGCGACATCTGTTTACCCTGGTAAATACTGCCTATTCTCGGAATGTGTTAATGCTTCATCATCCCCACACTCCTTGCATTTTATGACGGATGCATAGACGAATTATAACTTCTGTATTTGTACAATAAAGTGTTCGTCATTTTAACGGAGGTATCGAGCTATTTACATTTTCTCAATAATTTCCGCACGCAGTCCCATAATTGCGAACGGAAAGCGTTTAGCGCTGCAAAGTCAGCGTCACGTGGTTGCTGTTGCATGAATTGTGTTAGAAACGAAAAGATGAATCTATATATAAAGTAAAAGTTCTCAGCGCACATATTATTTAATATTATTTAAGGTATTATTAATATTATGGACCGCCTCCGTAGCGCAGTGGTAGCGCGCCTGCCTGTGGCGCGGAGGACCCGGGTTAGATCCCCGGTACCGGCATGGGATTTTTCCCCCGCTGGGAGGTCTGGTACGGGGTGCACTCAGCCTCGTTAGGTCCCTGGGGGGGGGGGCCAATTGAGGAGCTAGATAGAAAGGTAGCGTCCCTTAAAGGTCAAAGTAGTCGCCTTACGGTCGGGGGAGTCTGCCTGCTGACCCCCGCCACCCCCAACCTGCACTCCTCCGTGGCCTTGGCTGCGGCTGGAGGACGCAGCGGCCGGGCGATGAGGGTAACCTCTGAATAAGGGGAGGACGCCCTAGGGAAATTATTATTATTATTATTATTATTATTATTATTATTATTATTATTAGTATTATTATTATTATTATTATTATTATTATTATTATTATTATTATTATTATTATTATTATTATTATTATTATTATTATTATTATTATTATTATTATTATTATCATCATTATTTTTATTTATTAATGTCTATGTTTCCAGATTTTCAGATAAGTAAACATGAAAAATCATTCCCATTGCAAAAGTTCAAAACGCCAAGAAAGCATAAGTTAAGTTGCTTACCAGGTCTTCAAATATCTCAATTTTAAAAGGTGTAGTGCTGTACTGTGTACTTAAATTGTTAGAATATACATATTTCACTACATAACATGATTCCAGTAGTGCCAGAGATACCTTAAGGCGTTCACCAAGAAGTTTCTCGATATACACTTTCACACCCACTCTCTGAATATGGGAGTTTTCCGCTTCGTGTCAACATTTGTATTTCAAATTTCGTTCTAAGACTTTCCTATTACATTAAGGCGAAAATTGTTTCCTGGCCATTACAAGATTCTGATGGCAACTCACTGCTCCAAAGGAAGTATTGACAGTGTATTTTGAAGTTCACTTACCAAGAAAACCTACTTGGATTCAGATTTTCACTGCATCCTTTAGTATAATTATATAGCGTTTCACTCTTAGAAGACAGTATGGAGTTAAATGGGACATCTCTGTCTCTATCTAGCGCATACAAGTTGCCATTAGCCGCGTCCTTTTCTACCCTCGCTCTGTTGCCAGATTCCTAATAGCATGGTACAAATATTCATTTGTTATAAATTTCAGGTTTGAACACATTATCCTATGCAGAATTTTTTTCTCTATCAGGTTATATCCTTTTCAGAGTCATTATACATTTCTATAGGTCCAAATTTCTTCAGAAAACGTTTTTTTCAATAGAAGTCCGATATTTGCTGTTTCTACACTCATCACGCACTAACTAACAAACTAACTGCTAGAATGCATCTATATTTTTTTCTTAGGTAGAGTAAACTATAGTGCTACTACCTGCCTACTTTCAATTCTCTATGTTTACCCAGTTAAGTGTTATAATTTTTTAAATTAAATGTTTTCGGAAAATTTTATATATGTGCACTGCAAAAGTTACGCAGTGTGAAACTTTTTTGTTATTGAGTTTACATCAGGGAACCAGCGAGAACAAATGTTGAGGAAGGTTGGAGAAAGTTTTTAAAATAAACCAAAAGGCAGTAACCTCTTTCTTTTATCCAGTAGGGCAAACAAAAGGTATTCATCTATTCAGCGTCAGGCCTGACACAGAAGATAGTATAAGGAGCAGCACTAACATTAGTTCGAAAGAAGCCGTGTGTGTAACTGTGAGCTGTTATTGCGTTATTTGTTTAATATTTTTGTAAATATTTGTAGTTATGGAGGGTGAAGCTAGGAAGGGACGATATGTTGGTAAATAAAGAAGTAAGGAACGCCAAATAATTATGAATGTGTTAGATTATTTTTTAAGTAAAATGCGTTTAAGGCAGTAAAAGAAACAGCTAAGGCTGTTGAGTGTTCAGAAGCAGTAGTGTATAGGATTAAAAAGGAAGTAATGAAAGGACTTCTAAGAACGCCATCGAAAAAGAAAGCAAAAAGGGCGGGACTACACAAAACGCTAGGTTAACGCAATATGATTGAATAGTGCAAGGTGGAGTGCGGCGAATTGTTCATTCTTTACTGCTTGCAAATATTCCATCCACGCTGAATACCTATAATTTAGTCACAGTTCAACAGTGATGAGACCCTACCAAATTTCTCAAGGGCCACTCTGATTTGGGGTTCGAATATGAAAGAAAGGGTAACAAGTGCATATTAATAGAAAGAGACGATATCGATATCATCAGATGGCGACATAAATATCTAAAAGACGTAAAAGGTTTAGGGACCAGGGGAAATCAATTGTTTATACAGACGAGTCATTTGTAAATTTAGGTCATACAGTAACAAAGGCGTGGAGGGATACCAAAGTTAAAAGTGCCCGTCTCGTCAAGCAGCAATTGAAGGACTAAGTACAGGACTCAGGCCACCTCGAGTCGCTCGCGGAGAAAGATTCGCAACTAGTACATGTTGCAACACTGCGCTCCATTTAACGTGTACTGTCTTTTAAGGGTGAGACGCGCTTTAGTATACAGTTATCCTATCAGTACTGCAAGCCTACTAGTAAACTAAGTGATGAGGAATTGGAATCTTAAAGCTTTATACTTGATATGGTTACATTTAGTACAATGGAGTGACGACTTGTGTTTGTATTCAACATACACAAATCGTAAATGTAACAGCATTGTTTCTTGTGAAGGTGAATTACACTTGAAAAATTCATGACATGGCCGACACTCAAACCACAGCTCTTCCGCTCTCTGTGTTGGTGACTTTACATTAAATATGGGCACCGTGGTGCGATTTCCGTACTTGTATTAAAACTTTCCATCTGATTCAGCTATTTGGTTGCTAAATCATCTGCCACGTCACTTCAGTTTTGTATTGTGAGCATCATACCGCCCAACTGTAATAATAGGTAATAATGCGAAATTAAAGACTTCTGGAAACCATGTAATGTCATTGTATAAAATTGTTTTGAATCAATAAAATTAGAAGGGCTATTCATTCCCTCTTTATTTTCCTCCTACTTTTAATAATGAAGCTCTTATTAGCAGTAGGTAAACAGGACGAACTCATGTAAGATTTGAAGCTTTCACGGCGAGCGTTATTAATCAAGGCTTCAAGGGTTTCAGGTTAATATATCTGACACGGCTGATCACGCCTTGATTAATAAAAGCGCAAACTCAGTTTATTTTACCCACGCTGATTTTGTTTATCTGTGTTTATTACCTAAGTATAAAGCTCTGCTGGGAGAAAAAAGGGAGCAAACCGAAATACAGGATGTGTTATCCGAAAAGCACAAGACCTTCGGCAATAGAATAAGGAACACTGTTAAATGAGATAAACCCCACACCAACCCATCGCTGACAAAACGCGCTGGTATTAAAACGTTGTGTCTTATTTTATCGCTATTTCATTATTGTTTGTTTAAACTGGAGGCAGTAAATCTAAACACATTGTTACTGATAACAGAGTGGCCTGAGAGGGACAATTCAGTCCAATGTTGGCGAGTAAAATGAGAGCATTTCGCTCGAAGCTTTAGGGAGTCTGGTTGTATCCATCCATTAAACCACTAACCATGTGATCCGTGGATATGTTTTGTTTATCATTTGGTTTTAAATACACGAGGGCTAAAGAGAAAGCACGTAGGGTTTTCATGTTTGTTCACATAGAAAATAACCATTTTTAGTGAAGCAAATGAGATAAACTAAACTCCTGTTGTTTTAGTATCCTAAAGGTGTTGCACATCAAGCTCTACATAGAGTATGCAAGAATTGGCTCACTTCCTCTCCAGCGCCGTATCCCATGGATATACCGGAGGAAAGAATGTTAATACATCTTGAAGTAAAAAGTGAACCAACCATAAAGCACGAAAGCCGACATTCTACAACTTCGTAGCGTCCTTCCTGTCTTAAGCTCACACTCAAGTACTGGTTCCACAGTGTCCACCATTTTGTTTATCGCTGAGTGTGTTCAACGTGATTTGAATAAATTTTGCTTTAACAGACCCTCAGATCATATAACAAAGCAATAAAATCCCTCCGGATATTTTTCTATCACTTTACTGTCTCCCAAAATGTTACCACAAATATACAGATTTCTTCTCATCGTTTACAAAGTCTAGGACCATTTAGGGTAATTTCAAATAATAATTGTCCTTCTTGTAACCTTGCTCAGTCCTTTCAGTCTCTTTCTTCACTTCCCCTGTCTCTCATATACTAATTGCGACGTTATATTAATCACTCTCGACGCTCGTTGATCCTCTTTCGACGCACCTGCGTAACTTTCAGAGGACACACATACGCACAGCTGTCTCACACTCCGTTAAATCCCAAATTAAATTCTTGAGTGGAATACAATACTTACCCCCTTACTGTATGCAGACTGATTAGACAGTAAAAATACGTCAACAATTCAAATGTGTTTGCATTATGTATCTGGCAATAGCAAGCTGTTAAATTAATATATATAGAGCTATGTAAGGAACGATAAGAACGTACTCGTAGTGAATTCATACGAAATTACACGTGATAATTAAAGCGTGTTAATTATCCTAATTGTTTCACTGTCTCCGAAGCTAATTTAATATCTACGAATTAAAATCCATCCTAAGTACTACTGCGCGCAGCTTTTAACATCAGGGCCTCACTTAAGATTGCTTTTCTCAGAATGTTTGAGTTCTGTAAATGAGGAACGCGTTTATGTATGTTAAATACTTTCTGGGTCAACGATTCAGCAAGCAGAAATTGCCACAGTTGGAGAATTTAATCTTGACAACAAAAAGCTTTTCTGTCTCAGTTGTTAATCGAGTGCACTGTTACAAGCAACATGCATCTAAGGTACCTCTGCCTACCGCAGTTCACGATTTTCATTTAAGATAAAACCTTCCTGTTGCGAAGGAATTCCCTGTGCAGACTGTCGAAATGCTGCACAAATCCATTCTGAATTCAGTGAGTTGAAACTTGTTTGTTCATTTGTGTTAATGAAATGTAAGTACGTCAGAGAATGTCAAGAAACTTGGAACTGTCCCTTTGGGGATCAAGGAAAAGTAGAAGATGTTCTTACTGGTAGAAATGCATAGTCTCTTATAGCAATTTGTAGATTGTACCAAACAAATCCTTCGTGCGTCTGTCATATGGCTTTCTGTACTCACTAACAGGCCATAGACATCCCTAATGTACTGCAATGTAATTCCCTTAGCGATTCTTTTGCCGGTTATAGGGGTGTTTCAAGTTAAACGTTGCATGTGCGCATAGAGAACTAGGGAAAATGGAGAATTCGGAACGCCAAGAAAACAGAGAAAGACTCATAAATCGTAATTTATAAGAAAAAATTCACAAATGTGCTATTCCTAGGAAAGGCCACGCGCTTTCTTCAGTAAGGAATGCCAACTGCAGACAAATTTCAAGCAATCTATCAAAAAATATTACCGGAAATTCGATTTAGAGAATAAAATTATCAAAATAGATACCACTTCTCCCCTTTATCATAGTGATGGAGCTACAGATTAATCTGAATTTACTTTAATCATCCTGTATATAATTTAAACTCTGAAATTATTCTGATGGCGGTGGCGGTGGTGGTTGTGGCGGTGGCGGCGGCGGCGGCGGTGGCGGTGGCGGTGGCGGCGGCGGTGGCGGCGGCGGTGGCGGCGGCGGTGGCGGCGGCGGTGGCGGTGGCGGTGGCGGTGGCGGTGGCGGAAGTGCACCGCTGCTTCATTATAAACAGAGCACCTGACTCGACTTGCGTTAGTTTGTCCTCCCATCTAATAGGAGTGCGATTGCTTATTCATTCGTCTGTAGCTCAGCTGAAATATAAAATTAGTATTTCACACTAAAATTATTAGAATTGGTAATACCCTCTCCTGGCGCCGAGGGTTACAAAATGATTCATTTACATCGATTATGGATGGCCTGTGTAGTTATTTATGGTTACTACGGTAATCAGATGTTAACTTATTAATGTTAATTACTGGTAACTTGTTTATTCCTCCGTATTAGCTATGATTTCAACGTTTCTTGCGTGGTGTACGAACTAAGCACTTAGTTTTTTATTTCAAACATTTTCTAGACAATTTATGCACTGAATAACTTAAGTACATGGGAGACTCGTCTTTTATTGAATGTTGTAATGCACAAGCTGTACATATAAATTCATATAAGTAATGAAATTGACTGCAGTCGATCCTATATATATATATATATATTTACAACAGTAAATGAGCATGTTGCTTTCAAATGGTAGAACATGCAGTTTTAGTTCTATTTGATGGAAATTATAAAAATAATGTTTCATTACTTCTGTTTATATAGCTACAAAACATCTGTTTAAAAAGGGAGCAGTTACATGTATTTAAACTGTCTGCATTTATACTCAATAAATTAAAGACTTCTTGTACTATTCAATGAATGTTTGTGCAATAACAGTTTTTCATACGCTTGATGAAACATTTAAAACCATGGATATTTAGAGTGGAGGGTAAAAGGGATGAAGGGTGTTTCTCAGAATAACAAATCAAATTAGTTCATATAATCTGACGATGAACTTAATTGTAATAAAAATGTGAGTATGAAGTTTACATTTGTGCTTAAAACCGTCATGTAGGGGAGAAGAGTTCAGAATACGTAAGCTTTTTCCACTTGTCGATAGTAATTACATATTATGTTAGTCCCATATCCATATACAAATGCTTCTTTTAAGAAGCTGTTGATGTTTCTGTTCGTAGTTTACCTGATTGAAAGTGGTGATGTTGATTGAGGTGCATTAACCATCACATGATCATTTTCAAAACATTTTTCTTTGGTATGAATATGATAACGTTAATATTAAACGGTGTAGGTGCTAGTATCCGAAAGAAAACAAATTGTCTAAAGAAAACTGTTAATCCTGAATTGTGTGCGAAAATGTCGCTGAGGGAGAGAGAATGTGTGTGTGTGTGTGTGTGTGTGTGTGTGTGTGTGTGTGTGTGCGTGCGTGTGTGTGTGCGTGTGTGTGTGTGTGTGTGCGCGTGCATAAATTAATTTCATTGGCGGTTTTTTCATATTCCTGCCATCAAATTTACTTGGATACCATTACAAAAACATACTCTTGATTTTTGCTGTAAATGTGTCTCAATATTATGTCATTCCAACTTTAAGACCTCATCAGCCAATTCACTCCAATTTCTTCGTTTATTGATCATTAGACTATATATTTTATCTGATATGGATAACCTTTGAAGATTTTTTATTTAGAACTAAAAGAAAATTACTTTAAAACTTTTGAAAATATTGCCGTCACCCATTTTTGAATTGATGTATAAATATGTAATTTAAACGTAAAATAAGGGAAATAAAGCGACAAAGTTGGGATAAATATGTGAACAACTTACAGCATGACCTTCATGGACGACAAGAAGAAGTATATAAAGTCCTAAAACAGTTAAATGAAACTGAAAAAGATAAACTGCAACAACCCAATTAAGACTGAAGAATGGAACAAATATTATAATAAATTATGGACTGATTCAGACGAACATAAATTAGTAACAACATATGTTAATAAATATGTAGATTTAATAAGTATGGATGAACTAAAAGAAACTATAAAAATTTTCAAAAACAAAAAAGTCCAGGAACTGATGGTTTGAATATGGAACTATTTAAATATGCCTCGGCTAAATTCCAGACTAGACTTTTGAATTTCATCAATATATGTTGGAAAAATGGGCATTTACCAGAGGAATGGAATATTGCATTGATATGTCCGATTTTTAAAAAGGGAGACCGAAATGAATGTGATAATTATAGAGGAATCAATCTTTTAAACTCAGGTTACAAGATCTATGCAAAAATCATAACACAAAGAATTGCTCCAATCTCAGAAACTAAATTGTATGATTCACAAAATGGATTTAGAAAAGGGCGTTCCTGCAATGATTGTATCTTCACAATAACACAGATTATGGAGAAACGACAAGAATATAATCTACCAACTCTAATAGCCTTTATAGACTATGTAAAAGCTTTTGATACAGTAAAAAGAAATCTGCTACGGGAAATAATGATGAAAAATGGATTTCCTCAACATTTAGTAAGAACAGTACAAAGTATGTATATAAATACAAAATATAAATTGGAGAAATCCATAGAGAAAGAAAACCTAGTAGAGAATAATTTAGGACTAAGACAGGGGTGTCCATTGTCACCTACCCTATTTAATATATATATATATTAATGACGCAGTTGTACGATGGCAAACTATGTTCAGAACACATTTTAAAATAAAGGGGAGAAAACTTGACACATTGCTGTTTGCTGGTGACCAGATTTTAATTGCGGAGACGGAAGATCACTTACAAAGAGCCATACATGAATTAAATAATATTACAAGAGAATATAATCTTCAAATTTCATATGAAAAAACAAAAATAATGGCCTTTATAGGAACAAACCATTTAAGAGCAAAAATTTGCATAAATGATAAACCTATCCATCAACAAAGTGA
The DNA here is from genome assembly GCA_030765045.1 of Tenodera sinensis. Classification (NCBI taxonomy): domain Eukaryota; kingdom Metazoa; phylum Arthropoda; class Insecta; order Mantodea; family Mantidae; genus Tenodera; species Tenodera sinensis. The sequence goes on from CM060971.1 coordinate 73,504,804, forward strand.
TTTTAATTATCTTGGCAATAGAGATATACAAAACAAAATAAACAAATTCCAAACAATATGTGGCACAATATAAAGAACTTTTAAAAATTGTAATCGTCAAACTTTGTTAAAACTGTATAACATAATGGCGATCCCAACCCTGCTTTATGGGTGTGAAAACTGGGTCTTGACTATCTCACAACAGAAGAAAGTGGAGGCTGCTGAGATGAAATTTCTGAGACAGGTGACAGGTTATAGACTCATAGACAAGAAAAGAAACGAGGATATTAGAAGAGAATTGGGAATTCAGAGTCTAAATGAAACAATCATTGCATACAGGCAAAAATGGCAAGATCATGTGCAGAGAATGACCGAAGACCGTACACCACAAATAGTGCACAAGTATAAACCTGTAGGTAGAAGAAATGTTGGCAGGCCACGAATGAGATGGTCTGATCAATTTCCTTGAAGTCGGAACGAGCCACAAGGCTTATACCGTGATGATGATGGTGATGATGATGATCAGTACATTTCTGTCGTTACGGACAGACTTTATACAGTAACAAAGCTGAAGGACATGGGAAAGACAACTAACAACTTTCAAACACTAGTAGTAACCAAGTATCATACTCAATCGTCTTAATAACAGACCGCGAGAATGTGCTAAGGTGCCTAATTTTGGAATATTTAAACAATTTTATTATTTTATCATTTAGTTTAATACTTTTAAGTGTATATATTCAGATATTTTCTGAAAAATCCCTGCCTTGGCTTGAAGGTGAAAGAGGGTGAGATATTTTATAGAATATTTTGTTTTATTAAGTTTTTTGCTATAATCTGTTTCATTCAACGTTTCAGTGGGTGCCTTGGGGGCGGGTGTCTTAGTCCAACTCCAGTCTTCTGCAGTATGTCATTTCCAGTTCGGTTTGATTTATTTTCTCCTGCGACGTCTGTTTACTCCGGGATATACCACTATCCTCTCTGTGTGTTAATGCTTGACGGATGTATAGACGACTTAGAACTACAGTATTTGTGCAATAAAATGCCGTGTTCGTTATTTTTATTCAGGTAATAATCAGGTGGTTTATATTTATTCAATTATATGTATGCCGTCCCATAATCACGCACGAAAAGTCAGCGTCAGCGTCAAAGTCAGCGTCACGCGGTTGCTGTTGGATGAATTGTGTAGAATGGAAAGCTGAATCTATAAAGCAAAAGCTCTCAGCGGATATTCTTTATGAAACTATTATACTTGTTTTTGTTGTTGTGTTTTTAGATTTGTAGATAAGTAAATATGGAGAATTATTCCCATTAAACATTTTTAAAAAGGTTTCGTTACTGTCAAGAAGACCTAACTTAAGCTACTTATGAGGTTTTCAAATATGTCAGTCATAATTGTAAAAGGTATCTGCTGCACTGTGTTACTTGGTACAATATTTATAATTTACAACATAGCATGATTCCAGTGGTGCCAGAGATACGCCAAGCCATTCGCCAGGAAGTTTCTCGATATACATTTTCACACAGGCATCCCTGAGTTTGGGAGTTTTCCGCTTCTTGTCAACATTTGTATTTTCCATTTCCTTCCATCACATTCGTATTAGATTAAGGCGAAAACTGTTTCCTGGCCATTACAACATTTTGATAGAATACTCACTGCTCCAAAGGAAATGTTGCCAATATTTTTTTGAAGTTCAGTTACCAAAATCAACGTATTTGCCTTGAGATTTTCACCCATTCTTAAATATAATTAATATACTAATGTAGTTATGCTATTATTTCAGGCTACTCAGTAATATAGCTTTAGTTTATAGCTTTAACCTGGAGAAGTTTACATAAATTATAATGGAGTGACGATTTATGCACATTTAAGAAGCACTATTTAACTCCAAACCCACGTAAAATGTATCATTGAAAGCTAATACACTGTCGCTTTTCTTGAAGTGCTTAATCCGTCATGGGTGTTTCTGGCTTACAATAAAATGCACGTTTGAAATCAATATACTGTTGTCCATAATTTAACGTTTCTAACATACTATCTCTAGCTCATCTATAATATCCTAACACAGTTTATATATTACTTATTTATTTGTTTATTTATTCAATATTCTAAAGATCTTTGACTGACACTGCTCCTACGAAACGCACATATATCGGTGATTACGTGAAATATCGCTATGGATTGCCTGTGCAATTAGTCAATCGAGATATGTGTACGATTTTCGTATATCAAATAAGCTTGGCTTTACTCGACGAGTTTTTGTCTTTTTGCTTCTCATTGAAGGTCTATGTAGTTCAATCAGAAAGATACATTAAAGGTGTTCGGCTCTGGATCGTTAATTTTTATTACGAGATTTCACTGGAAATATGTTTTGAGGCCTCCTGAATAAACAAAAATCACATTTTTAGAAAAAGGTGTGTGTGCGTGTGCGTGCGCGTGTGGGTGTGTGTGTGTGTGTGTGTGTGGGGGGGGGGGGGGGCTGAACAGCATAATTCAAAAACTAAATGCCGCTTACAATGGCAAATGAAACGTGTATTTTGAATTTTCTGCCCATTTAGTCCTGTTTACTATTGATGACTTTTGCACAACTGGTAAACCATAAAATAGAGACCAAATCTTACTGTACAAAAATGTAGATCTACTTAAAACACACAAGTTATGCCCAAATGCATTTTTTGGTGGAGTGAACCATTGAAGAAATATTCCTTTTTATTTTTACGAATTTTGTAATTCTTGAACTTTTCTCAAATGGAAGTTCATTATAAACTTTTTTCTCTCTTGGTCTTGCAAAGAGAATGGAATTTCAAAGCCTTCATAGAGGACCAGCTTTAAAAGATTTGACTATCGCTCAAAGCCTACTGTATTCCCATATTTCCCTTGTATCTACAATAAAATGAGCAATAAGATAATTTCTGCAAATGTTTGTCTTGCCTAACATGAAGAATATACAGGGTTGGAGACATTTGATGCCCCAAATTAAAATATCTAATTAGCCTGTTAAAATATATGTAAGTTTTACCTGTATTCTTTGTTTTTGCAGAAGAAAGCTTTAAACTGCTATGTATTTGGCAACAGCACTCTTCGGTAATGTCTCCAACATGTGCTCCCTATCCGACCAGCAGGTTGTTGGCAATTGTGATGAAGTGGGCAAAAAGAAGATCGCGTGCGTACCTCTACGGGTTCTCTCTGTTTATGCCACGGTAGCTCAGCCAGTGCGGTAGTCCTCTTTGCGTCGAACGTCCCTGCCTGGGATCGCAGCTGGTATTCCCGGATTGCTGCTTCTGCTGCTGTCGGCTCCATTGATTTACTTAGGATTAAGTAATCGGATTTAAGGTAGGCATGGGTCGAGGATTTAGGTCTTCCTCAGGCGCGAGGTAGGATGATAGTACACAGCACTGTCTTCACACATTCACACATTCACACATTTATTTTGCCACCAACATAAAATGCCTCGAAAAACCTGGGCGAATTTCTGTTAATCTGCCTTAAAGCTTCCAGTATCGTCCCAGTAATTACCGCATCCTTATGCTAATCTCCTCGTCGTTGCATTTCTTTTTACCAACTTCCGTGACTACGACGTTTTGGCGCGAATCTAGGTCTACGTTAGTCACAGGCAATCTCCACCAGAACAAGTTCCGGTCCTACCGACTTTTCAGTATTTATGTCTGTCACCCATGTCACTTTGGTGCATTTCTCCCTTCCATGGATCGACTTTTAGCGCGGTTAATTTCAAATTTGGTATTCTCTGCCTTTGGATTGATTGCTTTCTTCTTACGTCTTACGTCTTAGGTCTTACGTGCAATTCACTGCCTTTACCGTTACTTCGGAGAGTATATTTCCCCAGCTGTGGCCTTGGGTGGTATCAATACTGACGCATACGTTCCTCTCCGTCGAAGACGTCGCCTTTAAGACCTATAAGATCTCGTGTTTGGTGTCCGGACTAGCTCTAGCAAGAGGTCCTAATCTGCAGGGTGTGCGTGAGTTATGGTAGGAATGGAACCAAACGAAGAATCAACCAACATATAACTTTATTTGTAAATTTCCAGATTTGTAGAGAACTACGATATTTAAATAGAATGTAACTTTGTAACTTCAACTACAACGTTATAACACTTTGACTTTGTTACCCTTTAGCAACCGCCGAATTATGTATACGCGCTAGCTTACGTACAACTCCCAAGTTGCATGTGCGTTATCTCGACTCGATTCGAGACGAGTGTGTGTTGCGTTGCATTTGTTTTTGCGCGAGCAACACGAAGGAAGCGATTTCCATTGGCTAACTTTAGAGCACGTCATGGTAAGATAGGAATCAGCCCGCGGAATCACTATGGCGTAGTACAAGCAACAATTGTAGCCTTATCACTCATTTAAATCTACCTAGGCTTCCATTCTTGAGACATTAATCTATTCAGTTTTATTACGTCTTCCGCTTAACTATTGACTAGAATCTCCTTTTGTTTCTTTCTATTATCAAATATATATATATATATATATATATATATATATATATATATATATATATATTGACATTATAATTTCGGTTTCAATACAAAGCCGAACCTTAGCCAAAATATCACAAAAGATGTGTATCCCTTCCTATGTCACTTTCGCAGAAACGCACCCAGGTTCTTGTGCACAATATTTTCAAGTTCACAAGTTTTAAGTTACCCAGATATACAAAATATACTTATATTGGTCTCAGATTACGTTCTAGTCTTATGATTATAGCAATGCATAAACCGAAGTTCTCGTCTCAACTGTAAATAGAGCTCTTAGTGTCGAAGCCTACGCGAGCTCATTTACAGGTGCGAAGCATGGATTTGTATGATGGGTAGGCTGAATTTCTTGTAAATGTACATTTAACAATCTTTTACTTTTAATCTATAACTTTTTTCATAACTTTGTCTGAAAAAATAAGCAGCATCTGTTATTAGAAGATCCACAATATTCATTATTATGAAACTATAAACGTATCCATGTTGCGGTGGTGAAGGGGGGTTGAAACGCTGCTTAGCACCTTATTGGAGTGATGTAGGAAGGAGTGATTTAGGCCAGTTTAACAGGTGGTGAAGGCTGAACTTCGCTATGGATGTAAACGGATTTGCTGATGACATTGCAAGCAGCATCTTTAGGTAAACATTTTGCCATGTCATCATGAAATGTTTTTCGTATAACAAGCAATTTATGCGATTTAAAGCGTACGTTTTTCGCATGTTATCCTACCTATCCTTACGAGCTTGTTAAGGTATACAACAAACCTTTAACTCTGCACAAACTAATAATGCTTAAACTGCATCATTACTAAAGGCTGCCATTATAATAGCCTCCTGTCCTGTGATGTTCTTCATGTGTAATGTTGCACATACAAAGCTCTCGGGTTGCACTTCCATTATCAATAATTGCATCATTTCTGTGACGTCTATCTCTTTGTGCCTCCTACCAGCTATTAGTCTTGCGTGTGCGGAGCTAAGGTGACGTGATATTCCTAGTTAACAGCTGCTTTGAACAGCATGCCAGACTACATAGCATTTGCCACTATCATAGTGTCTGAACTGTTTACGACAACAAGACTGGGAATATCATGACGTTTGGAAATTTCTTGAATATTCTGGGAATGTCATTACAGGACCTCATTCTGGATGGGTTTTGTATAAACGGTAAACAGCAACAGGCAGACAAAAACGTACTAAATAAAAGCGTGGATCTTGTTAAAATACACAATTTATGCCAAATACATATTTTTCTCTTTGTATGAACTATTACTGATATATGCTTCATTATTTGTTTGAATTTGGCAATACTTACACTTTCCTCAATAGGAATACGTTATTCGTTTTTTTATCTCTTGGCCTTGCAAAGAGAGCGGCATTTCAAAGGTATCACATAGCAACCAGCTCTTAAAATATTCCACTATCACTTAAAGCCTACTGTATTCCCATATTCCCCTTACACATACCAGAGAATTGGCAATACGATAATCTCTGAAAATACTTGTCGATTAAAAGCTAGTTGATAGAGAAATAACTGTTTGTGTATAACAGTGAGTTTGACTCTAAAAATATTTGCGAACAGAGTTTCTCCAAATTGAACTATATTAAAAGTCTGTATCGCTATAAGTTACGCGACGGTCACTTGGTGTATCTTCTAAGCCTATGCACTTCAACTTTGTCGAGCAGTACCAAAGAAGTCACTAATGAACAGATGTTTATCGCGTAAGATTTAAAAGTTCTTTCTAAGTCAAATGCAATGCAGACATAACCAAACCGCCACTGGTACAATTGAATGTTAAGACTAGCACTGTGTGCATACAGCGGAAGGAGGTAAATCCTAGTTCGCCTCTTTCTTAAAATTTGGATATCGCTGAATAAGGGTTTAAGCATACCTATTTAATGCGTAATAAAGGGAACGTCAAAGTAAACCTCTTCGACTGCGCCATTTTCTTAACAACCTAACAAACTTAACTTTTTCTTTTCATTTCTCTTTTCGTGTTTTCGTTTCTGCGAAATGTTTTATCGGTGATCCTTAAAGACCTGAACCTGGGATCGTCAATGCAAATTCTGATTCAAAACTTATTTTAAATTCCCAAGTGCGGGCAAGCTCATAAGACATAACTCATTTTACGGAGCTGTTACGAACTATTCTCTATTCTTTTCTCCCGAATATTAACTTCCCTTTGCTGTATAATGTCCGCAGATATCGTACTATATAAATCCTGCAGCATTCCTTTCTTGCATTACACTATTCCTTTTCTACTTGGCTTTCCTAGAAAACATTGTTTCCTCTTTTTAGCCTTGTGCATTTATGAGATAAGGCTAACGTCTGTATTATTTGAGTATGTACCTATGCATGAAGAGGATTGATCTCCAGTACTAGCTTTATTTTCTACAGCCCTTTGTTTCCGAATATCGATACAATGAACAAATCCGCTCATCTGAAGACATCCGGAAAAGCATGCTTTCTAGGGGAGAGCGGCAAATCTTCGCATACGCTCTGCATCATTTTAAACAGGACAGAGGAAGGGAAGAAACGACAAACATAATCTGGTCTATTTATCTGTAAGAGAGAAGAAAGTGGGTAAACATCTTACTCGGCAAAGTATTCAAACTATTTCCTACGTATTTCCAGTACTTTTGGTCTCTGTATTACCTACTTATGGTAAGCGGAAGCAGTATTTTATTCCCTGCAACAATTCGAAACCCAGACTTAACCGGAAATGCACAGTTTGAAGAAAATGAATTTAGAGCGTGTGAAAGTGGTGTAATCTATTGTACAGTAAACCCAAAGACCTAAAATCCACCCAACCTGCCCATTAGAACAAAGATAGTTGTAAATAACCATTGCCTAGAACAGGTGAGCCATTTTAACTACTTGGGGACTGATGTTAGTTATGACAAGGAATATAACGTGGACAATAAAGTATCCGAATTTCAAAGAGTGTGTGAAACAATAAATAGGACAAAGAAACAAAGCACGTAAAGAAGCAAAATTAAAGTTTTACAAAGTTATGACTGCATCTATACCAGCATAAGAAACTCAAACTTGGACATTAACTAAAAAACCAACAGAGTAAAATACAGCCTCAGAAATGAAATTCTTAAGAAGTGTGAAGTGATTTACGAAGAGAGACCTAATAACAAATGTAAGTATTCGAGTTAGGAATTATTAATATAAATGACAGGCTAAAAGCTTACAAACAAAAATGGAAGGAGCATGTCGAAAGAATGCCAGATACCAGATTTTCTAAACAAATAATGCATTATCATCCTAAAGGTAGAAGATTGGTAGGTAGACTCACGAAACGATGGCTGGAGTGCTTTGAAGGCGGAACAGGCACTTGACTGCCTATGCCATGAAGTGAAGAAGAAGAATAAGAAAAAGAAAAAGAAGACTGTGATTGTCGCAGTGCGACATATCTTTGTGTTAGTCATTTAAGGTGTGAATATTTGCGCCCTTTTCACTTAGTTTTATTAATATTTTAAAACTATTAAGTAATGATTGCTTGCAAATTACAATATAATAGTATTACGGATTATAATAATTTGAATTTATTTTCCTAATTAATTCCTACGTTGTGCCAAGTTATAATATTTTTTCCTTCTTCATCATCATCATCATCATCATCATCATTGTTATTGTTATAGTTATTGTTATAGTTATTGCTATTGCTATTGTTATTGTTATTATTATTCTCGTACACTTGAATACGTAATACGTTAATAACTCTCTCTCTCTTTTTTCCTTTGTAATTAAGTGTATGTTAAATCTAATGGTAAATTATGGGTGAGTGCCACCATGCTCAAGGATTGCTTTCTCGCGATATACGTAGGTATATATTATTTATATACACCGATAAACACCACACGGAGCGAATGGAAGCTTTGCTAGTGACTTCTACATCTAACTTCTCCCCCGCTGGGATTGAATCTGCAACTGAACTCCAGCATGGTAGCCACAACACACTAGAACTGTAGCAACATAACATGTAGCATGATTATTTTTGTAACATTGCGTCTTGCGTATTGCGGAAGAATGTCGTAACTTTTTGTACCCCACATATGACCGGATGAATTTCGCTTAGCACAATACATATTTTTGTTCACTTCTGCTACATAACGTTCGTAACAAAATACGGTTTAACCTCCGAGCAAGGAAGTTGAAGTTGTAGCGGCGCAATAATTTATCCACCTCAGCGCCATGTTCTCTGCGAATTTGCCCTCAGTATATTTACCAAGCAATGTACCAGGTCATTGTGGCCCCTTGCGCTAGCAGAAACCGCGATATTGACAATTCTCCCTCAAGAACACTTCTGCTACCAAATCTGGGACCCTATTCTGTTTGTTGTTGTCCCTTGAGAGGGGCTTTGCAGACCCGCTGCTGCAGTTTAATGCTCGAATGATGCCGGTGATGATGCCCCGGTCCCAGCAGCTGGACCATTTTCAGAATAGCGATATGAGAGAACTTTTCGTCTCTGTTTGTGTATTTTGTTTGCTGATGCTAAGTATACCTTTCTATATTTTTAAACCTCTAAAATGACGAAACAAAGTTACTCCTTTAAAATAATTTCAGAAGAAAAAACTGATGTGTTGCACTCACATGACTTTCCCTACTCCTGTACTAACTATTACTTGAAGCTCTTATTCCTCTATCTTCTTCATGTTAGTCGAGATAAACATTTGCACAAATTATTTTATTAATACTTTTATTGTAGGTGCAAGCGGAATATGGGAATGTAGTAGGCTTTAAACGATAGTCAAATCTTTTAAAGCTTTGAAATTCCACTCTCTTTGCACGGCCAGGAAATAAAAAGTGAATAACAACCTTCCATTTAGAAATATTTAAGTATTGCAAAATTCGCACAAGTAACGAGGAATACTCCGAAGTGGTTCACTCCACAAAAAAAAATTTAATTGGATGTAACTTGTGTGGTTTAATGAGAATCTACAATTGTGTATAGTAGATTTAGTCTACTCTTGATGACTTTTGCATAACTGGTAAACCGTAAGAACTAAGCAGGACATGGGCTATGGGCAGAAAATTCAAAATACAAATTTCATTTGCCATAAAAATATTTTAAACATATAGTATTTTTATCAGTTAAAGCCATTTTTTAAGAAAATAAAATATTTGAAAATGTTTGCATGTAGAGGGTGTTCAGGGTGGAGGAATTTTCTTCAAAATCCCGTGGTCTTGACACAACTTTGGTTTCTTAATTGACTTTTCGTTTTTGAGTTGGCTATGGGGACATTCAAAGACGTTGATGTGTGTCAAACCCATCGAAAATGTGCAACGTTGCACATTTTTGTAAAATGCCTCATATCTCAACACGTATTCTTTCCGGGTATATGATTCCAGAAACATTTATTCGAGTTTTGACCAATTCCAACTCCTGTTGCAATATCGGACACCCTTTTTTAAACACCTATATATGACAGTTTAATCAAAACCGCGCGTCATTTTTGAGAAAGCCAGAAACATGGAAACATTTTCAATCTAAACTGTAGTTTTAGGTTAGAGAATTTCCTCGAGCATATCCTGCCGTATCCTTAAAATATGCCGAACTTTAAGGGACTTGTCATTCTTCAGTTATCCTGTTCACAGATACACTATTTGTATTATATTATTATTATTATTATTATTATTATTATTATTATTATTATTATTATTATTATTATTATTATTATTATTATTATTATTATTATTATTATTATTATTATTATTATTATTATTATTATTATTATTATTATTATTATTATTATTATTATTATTATTATTATTATTATTATTATTATTATTGGTGTTGTTATTGTTATCATTATCATCATCCGAGAGTGTCCGACGAATTATTTAGACGATTCATACATTTATGGCAAAAAGATGAAAAAAGTTGACGACTTCCGATATTCAGGCTCAATTTTAGAACAAGAAGGAACATCAAACACGGATATCAACTGTAAAATTAACAATGGGAAGAAAGTGATTGGAAAATTAAATTCAGTTTTATGGAGTAGAAATAGCATTTCCAATACTAAAAGGATGATTTTCAAAACAATATAACAAAGCACATTTTGCTTTGGAGTGGAAACATGGCCCTACGTCAAAAACTCATCAAGAAGTTGAATGCAGTGGAGGTGAACTTCTGGAGAATGTCAGCCAGAATCTCCAGTAAAGACAAAATAAAGAACACAAATACAACTGATGAAAGTAGAAGAAGATAGCTGTGTTACAACTGAAAAGAGAAGACGGCCATGTACGTATTGAAGTAGGAAGAATACGCAGAATCGTGCAAGAATAGGGAATTAGGAGGAACAGACAGTGAGGAAGATCCGTTATAAGCTGGATACAAAAGTACATATGTCAATGGAGAGATTTGGTGCCACCGAAGAAAACGTGCATGATAGAAATAAATGACTTTGTATTACCTATACGAGCACAGCGACGAGTTTGTATGGTAGTACTTAATCTACAAAATTATTTTGTTATATGGTTATATAATTGAATTACATTTGTATATTGTTCTGTTGGGATCTCAAAGCTTTACAAGATTTGACTATCGTTGAAGGCCTACTGTTCTAATATTCCCCTTTTGCCTACAAGGAACTTAGCAATACACGAAGAAGATAGAGGTATAATAGTTTATAAGAATGCTTAGTACAAGAGTAGAGAAAGTCATGTGAGTGCAACACATCAGATTTTGTCATTACTTTCTCTACTGGTAAGTAGAGGAAGTATTGTATTCGACCCAAAAATTCAAGATTTCACCGGAAATATATGTTTTGAGGCCCCCTGAATACAAAAAAAGATCATTTTTAGAAAAAGATCCGTGTGTGTGTGTGTGTGTGTGTGTGTGTGTGTGTGTGTGTGTCTGTTTGTGTTTGTGTGTCTGTCAGACTGTGGAAAGCATAACTCAAAAACGAAAAGTCGGTTAAAAACCAAAGTTGTATTTAAGTTTAATGTCTTTCAAGGATGCGACACGAAGATTTTGAACAAAATGGCCCCACCCTAAACTACCCTTTACATGGAACAGTTTTTGAATATTTTGATTTTCTTGAATCTGACTCGATTTTGATTAAAATGCCATATATTTGAGGTATTTGGATGAGAAATGGAATCTTGAATTTTCTGGCTATAGCCCCTGTGGTCGCATCTACTCCGGACGACTTTGGCATAACTGGTAAACCGTTAGAGATAGACCAAATCATACTATACAAAAATATAGGTCTTCCTAAAATACATCATTTATGTCTAAATGAATTTTCTTGTAGGGAACTCATCCGTGTTATGCGTATGAGTTTCGGAAAACTTGAAACTTTCGTGAAATGGAATATCGTTAATTTTTTTATATGTTAAGTGTGCAAAGAGAACGGAATCTCAAAGATTTAAAAGATTTGACTATCGCTCAAAGCCTACTGTATTCTAATATTCCCGTTACATTTACAAGGAAATAAGCAATAAGAGAATTTGTACAAATGTTTATCTCAACTAACACGAAGAAGATATAGGAATACGAGTTTGTAAGAATGGTACAAGAATAGTACAAGAATGGAGAAAGTCATACGAGTGCAACACATAAGATTTTTCTATATAAAATATGCTATACTGCTACAGAGGTTAAGGGGGCTGTGCAAATAAAGCAATAAAAATATCACCGTACTGACGAGTGTTGGAGCATCTATCGATTGACTCACATAATTGGGAAAATTTCCCTCATCTGGCTTGCAGTGTGGACACGGTTTCACAGAAATGTGAATTTCTGTGATCTATAGTTCTAAAGCGTTCCTGAACTGAATGCAACTAGGACATACATCCAAGAATTGAACTTCAAAGGAGAAATGAATGGAATCCAACAACTATCATCGTTTAGGGTGGAATTGTTGTGTTCCTGACACACTATTGTGACCGAGTAAAATGTATGGAAGTTAAAGGGGGATCGATGACAGTTTCTAAAATGGTGCATTATTTGCTATTGCTGTCATATTAAAGCTTTAAAAATTAGAATTATTTTTGCGTGTTTTATACTTGTTCAAAATAAATTATATTTGATTTCCAGATGTTAGTGCGTTACGCATTTAGACGTAATATGGGCGTGATTAATGTATATCCTTCAAAAAATAATTCATAACTTTGTGAGCGAACTTACTAGACAACAAAAACTTAGCTTAGCTTTTAGCTTATTTAAGTTTCATGGATTGGTGGTTTCATGATGCTTCTATTACGTTTGATACTATGTAAAATATAGTGAGTGATTATACCGGAATATTTAGGTGTGATAACTGGAAAGAACGCAGCGACAATTGAAACACACTTTACACACAGAGCATAATTTTATTGTTAGTGGTATATAGATATGTAAATTATTTAGAACGTACGGAAATATACCTTCGTTTGGGAAGTGGACCCGTAAATATATAGTAAAAATATTCGCCAGCCTGTCACCCGAGAAATCCTCTGTAAACCTGGAGCTCATTTCCAATACAATAGAACCTCGGATTGTAGGTGAAAACTAGGGTATTCATGAGACCTACGTTATCTTGATGTTGCATCAGTTTTCATGGAATTGGGTATTTTCAAAATTTGTGGAGAAGGTATAGATGGGTGTCATACAACTATTCATTCAAGCACTTATGTTAATAAAATCTATTCACGAACAGGAGTAAACTAAAGGTAATCTGATGGGCAGAAGGAATGCAGACGTTATGTGGAAGCTCTATGTACATTTCTGGTAGGAACCGGGCCTTAGTTTCGTGATGGGTAAACTGGAGCAAATGTCTCATTAATAACAAATGTTATTCTGTAACATGTTAAACATACATGGAACCAATTCATAAACTCGTTGGCCGAAATCTGGAATCCAATAACCATATACAGGAATACCAGGAGTAGAGGATTATCAATAGCAAAACCACGAGGGTTTCATATACTTTTGCGAGTGGGAAGCATGAGAAAAATTATCCAAAGTATGAAAACCTTGAGTGGTATTTGTTTAAACCCTTCCATATAATAATATATCATTTATTTAGTACTACTTAATATTAATAGTGATTTAAAATGAAAAAACTTGCAATAACTTTCATACATAACATTTATTTTCACAATCGGCACTACAACTAATCCATCAGGCTGGAAGAACAACAATAATGATAGCGTTTAATGAAGTAAATGAGGAATTAGACATATGATGAACATAAGTGAATGAATTTGTGTTAGTAGGCCATTCATTAAATATAGGTCTGGTATATTTAATATTGCAGTTGTTAGACTTCGCCTCTTCAGTAAAATTATTTTGCATAATACATAATGTCCCTTAAAAAATAGTATTAGAGTTTTCCAATTAGCTAGGAATAATGGCGGCACAATGCAACAAACAGGCTAGTAAAACTACTCCATTTTAACAGAAAGAAAATATGTGCCATTTATGGACTTGTAAGTTTATATTTTGCCTTTATTTGAAAAAATCAGTATACTCATGAGAATACATGATCATCATTCACCATGAAATGGCAAAGTTTAAAACACAGCAGAGAAACTTACCCGAGTTGATTAAATTCAAGGAACAGAGCCGATATTAAAATTTTGAGTGCTGGACACCCGAACTCATGTCTGAAGCTACTTCTTCTTCTTCTTCTTCTTCTTCTTTGTTCCTAATATTAGCATCAGACATGTTACGACCTTACATGTATCGCGAAATTCCCATTATCCTTATTTTAGCTTAGTATACAAAATTATACAAATTATTTTGCAGGCATGTCTTAATTTAATTAGCCTGAGAGAAAAGATGTCTTGCATATCTGTTGTTGAATTTGTCCAACCTTTTCAACATGAGTTGGGAATATAATTTTAGCTGAACTAATGGTTTTAACTATTGCAAAAAATCCGAAATTCTTGTAGTTCTTCTGAAGATTTCTAGCTAATAATTTATAAACTGTGGTACAAGAAGCATTTTGAATAGTGGTACATGTTGAAAACATCTTATATCGTACTCCCCTGACTTTCTTTATTCTCTACTCCACAATCTATGATTACCAACGCTTATTGTTCTATCTCCTTCATCTCCATGGATATAAAGATTTGTAGAAATTATTTTGTTATATATGTCATTGTAAATAGGGAAATAATGATACTTAAACTTTTTAAGAGCTTGCCGCTATATTATATCTTTCAAATTACCATCTCTTTGAATAACCAGGTGAAAAATCTGATGTGGTGTACTCATATGACTTCCTCTACTCTCGTACCAACCATTATTATAAACTCTTATTCCTATATCTTTTTTGTATTACTTGAGATAAACATTTACAGAAATTACCTTTTGCTTATTTCCTTGTAGGTGCTAGGGGGATATTAGAATACAGTAGGCTTTGAGCGATAGTCAATTTTTTTAGCTTTGAGATCCCGTTATCTTTGCACGCTTAAAATGTAAAAAAATCTGATGTGTTGCACTCACATGAGTTTCTGTACTCTTGTGCTAACCATTCTTACAAACTCTTAGTCCTATATCTTCAGACATAAATTGTTTGCTTGAGCGAGACCTACATTTTTTGTACAGTAAGATTTTGTCTCTCTTACGGTTTACGAGTTATTGAAAAGTCACCCAGAGGAAACAGGATTATATAGGTTACAACCAGAAATTCAAAATGTGCATTTCATTTTTCATGAAACTATCTGAAACATGTGGCATTTTAATCAAAATCGTTAGAGCCATTTTCAAGAAAATCTAAATTTTCCAAAAAGTTTCCATGTAAAGGGTGGGTTAGGGTGGGACAATTTTCTTAAAAATCTTAGTGTCACATTCTTGAAACACATTGAACATAAATACCAACTTTGCCTTTTAACCGACTTTTGGTTTTTGAGTTATGCTGTCCACAGACTGACACACACACACACACGCGCGCGCGTTTTTCCAGAATGGTTTTTTTTTTTTTTTTTTTTTTTGGGGGGGGGGGAGTGGGGATTCGGAGAGTCTCTAAATCTGTACTTCCCGAAAAATCCCAGTATCAAATTTTAGGGTATGTAATAGGGAAAATAAAAAGGGAACAGAGAAAAAGGCTTAAAGTTAAACCCAAATGACACAAAACCGTTTAAAATTGATTTGTGACTTTAAAATTCTTGACATTAAAAAACAAGTTTGGAGCAAGGAACCGGAAGCTACAGACAAGATAAAATGTAAAACCAATCCGCAACTTTCTCCAGTTTACGAAATGTCACATTTACAAAGAGTTAAAAGTTGCCCCACTTACCTACATGCGATTGTTTACTGAATGAAGAGTTACGAGTAGCGTTCTAAATCTAAGATGATTTTGGGTGGAGCTGTCCTCTCGGCGTCCATTGACTTGAATCGGATGATTTTACATCTCTGTCTGGCATTGGTCCAGGGCTAGGTCAAGATATCTGAAGTAAATCTGCTTATGAAATTTCATTAACATATACCTACAAGATATTGGCTACAAATATGACGTTATTAACCACGTGAATCAATAAGGTGTTTGCATTAATAAATTAACGTTCAGGTATCTGCTTTTTTATTTGATTACTGATTTATACGATCAATTAGGTGGATATGCCCCTGAAGTTCATCATTAAAACATCCTGGCTTTTCCTTTTTGTTCCTGCTCTAGCTTTGTTCTCCATTCTTATTATTTGCTTCTATAAACCGGTATAAAAGTGTATATATAGCACTGCAGTTGCTTTATTTGTAGAATGTTTGTAGCATTCCGTGCAGAAATCACACTGTACCCCATACTGTATATCAAGCATTGTCTCGAGTTCGGGAACGCTAAAGGAAGAAACAAAATTGATGTGCTATAGTTTCCTATTCTTTCTGTCAATTTTGTTTATTTTAATTGTATTCTACAAATTATATATGAAATAGTGTATTTTCCATTTATTTCCATTAATCGTAGTAAAGATCGCTATAATCTTATGCAGAATAACCCCTAGTGCAACAGTCCTTCGCGGGCCAAGACTTACCGCCCGACCACTACATCCCCACCTCTGCCTACTACAGACGTCACGAGCGGGTTGCAGTATTGAAGGGGGGACGTGATCTGCGCCCCGAGTCCTCCCGGCCGGTTATGCCCGTTACTTCTTTATGAGGTAGCTCCTCAAATGCCCCCTCTGAGGCTGAGTGCACCCCATGCCAGACCTGTCAGCGGGAGGAAAATCCCCATCATCGATACTGTTACTTTTACTTTCTTCTCTCTCTCTATTGCTAACCTATTGTACGTAGAGGAAGTATTGCATTCCATCCAAAAAAGTCTATCGATATTTCACCGTAAATTCAGATTTCGAGGTTACGATATCTGAATAAAATAAAATAAAATAATATTTAGAAGTAACTGTGTGTCATTGTGCCTGAGAAAAGAATAACTTAAAAACGAAAAATCGGTTAAACACCAAACTGGTGATTAAATTCGGCAGTGTATTCATAGGATGCGACAAACAGGTGTTCAAGATAAACCTTCACCAATAATTGTCCTATACATGGAACATTTAAGGCATTTTTGAAATTCTCAAAAATGACTAACGATTTTGATTAAAATGTCTCAAATGGATTTTCGGAAAACACTATATCCTTACATGTGTTTTAGAATAGCACGTGAAGTTCTTCAAATTGAGTGAATTTTATATAACGGTTTATCCTAAGACATACAAACTCAATACACACAAAGATGTGGATCATACTAAACCACACAATTAATACAAAATAAAGCTTTTTATGGCTTTTAACTTTTCCGAGTTATTCTTTCTTAGTAGCATGAATTTTCAAATACGCAATTTTTTAAATAACGATTGTTATTATTTTTTTTCTCGTGGTAATACAAAGAGAAACAGCATTTCAAGCAATTGCCTATCGCATATGCATTGCAAAAGAACAGCAGGACAAACCTGATTGCCATGATATTTCTAATGACCGTTGTGCTTCCCGTAACTTGGAAAATAGAAGCTGTTTGAGGGTCTGAAATCAGTTACAGCTGTTGAATTGTAGAACACGGTAGTTAATTTTGCAACCCTTAGTGCAAATATGGAGGGCTGTTGTTTTTTAATTATAGACCTATGCATTTGAACCTATTGTTAGCTTTGAAACCACGCCATTTTCAAAATGGTTCTAGTGTAACTGCCGTATTATTTTCTTTCTACCTCTACATAACACACTCTTCAACAAATTTTTGAGAAACTGAATAACGACCAGCACTGCTCAAAAAGGTGAACTTTTATAAGCCACTCCGAATATTTCAGACGTTTTTATTGTTAACATGGTTTTGCTTGACAGTGATGGGGTAACTCAGTCCTACCTGGAAGTCGACTCTGAAGTTCCGGGTTCGATGCTGCGGCTGCCCTCCGTTTCCTCTGGTCCTGCCAGCTGTGGTTTACTGGAAATTTATACGAGCTGAGGGAATCGCCGATCTAGGAAGTGGTTGCGGGAGTCACGAACAATACATCCTTCACTTTGGTTCCAGAAGGTTGCACACATGTTTATTTGGGGCACTTTTAACACGTATACCTCGTTCACATAAATAAACACTTGTTAAAATTGGAATGCTGCCCGTGAATATGTTTTCGCAGCTCGTACTTTGCGCGAAATTAGTAAATATTGAACACTTAAAAGACCATTACTGGTTTCTTATCCATGATGTGATTACGTGTCTTCGGCACTTGAACCTCTTGTGGCTCGCTACCAAATTTGGTGTGTACTTGTACAGCGATTTTGGCGTACACACACATGTAAGATTTTCGAAGAAATCCTGGATTTCATGTTCTCCTCTGTATACGAGCAAAAGAATGCGCCTTCCCGACCCAATGCACACGCCGGGAAAGCAATTTTGAATTTTGCGCTACATAGTCGTCCTTATTGGATGAGCTAAATCCTCACTTACCAATTTTTAAGATGAAATCGGAATGTCCATAAACTATATCGCAGAGATTCTCTGTCAATCTCTTTTTCTTCACACCGATTATTTCACAAAAGAAGAAACCAAATCCCTTCGGTCTTTTAACAATAGCCTTGAGGCCGCGTCGTGTCTTCTAGAACACAATTTCTGGCTTCGAAACGTTTCCTTCTGGGAAGACTTTCAACGTTAAATATGATTACAACAAAAAATACTTTAGCGATATTAATTCTTAGTCCTTCCCTAACAACGCTTTTACAGATTACATATCAAAATAATGTGAATTGTCCTAAGACCATATACATGCATTGCCAATGTATATGACGCTAATTGCTTATATACATTACAGGTGTTTACATTTATATAATAAGTCAGCATTTTTTGGGCTAATGTCGGGTTATTTGTCTCAACAGGAACCTTAAGCTTAAGAATGAAGGCTTCACAAGTTGTATATACTGTTCAACATGTACATTTTATTTTATTGATTAAAATGATTAAACCCGTCTTTCAAAAACTAAACAATAAGAAAGCTTTTCACTTCTAAAAGAATATTCGGCGGTGAGGGGCGAAAAACAACTTTGCATTCTTTGTTCCAGCAATGCTTTCTTTGCATGCTCATGGTAAAAATCTCGAACCCAGAACCTTTGATCTATTAAAATAATCTCCTGTACCTTTTATAAGCAGTTTTGAAATTAAAAATGTGTCGCTTTATTTGCAGACTTTTGGATTATTTAGTGTCCTTACACTGACGTAATATGAAGTAAGATGTAATATTAAATAAACAAAAATAATATAGGGGATAAGTCCTACATAAGGGGAGGGTAATCAGGAAAAGAAGAAGAGTTATGCTCTTCACACACACTTAATATATTTAAATCCATAGTAGTGAATTTCTGGATTAAATACAACACTTCCTGGACCTTAGTTGTCTTGTACAGGCAATAATATTGTAATCACATATGGCGGCATGAGTGTGGGAGAAAATATAATTAACGAAATGGAATATCAGAAGCAAGGATATTAAAATAATTAAGGCATTAAACTACATCTCCTTGTTTTAAGTTAATAAATATGTTATATGTCATAAACCATTTATATGCTGTATCTGATATAGCATTGTGCTCTGTTTGGTGACAAATGCAAGTTTTTAGTGGTAAATATTTCAGTGGTATTTCACACCAGGGGCTACAAAACTTAACTTGATGAGAATGTGTTATAGATTCGCTTGAGTAAACGTGATTAACATAATGGTTTATTTCCCTGTAGGAGTTTGAAATTCAGTATGCTGTAATGCTACATTACACTGCTTTGCAAGTAGGTTCATGTTTAGCTAACAATATGCGTTTGTTTACATTACAAGCTTCTAAATGTCCGCTATACAGCATCGTGGTTTTTTCTTAGAAATTATATACACAACGCTTGAAGTTTCCTGGTGAGTTTCTGAATTTTCAGAGATAAGCTGTTTACAAGACACTACTTTAATACCTACAAATTCATCATGTTTTATCCCCTGTTGTGCACATCGGTAAACATTTCCAGAGAGCGAATTCTCCCGTGATAAAATTCAAGACAACTTTTAGAACACAGGAAAATTCCATATTTCATAAAGGAATTATTATAGGAAAAATTCAAGCATATTTTTAAATTGATTTCAAATATATTTTTATTCACTAAGCGTTTTCCGTTTACAAAAATTGCTTGAAATGGTGCAATTAATGAAAAATAGCGCTTTACAATTCAACTGCATAACGCTTTATTAATTGAACTTAGGGATGAATTTTTAATTCTCCTACTAATTTAAGAAAAACTTATGACAAATTTGGGTCTTTAATTTTTTCTTTAAAATTTAGACAGTATGATTATTGTTGTTTAATAACTTCGCAAATAAGAATGTTAACAGAAGTTCACCTCATTTTAACCTGCTTTTAATAAGGAGCTGTACAACACTACATAAACTTGTGCTGAAAAACATATAACGTGGATAACATTTGAAGATGTTCCGACAAATGAACAATTCTGGGACCTCCCTTGAATGGTTTGTTCACTTTAGTGTACGTAAAACTTATTGTTTTAATACGATTTTAAGTATACGTTTACAGGAAGGTACTTAAATGGTTATATTATACAGGGCAAAAAGCTGTGCATAGTAAAATATATATTGAAATAAAGTTAAAAGTTATTGGCCTTGGTAACATTAAAATTAGTATTTAGGAAGTGGAGCATCTTTGTCATGTTTTGTCCTAAAAGACAATAGATATTAAAATTAATCGGGCTAGGATGCTCATTTGGAAATTCGAACACGGAATTACTTTGTCCCTTGTGAGTATGGCATATTTATTTCCTAGAAATCAGCATTACAAGCAATAGGAAATGACTGGCAGTTATGGATGAACATTAAAAGAGGAAATTCAGTATGAAGATGAAATCCTTCATTATTTTCCTAAATCTGCTCTGACCCACATATTGTTCTTCTTTTCACCCTGCCTTCTTATTCGTTTGTTTCTATTACTTTGTCTGTGCCCTTTAACATCAAAGTAAACCAGCGGAATCCAAGGAATGGGGTACTTCTAAGAAATTTACTTGGAATTTTGCTGGAGTTAGTCAAAGAAAACCGCAGTCAGTTCAGCGCACGCGCGAATAGATTCTGTGCCAGAAGCTTTGACTCATTTTCCTTCCTATCGAGATCTCACTGTTGTACTTGTAAGCTGAAGACGAATTCATTAAGTGTAGAAGCAGGAGAGAAATAAGGCCGGAGTTAATGCATGGGGTTTAACTCCAAAAGACGAGAGATGGGGGAGGAGGAGGTATCTAATCCCAGGAAGTTGGCAAGGGTCTCACATATCCCGCCACAAGAACCGTCTCCAACCCCTAGTTTTGTCCAGTAACGACTTGGTCGCTTTTCAACCCCATTGATTCTTACGACTCTGCTAGAAACATATTTTCTTCATTATATCCCCTGCTCTGTCTCAAACCTTTTAATCGTCGTTTTATTTCCTTTCTTCTCCTTTGCTCCCCTACCAAGCAAATTTTTCTTCGCGCTGCTTGGCTCCTCAATCATCCGGACTCTTGAAAGTTTTTTGGGTGGTGCAAAGCGAAAGTCCTGTGTAAATCCCGCCGTTGCCTCGTTTGAGCTCAAGCAGCCCTAAAAGTATAAAATATCTGTACACACAGACAGTTAGTGTGTGGGTAAATATATCTAGTTAGGAAGGTGGCGTAAAGCGAGGATTCTAATGAATAACTTAATGGTGTTAGCGCAGCATTAAAATTTTGCATTTTCTCTAGCACTTCTTTTAAAACACGACGGAAAAGAAGGCATTCATAGCTTTAGATATTCATGAATTTTTAGGGATTATGAGATCTGGGAGATGGCACTGAAGGGATTAGTAAGTAGCGAGTCTACCATACAGACCTGGCTACTTCTGTATGATGAAACCAATCTATCTAGGTACCAGTGCATATACATTTAAAAAAAAATCTGATGTGTTGCACTCACATGCCTTTCTCTACTCTTGTACTAACCATTCTTACAAACTCTTATTCCTATATCTTCTTCGTGTTAGTTAGAATAAACATTTGTACAAATTATCTTATTGCTTATTTCCTTGTAGGCGCAAGGGGAATATTGGAATACAGTAGGCTTTGTGCGATAGTCAAATCTTTTAAAGCTTTGAGATTCCGTTCTCTTTGTACACGTAACATATAAAAAAATGAACAACGATGACTCATTTCATGAAAGTTCCAAGTTTCCGAAACTCACACACATAACAAGGTATATCTCCGAAATGGTTCACCCTACAAGAAAATTTATTGAGACATAAATTGTGTATTTTAGCAAGATCTACATTTTTGTGTAGTATAATTTGGTCTATCTCTAACGGTTTACCAGTAATGCAAAAGTCGTCCAGAGTAAATACGACTACAGGGGCTATAGCCAGAAAATTCAAGATATACATTTCATTTGTCATAAAAATATCTCAAACATATGACATTTTAATCAAAATCGTTAGAGCCATTTTCAAGAAAATCAAAATTTTCGAAAAATTTTCCATGTAAAGGGTAGTTTAGGGTGGGGCTATTTTCTTCAAAATCTTCGTGTCACATCCTTGAACGACATTAAGCTTAAACACCAACTTTGGTTTTTAACGGACTTTTCGTTTTTGAGCTATGCTGCCCACAGACTGACAGACTGACAGACTGACAGACTGACAGACTGACAGACTGACAGACTGACAGACTGACAGACTGACAGACTGACAGACTGACAGACTGACAGACTGACAGACACACAGACACACAGACACACACACGGACCTTTTTCTAAAAATGCTTTTTTTTGGATTCAGTGGGTCTCAAAACATGTATTTCCGGTGAAATCTGGACTTCGAATTTTTGGGTGGAATACAATACTTCCCCTACTTACCAGTAGAGAAAGTAAAAAGTGCATCATGAGATATGGAGAGTTTGATACAACTTTGTTGTATACACTTTCTATGCTACTGTTTGTATCCCACGCGATTGAGTCTAATTTTTTCATTCCACGACATAACAGCCAATCAGCGTCAGTGACATGACAATATGGTGGATCGGGCATGTAACATGTAGTTAGACGTTGTGTCTGTACGGGGTTGTTTGGATATGTGCTGCAGTAATTAGTTGTTGGTAGTTCTGCTATCTGCTGTAGGTAAGTTTATCTTCAGCAGGATGTAACAGGTTGAGAAATAAGTTCTCGTCAATTTACAGAACATTTCGAAGTTTTCCGGGTCCTGTAGCATCAATTCGTTTCGTAGTAGACCCAAAAGACCTCAGCATAGGGCATGTTCTCATCTTTGTAACCATGACAGCGTCTTTTAGTCCTATTACATATTTCCTTCCTACCGAGATCCATGGAAATATATCTCAAATAATTCTATTGTCCGCCCACTATGTTTCTCAAATTTTCTATGGAAACTGTTATTTGTTGTTGGACCAAGATGCATGTTAGTGTATCAGATACCGTTTCTTTTGTGTGCAGCTCCATTGCATACGAAAAGTTTAGTCAAAAATTTCACCGTCATCATCATCATTTGGTCTATCAATCTCTTCATAGACGTTCCTTTCTCTCCTTCCTTAGGATTTGTATTCTAGGACCTCTAGAGTCTGGGACTCTAGGACCAATTGCTTATGAGTAACATATTTCTCTTGGTAGTTCTTATTTTTTATTTAGATTAAATATTTTCAATCCTTTCCGTATTTCATTACCTCCTATAAGCAAGGACTGCTATCGAGAATACCATTTTAATGTTTCTATTTTGTTTGATAATTTAATATGTTAATCCATAAAGAAGAGATAGTTCTGCTAAAATTAATCAAAACAGTAAATACATTCCATTATTAATACACGAATATTATGATTATTATTATTTGGGAGTTTGGAACTAAACTTATTCGGCTTTTCCAGTGTTTGATATAAGAAATGGCTGAAAATGCGCACCTACGATGAGACTAACTTGTTTGCTGTCTACATAGGCGAACTGGCGCCTGGTGATACCACACCATGTGTGTTTAAGGTAATTGCACGCGAGAGTGGTCTTCTACAAACGAAGGACCTTGATAGTTTAATGACGTTTCATACTACCTTATAGCTAGGTGCGTTCACATCTTGTTCATGTTAATAATTTGTTCCTGAAATGAACATACATTTTCCAAAATAATTTTTTCTCCAAAATACGTGAGTTCCAATATATTTAATTTTTAGTCCCATTTCTCCAGTTTTGTTTTTCATTTTACTGTAAGTATCCTACACAAATAGGATATTCTTTCAGGGATTTTTCCAATTAACTATAGACAATATCCCTGCCATTTAGATGCGGTCTGGTTGCTTCAGTTGGTTAGGCGCTGGCCTACTAATACCAAGGTCGCATGTTCAAATGTGTCACAGATCGATGGCTTTTAAGTGTGCTTAAAAATGTACTGACATGTAAAAGAACTCCGGGACGAAATTCTGGTACACCGGTGGATTTGATATAATCGTGACACTTGACAGAGTTGTTAATAAAGTGTTTTAAGTCATTTAGATTGCTTTACTATAAGTCAGTGCTACCATCTTTTCTATGTGCTCAGGCACGTTCAATTGATGCCTAGGAGGCGCGGGCACCGTCACAACCAGCGTTAGGGCAAATACCCTTTTTGGGTGGAAAAAGGGCAAACACTGCTTCTGGAGATAATGGATATATATTTAGGTGTAAAAAACATACCTCCTTGGTGTGTACTGGGAAGATATTCGAAAGGAAATAGTTTTGTCTTCAAATTTGATCTACTATGAGAAATCATCGGAGTAAAAATGTGCTTATAAACGACGCCAGAGACACACATCACGGGTAGCATGGCGCCCACTAGCGCCACGTGGGGAAGTGCTGCTATACGTCAAAATCAGATATTCAATAGTTTTAAAAAACATATTGACATGACTAGTTTCAAAATTAAAAAGTCTGATGTGTTGCACTCAAATGACTTTCTTTACTCTTGCACTAACCATTCTGACAAACTCTTATTCCTACATCTTCGTGTTAGTTGAAATTAACATTAGTACAAATTATCTTGTTGCTTATTTCCTTGTAGGTGCAAGAGGAATATTAGAATACAGTAGGCTTTTACTGATAGTCAAATCTTTTAAAGCTTTGAGATCACGCCCTCTTTGCGCGCTTAAAACATAAAAAATGAACAACGATGTCCCATTTCACGAGTTTTGTTTTCTGAAATTGATACAAATAACAAGGAATATATCTGAAATGGTTCACTCTACAAAAAAAATTATTTGAATATAAATTGTGTTTTAGCGAGATCTACGTTCTCTGTATAGTAAGATTTGGCCTTTTACGATTTATGTTACTCAAAAGTCATCCAGAGTAAACAGGACTATATAGGCTATAGCCAGAATACTCTAAATATACATTTCATTTGCTATACAAATATCTTAAATATATGGCATTTTATTCAAAATCGTTAGAGCCATTATGAAGAATGTAAAAATTTTCGAAAATTTTTCCATGAAAAGGGTAGTTTAGGGTGGGGTTATTTTCTTAAAAATCTTCGTGTCACATCCTTATATGAGAACTTTGGATTTTAACCAACTTTTCGTTTTTGAGTTATGCAATCGGTGTTTAAAACGAAGCGCGACATATTTTGCACGGGTAAATACAATTTACCAAATATTTCCAATTATACTCAACTTTATAAGAATGAGTAAAACCTAATATGGTTTAAGCGCAGCGGTAAACTACGGCTTCCCGGTGTCACTTTTTGCAAGAATAAATTGAGAATAAAGACAAATATTCCATGTGAAATAATATGTGAGAAATGGAGGACGTTTGTACTTTAGTTTCATATTTTCTGTAAAATATGAAAATATGCAGCTACGTTGGTACACATTTATATGTACATAACCGTAATGCATTACAATACAAAAATCAATGACGCGGTATGGAGTTAAATATAGATAATTACCAACATTAGTATGCAAATTTGTTTTTCCACATGTAAATGGACAGTTACCGTGTAACTAATTTAATAATAAGATGTCTATTCAAATGTACGTAGCAGAAATTAAAACTAAACTTTCCCCGAATACTTGTGCTTATTTTAGTTATGCTTGGTTTAGTTATTTTTGTATACATTTACTGTTTTTAAGTTTTAAGCTTTGCGCTCTTGGTATATGAACGAAATTTCAACTATTTATAATTTTGAATTTCACCACTAAGGTATACGGAAATATATGAGAAATGTCAGCCTCATTGTGTCCCTGAGGAACTTCTTCACTGAGAAGCAGCTGCCTCTGGTTGTGAGGACCTCACATACTTACCGCAAAGAATCGGAGTGGTGACCACGTCTCACTCTCCAGTACTGCACCCCACTCACAACTCCAATGGCAGGCAGCAGTGAGCGGCACAACAGTCGGGCGTAAGCCCTTGGACCGGAAAGAGCTGTTGCGCCGCTCCGGGGTTAGTTACATCAGGAGTTTAGGGGTCCAATGCCTATTCAGTTATTCCATCTGAAAGTGAATCTATGTATATCTACTATTTGCTGAAAGCTTGCACTAACCAGGATTTAGCTTGAAGGGCACTTCACGGGTATGAGACTCTAGAAACAGATTTCAGCATCTTAGACTGAATTACAATAAACTTTTGGTGTTTCTTATGAACAGATTTGATGCTGTTCGGCTTTATCAGGTTTGCTAGAATCCAATCATTTTTGACCACATTACTGTCAGAGGAAACTTTGTGCATGAGCTTTTGAAATGTCTGTATTTTTTATTCGTTAATTGGCAAAGACAATCGTGTATCTTTTTCACGTTATAACTAATTATAAATATATTAAGTAGGACTGTAGCTTATAAATAGAGACGTTATTAGCATTAAGTTTAAATAAGGATACACGGCTGGGATACTGTGGTGCTATTAAACTATCTCTTTCTACATAGTTCAACACAAGTAGTCAAATAGCATTACAGAAATCACATTGGCAATAGAACCTATCAGAAAATAGTAGCTGACCTTGCAAATGTTGCTATTATTATTATTATTATTATTATTATTATTATTATTATTATTATTATTATTATTATTATTATTATTATTATTATTATTATTATTATTATTATTATTATTATTATTATTATTATTATTATTATTATTATTATTATTATTATTATTATTATTATTATTATTATTATTATTATTATTATTATTATTATTATTATTATTATTATTATTATTATTATTATTATTATTATTATTATCACATATTCAATAAACACATTTAAATAATCGAAAATCGGAAACATTTTGGATTTGGTTAGGTTACTGAATTCATTCACGGGGTTAGTCGGTCTGCGTGGCTCAGTTGGTTAGATGCTGGCCTACCGAACCCAAGGTCGCGGGTTCAAACCCGGCCCAGACCGATGGTTTTAAGTGTGCTTAAAAACGACAGCTGCATGTCAGTAGATTTACTGGCATGTGAAAGAAGTCCTAAGGGACAAAATTCCTGAACACCGGCGACGCTGATATGATCCTAGCAATTGACAGAGTCGTTAAACAACAGAAAACAAAACTGATTCACGTGGCCCACGTTTTGACATTTATCTCCATATCAGCACGTAACATTTTGAAAGGCTACATGACCCTCGTCCCTTCAGTTCTGTTTCAGTAAACATGAAAGTTTGCAGGAAGAAACCGCAGCTATGTTAACTCAATCATAACTGGTGGCAGCAGTGGGGTGGCCACTAGAGTGTACAGTCTTCTCGACCGTGAAATGTTTGTTATAATTAGCAACTTAATTAAAACGCAAATTCCCTCAACCTTAAATAATTTTTGTCTCGCCTCTTGGCTCCATTTTAACACTTGGTTGAAAATATGTATAACGCCTGCCTCGCAGATACGAAGCTCCTTTCTGGCAAACTATTTCCCCGAATATAATAGCATGCCAAAGGACATCAGAGGTTCTGGAAATTGATCCCTCGAGGACCCAGTTCGTTTACTCTCTCTGTTATCTAGAGTACATTGGTTCAGTTTAAGAAGGGCTTAAAATCCAATGCATTTCTATACTTTTTCACATAGTTTGACTTCGCCTGCAGAATATGTAATGCGCTCTTTTCCTATACGTTAATTTACTGCACGCATTTCTATATTAGTTTAGCTACCCTAGAACTCCTAGCATCATTCTCTCTCTCCTCCTCCTATATGGAGCTAAATTCTTGCTATGATATGTTAAATTATTTGATGTTCATCTGCTGAAAGTCTTAAAATACACTCGAAACATAAACATTTTTATGGTGTTTCCTAGCCATTTTCCATGCAAGTCTGCCTTAAGAATAAAATCTTGTACAGCTTAAAATATAGTACCCGATCCAAAACACTGCGCATGCTAGGATGTCGAGTTATCTAAAGATGATGCATTTTACTTCGTTTTGTAATGAGAGATACGAGTGTTTTAAAAGAAATTTGCTCGCGTTATTAGTATTACCATTAGAAGTGAAATAAAACAATGCGATTTGGGTTATTAAACTGGATTTAAATGCGTTTATGGAGTATGGCAGAGGGAGCCGTGGTGACCATGGCCGATTGTTTACATAGAGAACCAGCGTTTTATTACATGTTCTGGAGTTATGTTTTTATCTACTAATAATGGTCTGAATCTTCACTGATCAATTTTAGTGTTTAACAAGCATTATTATAATGCTTTCCCAAATGTATATTGTATATATCAGATATCTGTGGAAATAAATGCTGTGAAGTAGTGCTAGTAGTAGTTACAAAATAAAAAAGTCTAGGGTGTATTAAGCCTTCTTGTTTATCTTCCGATTAAAACACATTTCTGACGCTCAGAGCAAAACAAAAAGTTTCATACGAGCTGGATGGGAATTATTTTACTTGTTTTTACCTCTCTAAATATGTATTCAGTGTTAGGGATTCCATTCGTTCTGATCTATTATTTATTTTTGCAGCTACAAATATGTAGCATTAGGTATTCTGATCCACTAAATGCACTGTCCATTTTCCGCTGTCCCTTAAAACTACACTAATAACTTGAAGTTTTTATATCTTCAAAAGCCACTGCACAAAGGTTTTATGCTACTCCAATTAATAACAGGGCAGATATGGCGAAATGTATGAACAGAGTATGAATGAGCTAAATAGTCGGTACTACAGTGCCCTCGCGAGGGGTGGCCAAATCAACTGCTCCCAACGTACCCGAGTGCCTCATGCCATACCTACACTTATCTGGCTGAGTACTTACAACCAATTGACTGAGCTCTGTATTGTAGTGAATTACGTTTATTTTCAATACTCATACTACTGCCATAGCGTCACTATCATATTATCTAATTAGAGAACCCTCATTGGTTTCCTTACATACGACATAAAGAGCTACTTGCATATTTGGAGAGCAATAACAAAACAAGGTGAATCTGCACTAAAAATAAAATTAAACATAACATATAATCATTTACTATATAATCTATATTGCTGTAACAATATCTGAAGAGTGAACCAGTACATAATAATTACAGGAATTCTATGCTACACATTTAATGAAAATGATTTTAATGATAAAACACGTTTGTCCAATATTGTTTTCCTCATGTGAAAAAATAAAATAGTTGAGCACAACTTTCTTAAATTATAGACATTATCAAGGATATTACTCCCAACAGAGGGTTTTCAAAGAAATGTGCTCAAAATTTTCGAAAAATTTTCCATGTTAAGGGTAGTTTATGGTAGGGCTGTTTTCTTCAAAATCTTCGTGTCGCATTCGTGAAAGACATTAAACACCAACTTTGGATTTTAACCGACTTTTCGTTTTTGAGTTGTGCCGTCCACAGACTGACAGACAGACACACACACACACACACACACACACACACACACACTCACATACACACACACAGACACACACACACAAACACACCAGCCTTTTTCTAAAAATACCTTTTTTTATTCAGGGGGTCTCAAAACATATTTCTGGTGAAATCTCGACATCGAATTTTTGGGTGGAATACAATACTTGCTCTACTTAACAGTAGAGAAAGTAATACGATTGTGGAACAGGTGGTCTAATTTACGTATTTAGAATGTAAGATATTACATAAAAACAAATTAACCAATTAAAAAAATTGAAGGTTTTAACTATTTTAATGGCGCTATAAAAATGTTTGGGAAAAAAGCAAAAAAATCACACAACATTAAAATTTTATAAGGTATTTTCAGTGTCGAAGTTATACGGGAGTGAAGCATAGAGAAAAAGCTAAAGAAGACGCGAAGTAGACGAAATGAGGTTTTTAAGATTGGTGGCAGCATATAAGAGAGCAGACAGCAAAAGTAATGAAGATATAAGAAAAGAATTAGATGTGCACAATCTGAGTGAAAAAAAAAATGTAATACTAAGTTGATAAGTCATTTAAAAAGAGTGAATAGAGAACGATTACCATAAGATTTTAATAATATAGCAGGGAAAATAAATTTTGGAAGGCCAAATAAAAGAGGTTACGAACAAGGTATGTGGATTGCACATGAGGGAAGAAAACGATATTGAACATGAAGAGGAAAGTATGAGAAAGGTAGAGTAAAGAAAACTATGTACAGTAGAAGAACCGTCCTTAAAATAATATAACAATTATTTGAGTTAACATAAAAAGATAAAATCATATTTTACTTGAAGTTTGCACAACCAGTTTGAAATATTTGTCAGCTAAATTTGTGTGACGATTTCCTTTCCCTTTTCGCTTGTAACAAAGTGTTCATCTTTAGGAAGCTAGAGTAACGTGATAAGAAATGGCCCTAGAGATTAGCCTTATATACATACAAAGCGGGTCTGCA
Organism: Tenodera sinensis; assembly: GCA_030765045.1. Taxonomy (NCBI): domain Eukaryota; kingdom Metazoa; phylum Arthropoda; class Insecta; order Mantodea; family Mantidae; genus Tenodera; species Tenodera sinensis. The sequence goes on from CM060971.1 coordinate 73,535,517, forward strand.
GACTTGCTCTAGTTAGCTTCATTCTTAGGTTCTCCTGCTCGAGTATTTCCAGCTAAATTCTGCCGTACCGTTCGTTTTCTTGGTGTTTTTAAAGCGTCTGTCTGTCTTGTACTTTGTTTCCTCATTCTCCTGAGGCTGATCCAAGTCTTTACTTTGTAGCCGTCCTCATCACAAGACCTGCCCATCTTAGTTTAAAACTGCCGGCGGTAAGTGGATCTCTTCGCACTGTAACGCCAAGCTACTGTGTCTCTTCTATATATCTTCATCATCCTTTTCTTCTCTGCTTCATAAAGCTCAAGCCGCTCTAAATGCTTTTAATTTTCATCTTAAAAGACTCTCCTACGGATGCGAACTTCAAGCATCAAAATACAAGCTCTATAGCTTTAAGTGGGAATTAAACGGTGGAAATTGCCAAAATTGACCTTGCTTTAGTACAGTCATTTTTTCTTTTTATTTAAAGCCGCTTTAACAGTTAGGCCACATCTACTATTTTGCTAATACACTGGCATACAATAAATTTGTTACAGTTATTTAAGCAAAATCACGAGTTGCCGTGCACATTTCGCGAAATTTTTTGAATTGGTCTAACCATTTTACAACAACCGTTCTGGTTATTGTAAAATGGTGTATATATAATATGTATAATGGATATTGGTATTTATGAAATTGACGAACTTTAACACCTGTTGGCAACCACCATTTTACTATGCAACCTATTACATTCACATGTTTTCTGTATTTCTTTTTTCTTCTATGTAACATGGACCCAAATGACCTAAGCCCTTTAAGTCTGCACACTCATTCACTCACTCTACGTGCATATTCACATGTCCTTCTTTACTCGCAGATAAATATTTAGTTCACACAGTTTTTATGAAACAAATAGAAATGTGACGTATTACACCCACAGAGCTTTCTCTACTCATCTTGCTTTTACGAAATACAATCACATGACTCTCTCTCTCTCTCTCTCTCTCTCTCTCTCTCTCTCTCTACTCCCTCTTCTACAAACAATTCATACAATGTTCTATATATTTGAAATAAAAATACCTGTTGCAATCATGCCGTTTTCTTTATTCATTTTTCTGTCAGTATCACATTCACGTCCTCTACTCCCTCTTGAGCACACAATTCATATAGTTTTCCATATGATGGAAATACAAATGCAAGGCATTACATTGACACGTTGTTCTCTACTCGCTGTTCTTCCTGTAGTATTTGTAGTTGTTCAACAATATTTTGCGTGGTGTCTTCCTAGTGTTTTTATTTATTTTATTTATTTACTTACTCGCTCACTCATTTATTTATTTACTTTGTTCTTTATAGCCGCCTAAGAGTTTTAATTAACTATTTGTTTAAGTATATTAGGTAACATTTTAAAATGTCGCCAGAGAAGTACGAGGTTATTGAGCAGCTTCAGCCTAATCCTAAAGGTCTAGGCCGGTATTTCAGCTAGTATAAATATAAGGTGTACGCTTGAAAATGATGTTGAGTTACTTATTTTGTAATCAAAATTCTTCACCACTTTACAGAAAACATAACTTAACTCCAACAAACTTTGGTAAACTTCAGCCCATCTTAAACGGGAAGTTTTGCTCTAAAATTAATAAAAATATGTACTTGAATCGCATGTTTTTTTCTTTTCAAGCACACGCGAGTTTGTTTTCTCATTTTTGCTTAGAACAGCTTCATTCTGTAAATTACATTTTCTGGTAAAATGAGCCGGTTTCTCAGAAACCACTGAAGATAGCTAATGAACCGAGTGGTTAGATCATTTGGCCCGGATTCGATCCCAGGCAACCGCATGTGGGATTTGTGCTGGACGAAACAAGCTAGAGCGGGTTTCCTCCGGGTTCTCCAATTTCCCCCGCCATCTCATTCTGCCGATTCTCCTTCTTCATTCCATCTTTCATCAGTCACCGCCTGCGGTGCCGTATTTAGCAAAAGCGGGCACTGTAACACTACAAAAAGTTGGCAATGAGCTAATTGTATAAGTTCATAGCTAATGAAACTTTGGATAATTAAAACAACCTATAAGTTTAAGTTTTGATTATTTTAAAAAATATAATCACTGATAAACTTTAATCAAAATATAGCACAATTGAGAAAAATTTCCATCTTTCTTAATAACTAAACTTACTGAATGAATGAATATAAGTAGGCCAGTGAACTTCGAAGTCATTCATCAACATTCCGCAGCATTTTCAAATCTGATACCCTGGCAGTTCATGCAATTGTTGGCCATGAATAGGGATAGAATTTTAGTGCAAATGCACATTTATTGTGTGGTATCTGCAAGTATGCTTATTGGTATATGAATGGTTCCCTATATTTAAAGCAGCGATTAAACTATAAACTATTTTATTTAGCAAATCAACAATTATACATTAATATTCTGGTTGCTGTATTCTACTCTAAAATAACGTTATCTCGCTGATGCATTCAAATGCTGCTGCTCTAATTGCAATGCAATGTAATCTGCAAGCCTTAAATTGCTGGCATGGATTTGGAAAATTCGTTTTAAGTAAATTTACCTTTCAGCATTTTCCCAGTGTGGGATGGCTACTGCCATTCTTTCATAAATATTCACCACAATCAGTAGTCTTTATCATGACAATTTACATCTTCAATATTGTTGTGTAACGTAAATGCATAAAAAGCCAGCAAGCTAATAAAACATCAACTTATAGGTGATATATACTTCAGTAGGTATATTCGCCATAGTAAAGATTATGGATAGTGAACATTAAAACCGCATTTATTTCTTGTTAAGTTACTCTTTGTTTCGATATTGTTAGTTCCCTCCCTTTCATTTTTGTTGTTAACGTCTTTGATTCAGTAAGCTGTGATACTGTTAGAAATACATGTTTATTGTTTTATCCGTGATTTTATTCTAACGCCTGAATTGCCTTAGCTACACTGACTTATAAGTAATTGCTTTTTCTTGGTACAAAACTTCGCTACTGGTAGAATCGTAACTTATGATTCTTACACTGATTTTAACCCACGGGAGGTATTTATTGCAATTATTTACGTGTCTCCACCATTTCTTTACAAAAGTGTTAATCTAACTAGTGAAGTAATCTGATATCAACTCTTTAGAAACAAAAGTTCAACTATAACATGTTAAGTTTTCCTGCATATTCACAAATTCGAAACAGAAGGAAATATTCCAACCAATTATTTATCGCGCTTCAACTAAAAAATAATCAATCAGTTTATCGTCTTCTTCATCATGGTTTGGTCTGTTCCGGCTCCAAATTGTTGCTGCTTTCTTATTTTCCTAGGTTTTCCCAAGCTTCTTCTTTTGGTGAATAGTTGTATGCTGCTTTTTGTATATTTTTAGTCGTCCTTATTACGCATTTCCAGATTGTTCTGTGTTTCACTATTGCTGTATTTAGTTCCTCTACATTTGTTACCTTATATCTATATTATTTTTGTCTGTTCCTTAATACCCTGCTGTTGATCTAAGGAATTTCATTTCTGCAGCTCGTATTCTACCCGAGTGTTGTACCATCATAATTTATGTTTCGAATCCATAAATTATTGTAGAAACTGCCATCACCTTCTATAATTTCATTATAGAGTACTTCATGCTTTTTTTCAAAATTCTATGCAGTGTTCTTGTTATGCATAAATAATATAATTAAATATATATATAATAAACTTATTCAGTTTACTATTTATATTAATTTCCAGTATATATAATATTTCACAGCTCATAAATTGAAATTTTGTCACTTGTTCTATTGGTTTGTTTCTTATTACTATCTTTGACAGAACTGGATGAAAACCGTTGAAAGACATCGTTTTTTATTTTTCAGATGATGTTTCAGTATTATATTCTTTTGATATTTTGTTTGTTTTATATAGCATTCTTTGCAGTAAGTCTTCTGACTTGGTATTAAAATCTGGTTATCTGCGAACGCAAATGTTTTTATTCTTAAATTTACTAAGTTAATTCCTCCCATTGTAATTTTCTTCCATGATCTTATCGTAGTGTCAAAATATATATTAAACATACTATTTGACAGTAGAAAATTTACCTTTGTTATGTTGATTTGCTATTTAGTATTATTCTCATGATTTTGTTTAAATAATTGTAACAAATTCGTCGGTGGAATGAGTGGCGGGGAAAGCGGAGAACCGGAGAAAACCCGCCCAAACGCCACTTCGTCCACCACGAATACCACATGCGGGTACCTGGGATCGAACTCGGGCCACCTAGGTGTTAGGCGAGCGGTCTAACGGCTGCATGAAGAAGCAACAAATAAAAATAAACCAAAGGAAAAACCAATAAAAATAACAGGAGGAATTAGAATCATTTTATTAAATATTTTATAAATAAAATATCTGGTACTTGGTTGACCGCCCGCTTTCAGACCTTCACTATGTTCGGTCCATAGGCTCCTCGGCTGACCGACAGGCATCTGACCCTAGGCACTGGCTTGTAAGTCGTAGAGGGTTAAAGTCCTACATAAGCGGAGGGTAATCAGAAGAAGACGAAACTTTTAAATGCATTTTTGTAATTACTGCTATCAAATGCAGTGGAATTCCTTTTTTGAAAAATCAGTTTGTACAACATGAACAGTGCGAGAATAAGTTATCATAAGTTTATTTGGTTTATCAAGCTTTACACGTGCAGAGGTAATTTCGAATCACAAGAGCACTGACCGTATCCTTTACCAATTATAAACAAGAATAGCCATGCAATGTCCTTGAGGTAGAAGATTTCAGTTGTGATGTAGGGAACAGAAATAAAAAAAATAAAGAGATGGTGCTCGTTTCATCTCATGGCAGGACTAGTTATGGAGCTCATAAATAGGTCAAATCGTTACCTATTTATTGGACGGAGAAAGATTTAGAAAACAGTGAGGTTGCATTCCAAGAAGTTTGGTATTTGTTTTCTATAAAGAATGCGTTCTATCATGTAGTTCGTAGAGTTTGCCTTTTGTGTTTATGCATGCTTGAAGAACAGCAATTACTAAACATCGGCGAGAAGATTTAATGTTTTTCTTATACAAAGCGAACAAGAACCTTGATTTATACAGTTAATTTGGAGAGCTAGGGGGAGATTAAATTTGTACTGCGATTAACTGTGTTAAGTTATTTGTAAACCTGTTTTCCCACGCAGACAGTCTGGGTGTGACGTCCTTGTTAATGAGGCATCTAAGTGTGGGCAGGCAGAGAGCAACTCTAGCTTCTGTCAGTGACCGACATTCTCTTGTTTCTTTTTGTTTAGGGGATAGCAGGGTGTGTTGCAGGTTATCATCAACTCTGCGGCTACTTTTGACTTCCGAACTTGAACTTGGTTATACTCAAGTGCATATGTGCTTAGTTTCGTTACGTATTTCAAATTAAATGAATGGGAATTTCACAAACTTCTAAAATTATACATTTTTTGTTGTTAATTGTATGTTACACACAAGAGAGGGCATAAAGTAGATGGTAACTTGGCCACATTCCCTTTTGTATATGAAATTGAAACACAAAGTATACTCTGCCATCTATTTCGTATTGATGACGTTAAATACTCCCATGTAGTGGTTTCAATTACATAGTATTATGACATCACTTGATTGCCTTCTAAAGTTTTACCACAAATTCACAATTTTCTTCTCGACGTTAACACAGTCTACAATCCTTGGGGCTATCACAACTCAGTTTTTACTTCTCATAACTTTACTCAATCCTTTTTATTGTCCTCTTTCGCTTCCTCTGTATCTCATACTGTAATTACGACATTACAATTACTCGCGACGCTCGGTGAATCTTGCCACGACGTACTAACACGACGACACACACGCACAGCATAACACAATTCTAAAACTCACTAACTTTGCCACTGTCTCGTGTCCTTTTATACGCACCAAAAGTGACGCAGTTAGAATTAGAAGTCTCGAGAAGGCACCAGAAAAGGCCGCTTTAGTTTCTGCTGCTTCCATTGTTACAGCCACGTACACACAGTTATGCGTGACAGCGTGACCTTGATCGCCTTGCCCAATCGCAGGTCCGTCATGAGGTGTGAAGTAGCTTGGCCTGTATCCGTTCATTGTTGTGCGCCGAGGCCAACGTCACCATACGCTTCATAGACCAAGACATTACGGATATATTTAAAACATTAATTACATACATGCATGATTTTTATTAGTATTCTAACGCTCGTGGGCACTGCTGATACATGAAATGAACTAACAATAACAATATCTGGAAAGGAAACTCCTCAAACCTTGTTTAGCTTACATCCATGGCATTTGCCAATTATGAGGACTGAGGAAAAAACTAAAAAAGAAAGAAAAAAAAAAAGAAAGAAAAAAAAAGAAACTCATAGGGAGGCGGCACTGGCAATGTTTGATATTCTCGTGCATGTGATCCCCGTCTGAACAGCCTGAGGTAATCGTATTGGAGAGTTTATTCGAGTTCAGATGCATATCTCACTGAGATTTTCATATATTTGCAGTACGATTTTCTCCAGCTTTACGGTTTAACAGTTGTCTGAACATAAACTGAGTAGGAAATGCACTTTTCAAACCTTGTTATATATTTTATAAAATAGGCTAATAGATGATAAATAAAATATTTTGATTACAATATTTTGATTGTTTACAGCCATTTCTAGAAAATGGGAATAACCCAGATTGCCTTTAAACTTTTTTGCGAAGGTACTGCACCGAACGATAATGAACGTTTAGATTAGACGTACCAATGTACACAGAGTCCGATTTATCCAAGTAAATTCGACGTTATCACTCTGACTAATTTTCTCTTTCTCCTTAAATAATTTCAACCTCGCCACTCATTGCCACTAATGCCATATTGCAAACTATTTATAAACGTTTCAAGTTCTTCTGTTACCACCCTGACTTCATCTATAAATTTCTCAGGAATTTGTATTATTTTTTTTTAAATTTCCTTTATTTGCACCGTACTCCATTACACTAAAGTAATACTACAGAAATTCCCTTGAGTTTCCTAAGACTCTCATGCCCATTTAAGGTAGTTCATCGGCTAACCCTGTATCCCATACTCACATCTACCACTTAACTATCCTCATATAATACACACTTTTAAGGCCTAGACAGCTAGCACTTTCACACTCTTAAACTGAACAATATTTTGATTAATACAGATATAAAACAATCGAACTTACTCAATAATTTTCCTCTTGGTCATATTACATACATTATAATTTAAAAGAATAAAGCACTAGAATCAGTTCAACTTTCAATATAATGAGATTGAAGATATTACAAAGAGACTCACTGAATCTTGATACACGTTCCGCGAGATAAACAGAGTAGGCCGTGCTCAAATCAATAATTACACATGGTAATATGGCGGCTCATTTGAATGAGTATGTTGATTCTGTAATCGAAGATAATTGGAAAACAGGCTGTACTTCTCTCATACCTGAAAAGTCTAAAGTGAGATACGAAATATGCTATAGAATTTTTAAAAAATTCCTTGAATGAGAAGAAAGCAGGAATAAATTAAAAATAACACTGCTTACTTATTTTGCAAGTAGGAGTGACTAATTGAAATCTCCGAGTAGCTTATGGTCTGAATATACCATGTTGAAGAGTATCATAAACTTAAAGCATTATATTGACATTGCAAAATTCTATCGTTTGATTGCTTGCCTTAAAAAAGGGGGGGGGGGTAGGAAAGTAACAAAAAAATCCAAAGTTGTCTACAGAAAATATAGTGTGAGATTTTTAAATAGAGTTCCAGGTGAAAAATACTTAATGCTGAAAGTTCGCACACTAATCAGAATCGTAGACGTTTGTAGAAGGGGCGAACTGATTTGTGTATTAATGACATTGAAGACAGAGAGGTTCAGTGATCAACCATCAAGACACCATGGAAAAATGAACGTTACATTTCAAGATGGGTATTTCACATTTGAATCATCGCCATATTACATTAGTAATTATCTCCAGAAATGTACGAAATACACGTGTGTTAAGTGTGTTTATTAATCCTCTGAAATTGAAAAGACTCGACTGCCTGTCCAGTAAAAATCACTTACTATTCTTATATCGCAATATACTACTGCTGACATGTTGATTCAGAGTTGCCTAGTTCACCTACCTTCATTGAAGGATATTTGTTCAGAACGAACGAGCGACCTATAGTGGCAAAACCAGGCTTAGGAGTTCTTATGCAGTTGGCTTCAAGTTATCTACATTCAGCGGCCTGGCTCATGAAGGTAACAACTGAGAACCACCACTCAATGTCATTGATAACCACGATGTCCTTGTCAGAACCCAGTAACTTACTGTAAGACTTACAAACTCCCATGCTTGGGTTTAATAATAAGTTCACTGCTGCAGGTTCATCGAGAGCATTCTGCTTCAAAGCTCTTCAGTCTGTTCATTTCATACGGTTATTTATTGCTGAAATGAGTTATGGCGCTACTTGCATTATACCACTACTGCTTTGGCTCGCGCTTGCCATGAACATAATACTACCCTTAACTACCTTTGAACACCTGTTAAATTTGTTTGTGTGCTGCTTACCTACGCCTACATTTGTGATATTGGGTTGTCACTTGTTATCCTTGTAACAGCCACGCGCGTTTGATGTTGAGAGGCTCATTGATACTTCGCGAGAAGCGGGCAGGATCAGTAGAACAATGCAGTGCTGTTTTCGCACATTTTGTACTTTTAATAGTCCACGTTTCTCTATTACTGAATTTGCACAAGCTGGAATTCTACTGACTCTACTTGTGAACAACTATTTTGTTAGACTTTATCATTAAAACCTTTTTAGCAAAAAGTTTTTTTTTTAACTGAAATCGTTTTTTCGCAGCTAGTGTGGAGCTTAAAAAGAATACAAAAACAAAGGGAAGTAAAGAAATTTGCGTTGTTCTGTTCGTGAATTTGCGGATATTTACCCTGGATTTCTGTTTCGACGGTTCCAATGCACACACTCCCTTCACTAAATGTTCCTTTTTCCCTTTAGTAGAGTAAACCAATGAAAGCTACGTACAAAATGGCATAGTGGACGGAACAATCGTTTTATTAAATTTGAATAGTCTTCTCCAGTCTCTAAAAATACCTACTTCGCCTCACTAAAGAAAAATAGTTTGATGGGAGATTGTTTTTTGTTTTATTAGAAAGTGCACCATTGGCTGAAATGGGCTGAAATAAGAATCTATTAAAGTTTGTGCCTGGAAATCCATATCTTCAAAGCCTCCAAGTTAATTCGACTACGCAACAATTACTGCATAATAAATAATATTTCTGTTCTGTATTTAATTAGTATATAATCGATCAATTGTGAAACGAAAATATGTCACATTGAAAAGATTATACACGTGTAGCATACAACTTTTATGCGATTCTAGCATTAAAATACGTAGAAATAACTAATAATATTGTTAAACGAAAAATTATAATGTGTCAGAGATCTCAGATGTATGATGTAATATAGTGTCCAAGCATATCTTGGTCCATTTGTTTCAAGTTATAGAGGAATATGGAAGGTAATTATAAAACCTTGAGTGTATGGATTGTGTTCCGCTTGACGTTTTTAAAAGTGCTAAGAGTTTATTAATTCCAGAAAATCAAAAGATGTTCTTGAAAGAATATGAGAAGTTTTGTGCAATGGAGAAACGAAAAACAATGACATAAGATTTTTCCTATGGGCACATTGGAGAAAATTATTACGCCATTCATTTTCTGGCACTGGTGCCAGAAGTGGGCTGACTTCATGCTATTTATAACCGTCATAATAAGCCGTTTTAACGCTAGGATTGCATAAAGAATATTAGACGACATCTAGAAAGATTATAAAATTATAATGGACGATTAGTGTGGATGATTCCAGACTATTTCGACCGCTTGTTTATCGCCCGCCAGGACCTCTGCAAGTCTGTTAGACAGTTGCAGTCAGTTTCGAAAACGTGTCACGAGGCGATGTAGCTTTCTACTTTCTCTACTACATCAACTCAATCTATTCTACCCAAAATCAATATCGATATCTCACAGTCAATTTTTAGGCCTTCTGAATCTCTCAAAAAGTTCTTTTAAGAAAAGGTCGGTGTGTGTGGGGGAGGGGGGCGGGGGGGTGGGAGGGAGGGTTGCGTGCGTGTGTGCGCGCGCGCCTTCAAACAGCATTAATTAAAAAAAAAAAAAAAAGAAAGATCGGATTAATACCAAATCTTCCAAGAATGCAATGGGAAGATTTCCAAAATCAAGTCCTCTATTTCCATTCAAAGAAAATTCTCCGAGACATTTGATTTTCTCAAAAATATTTCTAACGATTTTGAATAAAATGTCATATTTTAAGCTATTTTCTCGACAAATTAAATGTATATCTAACATTTTATGACAATGCCTTTAAAATCATTTGTATTGTGTATCACTTTCTGTAATTGGTAAACCGTAAGAGAATAAGAAAATCTGACTATACTGAAAATGTAAACCTCCTCGATGCATACGATTTAACTTGAATAAACGATATAAACGATTTTGTGTTGTTAGCATTTCCAAGATACTGTATACCATTCGAGGTTTTGAGCTTTATCAGACTGGTTCATTCATAACATGATTACATAATTATTATGTAAGTCATCTCATTTTGACCCATTACGTGTCAGGTATCCAGCAATTGTGAATCTGTTATGATAGTTAGGGATAATCATCCCTTGTTTCGTTTCGATTAACCGTATTTGACAACCGATCAGAAAAAAATGAGAGCGAAATTTGAACTACAATATGGCTAAAATATTTGGCCATTCTATGAAACTGAAAATAAATTATGCAGGTTAAGCCTTAGAAAACCCAAGTGAATAGTATGTTTAGAACCAATTTAAGTAGTTTTCTCAAGTGATTGGTTACATACTGAAAAACTGAATACCAGCATAACAGAGAGAAACTATTTTATTAGACATGGTGATTATAAGAGGGATTCTAAAGTTTTGTTCGATATGCAGCGTAAAATTTAATTCGCTTTTATATACTGACATGCATAAAATGAACCTACTATGGCTAATATTTTCAGATTTTAATTTAATGCAAGTACTTCGAATGCCTTATTTTATTGATTTTTAGTACATGTTAATCCTGAAATACTTGTAAATAATACAGATCGTGATACATAATTCTTTCTGTATAAATTGTCTATAATGTTACACCCTGGAATACTTATTTGCTAATCTCAAAAGTTCGTATGATGCTACTCAATCTTTTTTTCTATATTTTGGGCAAATGAGTAAATTCTTCAAATCTATTACAATCTTTGAATTCAGTAGTGATTATGAATCATGTATCCATTGTACTCACACACAGGCTGTGTCCGACAGACAATAACATGGAACAGAGGCAATAAACTCAGCTGCATTTTGGAAATATTGACTTGTGTAAACCACGCTGCAACACGACTTAGGACTTAGAAATATTTTGCACTCAATCATATTTTCCATGGCTGTACCTTAATATGTATCTAGTTCGGTGTGTTGTTTTTTCTCTTCGTCTAACAGTTTTGCCACGTTTGCTACCTGATAGTTTCTTTTTTTGTATGATGGTAACTGCGCCACAAAATGAACAACGCCTTGCAGTATAGAGTATCCGCTTTGAATCGCAACCCAGGGCGTGACCTACTTGCCCAGATGGTGCGCGGTCATTGGCCTTGCAGAAAGTACTCGACCTGCTCACTCTGTGTTGCGCCTACTTTGAGGTACTAACCAACGTGAAAGCATACTTTGTAATAAGTAAAATTATAAGTCCATAAATGAAGCAAATATTGGTGTAGTATTGCTTATTACGCTGTCATCAATTACCAGTACAATCCAATATATAACATATAATGTAATATGATATAATATAATTAATATAATATATCGAATAATCAGCATCAGATAATTATTAGTGCTGCTTATAATGTGGTTTTTGTCATTTCTGGGTCTTTCTGGAATAGAGAGAAATCAATGGAAATCCAATTAATATATAAAAAACAATTTATAGAATGGCTAAGAAAATAAATGATGTAGAAAGTAAAATCATTGTAACATACCATACAGTCTGTCCACCAGGCTCATGATCCCTGGAAGGAATGCAACTACTCAACACAATAGTAAATAATTCTAGGTACAGAGCGATATCTGAAACTGTGTGCCCAGAATTACTGATGCATTAACTCGTTACGTTGACCATGAGCTGGTGACGTACTTTACTCCCAAGATAAAGATCCCTGGTTCCTAGATAATCAAAATCAAAAACTCCGCAGAACCAGTGTGCTTGTAAAGTTTTCCGAAATGCTTGTGTATATTTTGAATACTTGCCAGATCGAAGCATTCTTTTCAGTATTAATTTGCATGTTGGGGAAGAGTAATTCCTGTCTAGAAAGCGTTAGACCGTTCTGATAAGTATTAGTGTCACCTGTCCTACTTCTGGATTAGCATAGCTGTGAAATAATTTGCGGGTGGCTGTCAGTTTCTTCCACGTCAGTTGAAATGAAAGTTTACGGTATTTCATTAAATGGGTACAATTCTGTGGGTGTACAAGTCTGATCAGCCTTTAATTAATTACATTCCCAACGGAACCGAATGCATCCAGCTTCTCTCATTCTACTTTAATTCTTTTTGTGTTCTTCCCTTCTCTGTTCTCTGCTTGGCTCTAAGACAGAGCTGAAATGCGGAACCTGCATTTGGGGTAGAGCTCGTTTTATTTTAAACCAATCTAACTGCGCAACTGTACAGATGCTACAAGGTTGCCCAGGGCATCCCTTAACCACCTTTACGATTTCTTACTGAGATAAAGCTTTGCAGATAAATCTCGTTAAGCAGGACCTTAATTTGAGCGGAAAATGCAAGGGGCTAATTTCTTCTTCTCTTGGTCTTCTGGAGTACCTTCCTCAATGCTGCTAAAGTTTGTCTTGTCCTTCATCACAAGAATTGTTTCACTGTCTTTGTTGGTGAAACGCTTTTTGACTGCGAGTTCTGCCTATTTTACTGCAAGAATATGCATGAGCTATACTAAATCCTGTAATTTTTGATATAATTATCATTTCGAAACGGATTACTACATATGTGGTACCAATTTTACCATTTAAATGTAACCTGGTTTTACAATACTTGTTAATATTTACTTACAATTTAATCTATGCAGCGGCTAAATAGGAACTGTAGGTTACTAATTTTGTTAGTGCCAACAACTTATTAGTGTCACTGAACATGAATATGACCTCCTATATTACTTTGAAAAGTTCATGTTGTCTAACATTGAAGGGTAATCAACAGCTGATTTTGTGCTAAGACGACCATAATTTGTGCAGTCGGCAGCTCCATCACCATAAATGTTTGTTTGGAGAACCTAAATCTAACTTAAAATTCTATTGAAATGGATTGGGTCTGCACCTAAAAATCCCCTGTCTTGATAGAAATGCAGTCACATCGAATATAACCTCTTCGACAGACGAAGATTCTATAATGAAGAGAGGAATAGGAATACAGTAGTTTCGTGGGATAAAACTGCGATTCTATACACACATCAATTGACAACAATTCACTTTTATCTGAGGATGGCATATGAAACACTCAAAAGGTAACCAAATGATGGAAGCAATAATGGTGGCAATCCACTAACTGTTCATAGATCTGAGATTCGACCTATAATTAAAAAATTAATTAATGATCCAATAGCGTTGCAGATTGGTCTTGTAACTCCTTTCAGAAACAAATGATCGCTTTAGCGCTAACGACCTATAAATGTATTCGTGCAACCCAGCACCAATGACTTAGCAGATCTTTAAAAAAAAAAAAAAAAAAAAAAAAGCTTTACTACCCTTTTCTTTTGCTGACAAAATCTCCAACGACTGATACTGTAATCCGGTCGTTGGAGCATTTGTCTGCTGTGCTAGGGCTCAAAAGTCTAGGGATTAGGCGTTAATAATTATTATGGTTGTTTCGAAAGTAAATATATTTTAAGCGCATTTTTAGTTGGGTGACTTTTTCTCTCTCAACCTTTTTACTCATATTCTCAGTCCTATTTACTATTTACGAGTATTCTGATGGCGCAACCAGATAATGGAAAGTAAATATTGACAATGGATATAATTTAAATTGTTGCAATCTGAAGGTTGCTGTTCACAGTTAATCAGATAGCTGTTGTGAGAATCAGAAGCAGTTTTCACAATAACTTGTACTTAAAATTAAGACAGCTTAAGAAGAGCTAGAGTAACTCTTAATAATAATGATGATGGTGATGATAAATGCCAAAACGATCTTCTGCCTCTATAACTCCCTCTATAACATCTTCCTCCTTTACCCTTTTCTCTCCATACTCCATTTCACCCTATCCATCCAGCATTCCCTTCTTCTTTTCCCTTCTACTTTCCAATTTAGTATTCTATTGGTGATTAGGTCCTCTGACATCCTAAGCAAGCGTCCATACCATTTCAGGCACCTTTCTTCTACAATTTCCGAAGTATTTTTGTCAACTTGAATAATTTCCCCTATTCTACGAGTATTATTCTGAACTTTATCTTTCATTGATTTTCGTGCTGGCTGTCACCAAAAATCAATTTCTAATACCATTAATTTATTTGCTTATTGTCTGCTTACGGTACAAGTTTCAGCGCCGTATAGTTTTGTACTTTGAAATAATATATTTTTACTCCATAAAATGAATTCAGCTTTCCTAGAGTTCGTTTCTCGATGGTGATGATGATGATGAGGATGAGGATGATGGTGGTAGCAGTGATGGTGGAAAAAGGCGTAAGGTTCTACCTCTCAAACATTGCCCACACACGGCTTCTGTGTTTAAAAACACCAACAGTAAGTTTGTCGGCATATATAAATAATAATTACCATCTGATGAAAGTTATTTTATGCCGAAACATAAAGTACTTGCAATAGTAAGTCACCATTGGGGTAATTCTCTCTGATGTAAGACTGCCTTTGTGGTTTACCGGAAGAAATACGAACTGGTTTGAGAATTCAATGTCATTCTGGCAGGTTGTCACAGTAGCTTAATGGTTAGAGCGCCAGCCTGGTAAGCGGGATGGGGAGGCTGTGATTCAAATCCCAGCTGTGGCATTGAATTTTTAAGTTCTAGTTCTACCTCTCAAAGTATTGATGTATTTTTGGCGTGATGACACAGAGACCGGAACTTAGGCAGAATTGCCTTTTTAAATGTGTCAAATCTATGTTCAATTTGAAAGTGAATCTGTACGATGTATAACTGTGACTGAAATGCCACAGTTTATATTGTCTTTTTAAATATAAATGCATATTTTAAGAAATAAATTCTTTTCGTTGCCTTAATTTCATTATTTCAGGTACATTTTATTTCAATTACCAACCGTTAGTCCGTGACAATGAAAGTTACTTCGCCGAATGTCTGTAAGTTGCAGACAACATAGGCGTCCTTCATTCAGTTCATTATTTTCTTTGCAAGGAGTGCTGCCGCGCAAATAATTGTATAAATAGCAGAAAGCGTTTAAATTACTGCTTGTGTTCATTTTAAAAGGCAATAATGAGTGCGGGTCTATCTTTGTTTTTCTTTCAGTTTTCATTGGGACGTTGTTGTAGCTAACAGCAAGATGCCGAAATTTAGTGTTCCTTTACGCAGTAAATTACAAAGTCAGATTAATACTTTTGGATCCAAGTATTTGTACCGACGGTAAAGTACTCACATTCAAAATACGCCAGCAGTCAGTGAACTATGAAAAAATTATTTTATATCACAACATATCGGCACAATCAAGCACACAAATTGCACTTTCCAAGCCTATTGGGAAGATTTCTTTGCTTCCAACAGTAATTGCAACATCGAGCGGAAAATCCGAGTTTGCATTCGACTTACATATGTAAAGCTTTGCTCAGCGCCGGAACCCCTTTGTGGAGATTACAGAGCCCTACATTATCACAGTTTTTGCAGATGTATACTAACCAATCTGTACCTAGCGAGTCAATGTTACTTAACTCAATGTTACGATGACACAATGAAAATCATTAAAGATTAAATGAAAAATAAGATCTTTTTTAGTATTTATAATGACTTTCTTCCTGCCTATCTTACCTATTTATGCCTTTTTTCCTGCCTATTTTAGCTATTTATGTCTTTTACATGCCTATTTTAGCTATTTATGTCATTTTCCTGCCTATTTTACCTATTTATAATGCCTTTTCTCCTGTCTATTTTATCTATTTATATTGCCTTTTTGCCTGCCTATTTTAGTGATTTATAATGTCTAAACTTCCGGTCTCTGATAATGACAAATTACCTGAGAGTTTTAATTTCTTGATTTCTAGTATTTTTTATGATGAATTTCAAAAGAACTGGGTGCAATATTCATTAATTTATCAGCCTTAGTGGAGAAATATAATTAAGTGTTGAAGTAAAAATCTATTTTGAATGAGTATTCTTTCGTTAGTGCAGAA
The DNA here is from genome assembly GCA_030765045.1 of Tenodera sinensis. Lineage (NCBI taxonomy): Eukaryota > Metazoa > Arthropoda > Insecta > Mantodea > Mantidae > Tenodera > Tenodera sinensis. The sequence continues at coordinate 73,551,904 of CM060971.1, forward strand.
TATGAGAAATGAGAAGTGTTTTAATATAATAGAATAAGTTAGGTTCTGTTACTCTCTAGAAATGTGCAGTGTTTTAAACTCTATTCCTTGAATGAAAATCGCACTGTCAGTGTAGGCGCTTCCCTTTGTTAAATAAAAATGTATGCACATATATCATCTTGTGAATTACTTTTTTAACAACGGTTTCTTATACCACAGTGGCTTTATCATGTCACGTGATTATTATGAGCTATAAACGAATTCAGACCACTTAAATAAACTTAGTTTATTTACTAATGTGTTATAGACTAAGATAATGCAAGAACAAAAAATATAATATTGAAACAAGACGGACATTATATTCATTATACGGAAAAAAATGGCACTTATAAAGCGTGTGTAACACTAAATTATTTTAAGCTTTCTAATAAGCCTTTGATCTTCAGTAAAAATGATAACGTAATTTTGTTAAATGCTTACCATATAACTGTGTATACGTAAAATTCTGTATTTACAAACGAGCTTAATTACCAGGAAATTCTGTTCATAATTTTAATGACAAAAAGTAATAATAATGATGAATTAATATTTTCACAAATTGTTTATATCGAGGGGGAGTGGTCTGCAGTGATACAAAGAGATGATATTTGCTTAATATATTGATAAATGGAAAGGTCGTATGAACAGTAGAGGCCATCAAACTTTTGTTTACTTTTGTCGTTTATATGGCGGTGTGTATCGATCTTCTATCAAACTGCCACCAACCCCATATTGGCCTTTCTGTGCTACCACTCTGCCTCGTCCAATGGCACTGTCTGATATTTCAGCTCTGGCAAGCTTTTCTTTTTGTGTTACTGTAATCAAATGATGGAAAATTACAGTTTTCGGTATCTATTTCTGTACCCGATGGAGTTCATAGAAATTAGGACAGAGGAGATCCGGCAGTTGCAGCATCCAGTAGTTGGTGTATATGACGGCAAGTAGGCCATAAGAGACTCCTTTTATTCAAATGTGAACTCTGGGAGGAAGGAATGTAGAGTAGACCCGAAGAGCGACCTCATCTGGAGGATACTTCTCTAATGATTGCAGTATCGTGCTAATCCTAGCTTTGCCTAAGCTAGTCACAATTTGGGCCTTTCTTGGCAGACTAAACAGCTTCAGAATGGTGATCCTTGCAGCCCTCCAAACGCAGGGACAAATATTTCTAGACCACAAATCCCACTGTCGTGCTGCAATTCAGTATAAACGCTTTCGTTAGCGGCCCGGGTTCAATCCCAGACAACCGCATGTGTGATTCGTGGTAGACGAAGGGGGGGGGGTGTCCTCCGGGTTATCAGGTTTCCCACGTTATCTCGATCCACCGGTGCTCCATCTTCATTCCATGTATGATCAATATTACCGCCTGCAGTGCCGTAGTGGTAAAAGCGGGCGTTAAACACTACAAAAAGAAAGCTTTCGTCTGGTCCTATAGTCCAAATACAGATTAGGTATAGGGATATTATTTAGACGTGGTAAGTCCCTTTAAGTTGTGCAGTTGGTTTGTCCTCGATTTCACTTTTGTATTTACAAGACCATAGGGTAGTCACGTTAGTATTTCATATTTTCGTGCAGTAAACATCGTGAGACGGGGCGTAATTAAGTACTTAATTAAGAACTTAATACAGGTCCTTGATATGCCTACCATCTAAAACAGCCGGCTCCGTTAAAACAGCAGAACTTCACAAAGGCAAAATATGTCAACAGCACGTTTCTCTACCAGTTAGAGAAGGCCTTACTGTAAATTCAGGTTTTGAGAACTATGAATCCCAAAAATGTGTCCAAATCAATTAATTACCAAACTTGCTACTTAGGTTCAGGATCTTCCATAGACGCCACACGAAGATTTTTTTCTTTTTTTTTTTTTTATAAAAATCCTCTTACTCCAGACTGCTCTTTTAAAATCACATAAAATGTTGCAAATTAATTTTTCTTCCACGCTAGCGTAGCAAAGAATTAGAATGAGACTGAAAAATCCAGTGACATAACTAACTTGTGACTAACTTGTGCTACACACGGCTAGTGTGGAAGAATATTAATTACCATTGATTGACCTTACAGTTGGTTAAACTATGAAGCCCAGGACTTAAATAATTACATCATATATGCCTTTAGGATATGTTATCTCATGAATTTGAGACCTCCTTATGTTTTACCAGGAAAAATACGAGTGAGTTGGAGAATTTAATGTATCATCACGTTGACCATGGTAGGTCAGTGGTTAGAACAGCCGGAGGGATACAGGAAGATCCGTGGTTCAAATCCCGGCTATGGCATTTAATTTTTTAGTCTCATTCTAATCCCTGCATAAAATATTGCTCAAAAGTTTGATTCTCCCAAAAATGACTCGCGATTTTCACTCAAATGCCATGTTCTGCTTCATGAAAAATAAAATACCTGCCTTGAAGTTTCTGGAAATAGCCCCTGAAGTCCTCTTCATTCTTGACAGCATTTGCGCCTCTGATAGCAAAATGTGTATGTTCTTAAAGTGCACAATCTATGTCAAATTATAGAGCTAACTATTTTGGAGATATTCCTTGTTATTGATTTGGATTTTGAAATACTTACTTTTCTCAAGAAGGAAGTCATTCGCTTTTTTTTAACCTCTTGGCCATGTAAAGAGAAAGGAATTTCAAAGCCATCACTTTTGTTAGAAAACCAGCTCTTAGAATTTGAGTATGGCTTACATCTAATGTATTGTCTAATTCCTATTGGATATCAACAAGAAAATATGTAATAAGAGAATTTATGCAAATGTTTACTTCGATTTGGATAAGTAGATAAAAGAATAAAGTTTTATTAGAATGATTGGTACAAGAATGAGCAGAGAAGGTCATGTGAGAATAACACATCAGCTTTTCTTCTTATAATACACCAAACGCTTGAAACACAAAGTTCAGGAAAGAAACCTGAAACTATGAGCGATATTAGTTTCTGTGTGAAATAGGCGTTCATTACTTATACATTAATTCATTTGACTTTGTTAAGCACATTAATTTCCACTCTAGGTACATAAGGTGTTTTTACTCTAGTTCATTTCTAATATTTCTGCTTTAAGCTTTGGCCGTTGCTAAAATCTGACAACTGGTCGTGTTTTAGGTTCCGGCTTTCCGCTGTCAATTACTGCGCATGTTATGGTTTCGGTACCTGACTGCGGTGTTTCGTCCATTTCCAACGGCACCAGTTGTCTGCAAACTTAAAATTAATAACCTGTTGGCGGGAAATAATAACAACTCACTTAATTGCTGCCATTCGTCATAAAGGAGTTATAGCCATGGTAACGATATGCCAGCCATATACAACTCCACTTTGACAAATGTTGCCTCTTAATTCTGTTTAAAGCTTCTCCCGTTTAAAGAGATATATCTGTGTAATGAACCATGTACTCGTCTCTAGCAGCAAAAGATGCTTTGGCTGCAATTTCCTATGCACAAACATATGAAAACGTAATGTAATCTTCGTCAATTTTCGAGCTTAGGATGCGCTGCAGCTTTCGCCTCTCCCTCCCCCAAAGGCGTTTAAACAAGGAAAATGGATAAGTTCAAACCAAGGGCTCTTGGGAATGTATACCAAACATTCCGATTACACAAGCCAGGCACTCTTTCTCCTCCTTTATGCTAGAGAATAGTTTGTGACGTAAAATGCTTATTAATGAAGGAAGAAATTATGTTCCGGGACCCTTCACGGTCTGAAGGTATTAAAGTGAATACATAGGAAATCAACTTTCAATTACTAGTACGTGTTCCTTACTCAATCAATAATTTAAGCCCACAAATTAGGATGCGCAATGTGTTAAGTTTGAAGCTTGGTATCCATGCGTAACTTCAGAATAGACAGGTCTACGCCTTGAAACATTCCTTGCCTATATTCCAAGGGAAAACCCAACCTAAGAAGCTGTACCATAAAGGGTAAGGTTTAATATAGTTAATATGTAAACAATATTTAATAACTAGAGCGTGGAACCACGTGCAGTCACATGCGATACAGGTTACTTGGACACGGAGAGGGAATAACGAAGCCGGTACCGCGCAGCCGTTGTATATGCATGTGCATCAGGAAACACCTGTATCCATGTAGATGCTCAAATAGCAACATTGGAATCCATGTGCACTAAACTTGTGGCTTATCGCACGATCTTCCGCCCTCTATTAACAGCCAAGGAACCTTATACTCAACATTCAGATTCATAAACAGATTAAAAGGGCCACAATTTTGACATTTATTTACAATATACAATTTGTTAATTGTGTATTTGTTTCAAGCTAGGCTGAGCGGTTAAGTTAAGAGTTTAATGATACAATACTTCACACTTTCTATATTACCAATGGAAGTTAAAGTAAGCAGATTAAACATAAAAACCTGATCCTGTACACATGTTTGTCTTTTTCTACCTGTAAGACATATATAATCCTTTTTTTTCCATATTTATATTCCACCTTTAATTGCAGATGTCATATCGGCGGCCTTGCCTATTGACAAAGGGTGTTACACGTTTACGTTGGGTTTTTCGATCTTTGGGGGTTTTATACTTTGAATTCACACACATACACATTCACACTTTCATTCATACTTCCAGACTCAGGGAAGGATGAGGAATAATCCTGGCTGGAGAAAAATTCCCACCCCCCTGCCGGGAATCGAACCCGGGACCCCTAGCACATATATAATCCCTTACACTGTACTTTTACCACAAAAAAATAAACAAAAAAAAACAAAGAACAACAAGAAAGAAAAATTACTTACGCAGATTTATTAATGCTGCATCAAAATGGCATTAAACTGTAAAAACGAATAATTAGGCTTAGGGAATTTCCTTAAAAATATCCACCTCTAGTGCAAAACAGCTTCTTGGTTAAAATATAGTATTTATTTGGCTTTTGAAGCTCAAGTACGCTGTTTACAGACCGAACAACGGGCCATACGATTCTTTTATAAAACTATTTGGTGGCGAGGGGGACATCGAAACGTGTATTTTCGGTGAAATCCTGATAGTGAACTTTTGCTCGCAATAGAAGAGAACAATGTGCACACCTCATTAAAGCCGCATTATCACATTCCATATCACTTTCTCAATAAGGCAGTCCAATATCAAAACCCACACTATATTTGCAAATGACGACATGGTGTCTCGGAATATATGATAAATGATGATATGATATTGAGATACCCATATCATACCCACCAAATTTATGTGAGTGTAACACATCAGATTTTTTACTTTAGAGTTAAATAATTCGTGCAGGTAATGAAGACTCCTCAGGTTTACGAACGGTATGTAAAACGAAATGTCCTAGGGTGATTGGAACTCTGCGTTTATGAGCTCCACACTGGATGTCCTGCACCCACATCCTGGTTTTCATTACTGCAGCTTGGTCGACAAGACCAAAAAGTTTTCATCAGACTGCGCAACGAACACTACCGAAAACTGCTACCTCTTGCTTCTCCACCTACAACTTCACACTCGTGGTCCAACATGTAATTACAGATTTTTATTCAGAGACTTAATAATAGTGTTAAATTCCTGACAATCTCTGTGGCGCTCAGGTATCTAGGCCCACCAGATGAGGAAAATAATCGTCAGCACTTATAAGTATGGATTTTAGTGTTATTAAACACTACTTTATTTGTATGTAGCTTTCAACACTTCATATAACGATTTAAATGTTTGCCTGTAATTATAGCTCCCTATAAAGTTATCGTAAAGAACAGTACATTTTATCCGCAATGTTTTATATACCTATATAATAGTGAACAAATAATTGAAGAAGTGCTTCTAATATCTTCAAATACCAAATTAGTTGCGTAGGAGAAAACGAAGATGGAAAATAACGATAGGTTTTAATGTTAACCACGCTGTCAATTGCCAGGATGTCTTCTGCATCGTTGGGGTGTTGGAATTTCATCCCGCAACGTATCTTTTACATGCCAATAAATATATTGACATGGAGTAGTCTCTTTTAAGCACTCTTTAGAACCCTCAATCCTGGGACTAGTACCCCAGCGCATAATTATCTGAGACACCTAGACCGAAAACAAGATGGAGGACCTCTATATGCATTATATGTTTTTAAAAATATTTTATGGTGGAACTAAATTAAATGATGTACACCTGACTATTAATATCGAGATAAGGACGCGAATTTCGTTAATTTTCTTTGTGGTGCTATTTAGACAACAATATTCGTATGGAACTCACACAAGGAATATCTTCGAAATGGCAAAAGCCTGAAAAACATTTTACACATTGTGTGCTTTAACAAGATCTCCATCTTTTGGGGGTTTAAGGTTTTGTCTACTATTATATATCGTAAGCAGAGACAGCATGGTATTCCACCCAAAAATATACACCGGAAGTGTATATTTTGAGGCCACCTGAATAAAAAGCAAGCATTTTTAGAAAAACGTGTGCGTGTCTCTCCGTCAGAACGTCAGTCTCTCAGTCTGTGGGCAGCATAACTCACAAACGAAAAGCTGCTTAAAAACCAAATCTGGCATTTAAGTTTAATGTCATTTAAGAATGCGACACGTAGGTTTTAAAGAAAATTCCTCCAACCTAAACTACCCTTTACATGGAATATTTAAAAAAATGGTTGATTTTCTCGAAAATGGCTCTAACGAGATTGACTTAAATACCATATTCTTTGAGATATTTGTGTGGCAAACGAAGAATATATTTTGAATTTTCTGGCTATAACCTACGTCGCCCTGTTTACTCTTGATGACTTTTGTATAACTAAACACACAATTTATCTTTTTTTTTTTTTTTTTTTTTTGAGTGAACCATTTCGGAGATGTTCCTTGTTGTTTGTCTGAGTTTTGGAAAACTTGAACTTTCGTCAAAGGGAACATCATTATTCATTTTTATATATTAGCCGTACAAAGAGAACGGATTTTGAAAGCTTTAAAAGATGTGACTATGGCTCAAAGTCTACTGTATTCTCATCTTCCCCTTGCACCTACAAGGAAATACGCAATAATTTCTGCAAAAGTTTATCTTAGCTTACACGAAGAAGGTATAGGAATAACATTTTGTAGGAATGTTTGGAACAAGAGTGGAGAAAGACGTGAGCGCGACACATCAGATTTTCTTTTAGGCCTATACGAGTTATGCAAAAGTCACATGTCACATGCCAAATGCCACGTGCTATTCTCATAAAATTCAATATACACAAATTTTAATGACATTATTTTAATATTCTAATGAAAATCGTTAACATTTTACACATAAATGGTAGTTTGGATTGGGAGAGTTTCTTGAAAACCTTCTTGTCACATCTTTGGAAGACACAGAGATCAAATACCATGCTTGGTATTGATTGGTTTTTTCAATTTTTAGTTACACTGTTCACACACGTACACGTGGACGTTTTTCTAGAGACTCTTTTTTGTGTTGAGTACATCACTTCCTCCAAATACTGTATGTAATAACGAAAGGAAGGAAGACAAAGTATTCAAAGAAAACATTAGATTTTAAGAGTATTACATTAAAGATAGAGAGCATAAAGAGAGTTCCTCAATACTCCAGAGGTACATGTACTTAGCATCGTTCAGTGGAAGATTTTGATGACGTAGTATGGTTGGTGTAACTCCCAGGCATCACGTCCGTTTCTATGCATTATTTTATGGTATAAGGTTGCTCCTACTTGAGAGTACGTTTTACCGCGTCCTACATTGTGAAGGTAAAGTGATTTAGTTACCTCTATAATGGTGCAGTTAAAGTAATTATTTGCTCAGCTCCATCTTCAAAGCAGAGGTTTTCGTTGCACATACTCCACAATTTCTGGTGCATGAAGTTATCTGATCTTCATTCGTATACCAACTTCCAAAACGAAAACTTTAACTTTGACATTCTAGTTTTCGTTTTACATTATTTGGAAAGTTATACATTGATGAAAATTCTCATATAGCAACTTTAACTGATTAAATTATTTTTTATGAGCGCAGATATATAAACTAATTTGAGATTGGAAATCGAAAGGTACAGCCGGATATATGTAATAACTACAGCTCGCAGTTTTAGGTATTACAAATTGGAAAATATTTATCTTTATACACTGAAAATGCTAAAAATATATGTCAAAACAAATAAAATATTTTTAAGATCTTAATGGCTGAGATAACATAAATATATGTGATACCCACCAGACATTCGTGGAAGGGATCACAAATAGTGGGCCCCAATGACCTAGTTGTCGACGGGCCCTTAAACACAACTCACTCACTCACTCACCAAATAGTGAGTTACAGTATAGGACAACATTCTTCCTTATATTTTCCACCCCGAATGATTGACGATTGTCGCGAAGTGCTGACATTAAATTTCGAATGTTTGTTACCACAAATGCCGTGTTACTGTGAACGTTGGTCTGCCGCTATAGCTGACAATACAGAATATTATCATCACAAATGAAAATATGCTTAAAATCCGCAGCATATTGTTGCAGACAGTAATTTGCGTTACTTTTCACTCTGGGCATGTTTAATCCACTGTGAACTCAAAATGTTGATTTGTTACTTTTCAACATCACAACACGACTAGATCGTTTAACTTTGCGGATTTACAAATGACTGATTTATATACAGTTT